>OZ022511.1:72495817-73051817 GCA_963989385.1 Ctena decussata
TTAGACTGTACTATCAAAACAGCAGTCTAATCAGGGTCAGTACTATTTGATTTTCCCAGAAATTTCGACACACTGTCAGATGGTGAAAGTGGTAGGACAATTGCAGTAATGAAGATTTTGTTTCAACTTTAAGCTTAGAAAATAACTTGGCCATACATACTTATACACTCCTTTACACTCCATATAATTTCAGCCAACATTGAGAAGCAGCATATTTACTGTTAAATGAGCTTTTGAGCATTAAAATTGCAGTATGCATTTTTATAACATAGGTTTTGGCCCTCTGTGGAACTACCTTAATGAGGAGTTCTAATGAGGGGTTACAACATATATATTTACTTGTTAGTTGTTTATCCCCTTTTTAAGAGTGTAAACAACTAACAAGAATTTATTGATTCTTCCTAAGAAGAAACCAGGGATTTAATAAAATACATATTTATTATGAAATGCCAGGTGTGTCAAATACTAGCTCATCAGGTGGGAGTGGGGCCTGTCAGCTCTGCAATGCCCTTGATTCATAAATTAAAATGCCACAGTGTGTTTATATACTCAGTGATCTTTTGAGGGATTTGCTGTAACTGTTGCCAAAAATCTCATGGAAATCTATCAGTAGGGGCAAATCTCATGCAAAAATTATATAATTTATAATGAATGGTACCTTAACTTTTCATTGAGAATGGAGAATTTCTCAAAATTTTAGTTCAATTTGATGTGTTCTCTAATATGATTCTGAGTCACACTCACAAAAAACAAAACAAATAAAAAGCACAGCTGTCCAGCAAACCAGAAAACTTGATTAAATATGTGGCAAAGGCTCAGGATTGGTAATCTATTCTCTAAGTTGAATAATGGTAAGATATAAACATGATTAAACAAGAAAAATAATAGGCCAATATCTAGTGAGCCAAAGTGGAGTTATTCTTTATCATTTCTCTTCAAGTAAAATGTACAGTATGTTGTGGTGTCTCATCACAGTTGCTTTTGATCAAAAATTAAAATTTAACACAATTTTCAAATGAACAAATTAGTACTATATAGGTATTCTAAATATATAAAGCTCTGATCAAATTATTATATTCACATGCAGTCTGACATTGCCCTTCAGTGTTTTCCCTATAAGTATAAATAAATAAATAGCTAAAATAAATTATGTTAAACATATGTACATAATAAGAAAAAAATTCTGGAGACAGTTCCACAAGTGATGGTTTTATGATAATGATTATACAAAGACTCAGCTGGAGCATGATAGCAATTCTGGGAATTCTGTCTTATTCAGCCATAAAAACATCTGTTGTGATCCATTAATAGAACCATCTATGCTCTTGCTGAAGTGCTTCTAATGAGAGGGCACAACAGGTGTTAATATGAAGCCCATTGATGCTGGTGCAACAACTATGGTGGAACTGTGTAATTGTTTTCATTCTAACATAGTCTTGACTTGTAGAAGGACAAACAACATTATGCAAGTGCAGGGTCCATCAGTTAGCAGGGCATGCCCCATTCATTATTTTGTGCACTTATAATGATATAAAAAAGCTTGCTAGCATAATAAAGTCCTAAATATTTGGCCAATAAAATCCTCTGTGAAAATGCTTTTTAATAGGTTGGTGTGTGTGTGTGTGTTTGGGGGGTGGGGATAGACAGGAAGGGGCTACCTCTCATTCAACTGCACTAAACTGCATCCCTTTACAGTCATGACTCATCATTTAATGTCTGTCATCAAGCTTTTCTCTCTAGTAACTTAATAACTGATTCGTAATTACAAGTTTCTTCGCTTTGGTCAGAAGCTGCAAACATTTGAGATGGATTAAATTAATCAGGAAATATGATTTTTTTTTATTTTTCAGTTTATGGTATCATTTCTATTAATATAACTTCAATATGAGCCTTTTAATTTTCTTTATGAGATTTAAGCTAAAACATAACTTTTGGCATTTAATTCTATAGAGTATGTATTTCTTCATGCCCATTTCCCCTCCTCCCAGCTCAGCCACAGGCCAATCATAAAAAGTATTTTGTTTGCAGTTGCCTATTAACTAGGATTTTTGGAGATTACTTAGGTAGGTAGGCTTTCTTTTTAATCCCTGCAAACTATGAAAACAACAAAAACAAATAAAAGTTTTACAAAAAAAGTCACACACAGTTACAGTAATTACCCATAATACTAAGATAACAGCATCCTACATTTTGAACATATCTATATCACCCACAAATGGAGTACCCAAAATGTGCAGGTATTAAGGAAAAATTGCTGACCCAGATCAGACTGCTCCTGGGTCTACACTGCTTGCTCAGACCTGTTTGTCTTACTATGCAGGTTGATCACGGTAAATGTGCCGTTAAATAAAAAAATAGATCTAGGGTGTCCCAAGTGGCCATCTTTTTTTTGGGGGGGGGGGGGGGGGGAAGAGAGGGGTAAGGTGAATTTTGGTGTGTAGGTAAGCAGTTGCTATCTACCCACCAAAAGTGCAGGGTCCAGACTCAGGGGTAAGGTGAATTTTAGTGGGTAGGTAGGCAGTTGCTTTCTTCCCACCAAAAGTGCAGGGCCCAGACTCTTTTTTTGGAAATTTTGGGTGGAGCTAGGTTATTTTTTTTTCACTGATTTTTGAGGCCAGAATATTTTTTGAAATCCCCTTATGAGCTGATTTAATTTTTACTTGCATATTTTTTCTTCCAAAGACAGGGATTTTTTTCGAAAAATATACCAGCCCCCCCCCCCCCCCCCATTCCCCCATCCCCCCCCAAGAATATCAAATGGTCGGTCCCTTAGCGCCTAGCGGGACAGGGTTTTGGCAGATTTATGAGGAAGGACAAGCTGTCTCTTGTACTTTTTGTTGGATGACTTCTGAAATGGTACGTGTATGTTGAGGGGGTAGGGGGGGGGGGGGGGGGTGGCGTCGTTCGGGACAGAATTCTTTAGAAGAGCGAGTGGTCTCAGAATGTGGGGCGCGTTATCTTGGGGGAAGTTGTCTGGGGGGGGGGTTCTTAGAATCTGGGGCGAGTTGTCACCTGAAGATGGGGCGACATGTCTTGTAGCTTTTCGTTTGTCAAACATTTGTGGTTGACCAGTGTGTTTGTTTTGCTTTCTCTCGTTCTCGGCGTGTAGCCTAAATTCAGAAGCCCAAAAAATCGCAGGCAGACAAACTAACGCAAAATCTTAATAAATTCACAGTATGCTAAATGATTACAAGCTTTACTATACCATAAATGAAGAAACAGTTGGTCTCCTCAAGTCGATCCAGCTGAAAAAATGTCTGTGTGTTGACGAACGCACGTGCCATGTATACGTAAAAATGACCAACTTCATTATCGATTTTCAAACTAAATAGACTTTCTCCCGAAGATATACCACGCTAAAAGACGGTCAAATGTATGAACTACGTTTCAGTTATAATGGCATCTAATTTGGTTTTTGGGACAATTTTCTTTGCAAAATAACTTTGGGGTACTGTCGTAGGGTTTTACTTTTCTGAAAAACGGTTGTCAAACTGTGATCGTTGTTTTGGGTGTGCAAACTGCATTGAGGTACCGATATGCGTCTGATTTCAATAACAAAACATCAAATTTCATTCTGATCTGGTCCGTTGGAAAATTATGACTGCATATCTTATCAAACGAGCATTATTTTGGGACTGTTTCTGTTCAAAATTTCCCGCCATTTTTTTCCGGCGAAAAAGAGGGATTATTTCTTTGTGCGTAGACGACCGCTCAGAAAATGATTTACTCAAATGTGATGAGTCAGCGTTCCAACTGTTATCCGGATCTACACTATTAGCCCTCTGGTCTTTAAATTTTCGGTAAGATATAACTTCAATAAAACATCGTTTCTTTTCTCTTTTTTATGTGAAAATTTACAGATGTAAATTCTGCCGTCTGCAATTTTGGCGCTTTAAAGTTAAAGGATCTGCTCTGTAGGTATTTGCCTCCTTCTCAAAGGAAATAATTCGCTTTCTAATTTTCCATTCTGAGTATTCACCTATAAGAATAGCCCCCATACATGAAGGATGGCAAATACTATATTCCTCTACAATTTTCCGCCATAACTGACGACCATATTTATTTTGAATGTGTGATTGTAATCCATATTCAGTTACAATAGAAGAACCGGCGACAAACCCTAAATGCTGAGTACATTATAGTAAGGCTTTTAACCCATTATACCTTGTGTCCCATAAAAGGGTCATTGGAAAACAGCGTTGCCCCGGATCAGACGCCACAAATGTGGCGTCTAATCGGGGTCTACATTGTTTGCCTTAGTGGATTTTTAAAGACAAATTAGTAAATGAGCCGCGACTCCAGAAAACCAACAAAATGGTTGTGCGCTTTGCGCTTGAAGTAGCCAAGGGTCTAAGCTAGTTCCATGCGGACAGCGAAGACTCTGATCAGACTGGGCGGATGCTGGCGTACAACCATTTTGTTGGATTTCTCGTGTCGCTGTTAAAATATAAATTAAACCTGACACCCCTTACATTGAAAATGGACCTGTCCAAAGAGCCTAATAGAAGAATCCATTCATCATCTATGGATTAAAAGTTAACTTACCAGGACACCGGTTTCAGTATGTTATTATTCTTTCGGATTTTTTCGCTAAAAAAAAAGAGTAGACAAGGATGGACTCTGCTAGCACAACAAGGACAGTTGAAGACAGGACTAGATGGAAAGGAATTATTGGACAGTCATCTGTGGTGCCCCAACGTCCTTGCAGTGTTATGGGATAGACTAGACTAGACTAGACAAGACTAGACCTGATCTTAAGATTTTCATTATGCATGCTAGTAATTTAAACATCTGCCAGGAAAAAAACGTAGAAAACAAGAGGGTTTATAAACTCAATAAACCGAGTGCATTAGTTTCATTTTTTTATGTATTCCTTGCTTCCATTCACAACTTATTAATCGTCACTTCAGCTGGTGTTTTGCTGGGTGACGGCCGTAAAACATCTCCCCGCACATTATTATAGTGCAAATTATGTTTTCTGGTGCACTGGGAACTTTGGGTTCATTTAGAATCATTTTGAAAATAGAGTTCTTCTTAACACGATGTAAGGGGCCTGACTGGTGTTGCACACTTCCTTATTGGTCATGAAAAAGACCCAATTAAACCGAACTGCTATTTTCATTTCCCTTGATATGTTCCTTGTCTCCAAAGGATCTTACTATTCACTACTTACATAATCAGTTCATAGTTACAGTAGAATACAGATCAATACCATTCACAAGACTATCTTATCCTAGAAAGCGCCATGCTGGAGTGGTTGGAATGACTCAGTTATGGTGCAAAAGGTCGCCAGAAGGTTGTGGGTTCAAACACGGGGCTCCATCCGGTGACTTCAAAACTCTCTCGCTCTCTCCCTCTCTCTTCCCCCCTCCCTCTCTCTCTAACCCACACTGCTCCTACGGCCACCTTATATTTTTCTCTCTCTCTCTAATATTACAATATTCTATTTAAGAAATAGATCAGCTCTAGCAGTGAATTGTTGGGTAATAATTCATTGTTTGGAGGTCAGTTGTAAAGTAGATCACATCTCGAGCGCGGAGCGCGAGTGATATATCTACTTAGAACTGACCGACAAAAAGTGAATTATAACTCAACAATTCCATGCTAGAGCTACTTTGATTCTAACGCTAAAAACGCTGAAAAAGTATTCTTTGCATTCAAACTCTCCCAACGCTCCTGCCAGCGCGTTCATGCTCCCGCCAATATTCTTGATTGTATCTATGGTAAATGTACGTTTATTTGGCGATTTTAGAAAAAAAGAGACGTTACACCGTCTACTGTCTCAAAACGTCACAAAATTACGTCAATAATGCAAGTGACGTCAGCAATTAGACTCACGCGCTCTGTGACAGTGAATTGTTGCATAATAAAACACGGAAACTTTCCATTGCTTCTATAGGCGCACTGTGTTAGAATCCATTATTCCATGATTCTGTTGCCCTACCTTTGATCCTCAAATGCACGATATTTTGCATGGCATCCTTTCTTTCGCTTGTTTCATTAAATGACACAATAATATTCTGGTTTTGATATGGAATTCTCAAATCATGAGATTAACAAGTTTTCACTAAAAAGAATAATAATATATTTCACATATCTTTAGATAGTAATGCAGTTGAAATCCACCTAAAAATCTATCTTGTGTTTAAGAAACAGTCTTTGAATTTCTACACTTATTCCATTGTCATTCGCTTGAAGGCTTTCTGATCTTCCTTTCTTTTTTCCACCGTCTTTCTTAATACTTCTCTTTTCTGACACTTTAATTGTTGGAGCTTCATGTACTGTCGTTTCATCAAATTCCCTAACAGGTCGAGTCCTGGCAAACTGTTCATAATAATCCGGGGTAACCTGAACTGGCGACTCCAACTTCACACTGTCCGGTATTTTGACTGACTTCAGTAGATATTCTGAACGAAAGAAAATCAAGTCTTTCCCTATCAGAGGTCTGTTTTTATAATCCACTTCCTCGCTTGCGTATTCCGCATCCATATTCGAAAGTTTATTTTATTATAATATATTTTATGTTTTTATGTTTTTTTTTTCTTCTTTCTAGTTCCTATGTTTAATTTATTTATTATTTTTATCATAGTTTTATTCTATTAGCAGAACTATTCACCACTCATAACAGGTTTATCCAGAGACCAATTAAAAATGTATCCTACTTTAGATTTTAAGCGTCTTGCGCAATTTTTATTACGCTTGCTTTTTGACAATCTCTTTTACGGCGAATGGATACACTTTCAGGGAAAGCAACTCTGTTTATTTTTTTTGCCCCCTTTTCAATAGTGCTCAGCTCTTGAAGAAAAGAATTTGCTCCTACTGGAGAAACTGTTTGAAACATCCAAATTTGAAATGTCATCATAAAATCCTTTTTCACAAATGAAATATATATCAGCGACTGACAGTTAAAACTGAGCTGCGACACGACAAAACCAACAAAGTGGCATTTCAAGCCGCGAAGACTCAGATCAGCCTGGTCATCCATCACGTCTGATCAGACTCTTTGCTGAGCGCTTAAAGGTAATTTAGCGTCTCAGCTACCTCCAGGCTGATCTGCATCTGCGTTGGGCGCACAACCACTTTGTTGGTTTTCTCGTGTCGCGGCTCAAATATAGTTTAACTGCCACTAAGACTGTAAGATGCACAATGAAGATTGAAATCACTGTAATGTGAAGAAAACAAAAATGAAGACCAATTGGTATTGATCGCTTTCTGTGAATTATTGATGCTATTGTGTGACAATCTCGCTTCATGTCCTCAAGAAATTCTACATAAACGAAGGACTCGTATGAGCTTTTATTGTCAATGACTACTTTTAAAGAATTTTTTATCGCGCCTTTTGTGAATAATTCAAACCATTTCTCGAAAAAGAAAAACGAATGCGGTAGTGTGGCAGATTGGGCTATATGTTAGTTTATTTTATCTATTTATTCATTCATTTACATGTATCTATTTTTCACAGGAACAGCCAGCAAATCACCTTTTGGTCTGATTCACTTTGACTGGTCCTCTAGTGTAAACATATTTTATTTAAATTTTATACAAGTTATGTAAAAGTTACAAATAGTATACAATAGCAAAAGGATCTGAACGGAAAACAAGGGCTTATATTTAGTTCATCCCCTGTGGAATATATCAATTTGTATCAAAATATGGTAGAATTATATCTATGCAGGTAATGCAGTGGCTAGTACTAAGTAGAATCGTAAAGCACAGCATTAAAATATTTGTATATAATGATTACATAAACAGAAACAGAAAGAAGTCAACAAAAAATGTTATTTGAGCAATTGAAAACAGATAAGGACTAAAGCAACGTGTCTATTGTAAGGATAGGAATTTGATTTAGCTACAAGTAGGTCAAGGTGACAGCTTGATTAATTTAGCAGGCAGTTAGTTTAGCAGGGAGTTTCCAGGTTACCATTTCCTTCAAATAATATGAATTAGATAACACATACAAACCTGATGCAGTCCTTGATTTATAGAATATTATAGTTATTTCTATTAATGCATGTATTTTCAGAAAATAAGTGGTCGGACAGACACAAACACAGTTTAATTGCAAAGAAATTGTTCAAGTATGCTTTACAATTGTCGCATGAGGTTTTCAATGTGTTCAGCATTTAACTACAATGGTTTTTATACCCTAAATGTACAATAACCACTTTCTAACCAATTTTTCGCATTTTTGCACCTAATGACCTTTGGCCTCGTTTATACGGTACAGAATGGGCAGTCAGGTTTGGCAACCGGAAAAATAAACGAGGACATATTGGTAAGTATTTTAGCATGGTTGCCCACCATGCCGCGAAAGTGCCCACAAACTCATTTTCTAGAGCTCTTTTCTCGAATCCGCCACCTGACTAAGTATGGAGTTCTTGTAATTTTCTGTCTCCTACGTAATAATATTTTGAAACAATCAATCTGTTGCGATTTAGGCGATTTTTAAACAAATTAACTGATGCAGATTTTTTTTTATCTTCGTCTTCTGGACTCTTCTAGTCTCTAACTACAGAGGGAAGAAAAGATTGGTAATATAGATTGGTTCGGGCTTCAACTGTTTTGATGTCATTGGCATTCCTTAAACTGTTTCTTGAAAAATTATCAACTGTTGGGGGGACCGTAGAGGAAAGGTATAAGGGAGATAACAGTTATTGCATTTTGTAAAACAAGACTAATTTATGTTTTTATCTACGTGATTCCAAAGTTTCCCAATCTGTTTCATCGTATAACGCCTGAATCAAGACTAATTTTGTCGTGCCTGTGACAATCCTTGCAGCTTCTATTTGAATTGTTTAGAGCTCTTGTTTTTCCTGTAGATTACAGTTACTTCATACTACGTCGCCATATTCAAGGACAGGCCGATTGAAGGAGATGTAAATAATTTCTAATGACTTACGATCCAATTTATATTAAATTTTATATTAAATTTTCTCATTATATTTAATCTTACCCAAGCATTCAATTTGAGTATGCCATGTGCAATCATTAGATAAGTGGACGCCTAAATGTTTGTGGGAGGTTCCTTCAGCTACTTGTTGGACTTGCATAAATATAGGAGAGTTTGCTTGTTGGTGGAGCTTCCGTGAGATCAATAGAGTTTCAGTTTTTAGTTGACTAAAGGTTACCAGCCATGTTTTAGCCCATTTACTTAGTATCGTAATGTCAATATTTAGGATTCCAGCTGCAGTATTGGGTCCTGAACTACAATGTATAATCTCGTATCATCAACGAAGGGACGAATAATAGAATTAATGTCATCTACAATATCATTGATATAGAGCAAAAATTAAAGAGGCCCTAAGATTGATCCTTGAGGTAACCCAGCTTTTATTTCATTCAGTTTTGAGCTGACGCCCGGAAATACGACGCGTTGTTTTCTATTAGAAAGATAATCAGTAAACGATGACAAGAGATTGCCCGTTATACCAGCTGCATTCAGTTTATGTATGAGACCTGCATGCCATCGCGGTCAAAGGCCTTACTGATGTCACAAACTATGACCCTTACTTCAAGTCCAGAATCTAATGCTTTTCAAAAGGTATGGTAAAGTACTCTGAGCTAATTAACTGTGAAGTCCTCTGGTATAAATCCAGATTGCAACGGTGTAAGGATCTCATTAGCAAGGAAATGATTATAAAGATGTTTGAAAACTATTCTTTTCATTGATTTGTCTATATTGCTGAGAAGAGAGATTGGCCGATAATTTGATAGTGAAGATGATTCACCCCCTTTTGAAAGAGGGCAGACATGAGCAGTTTTCCAAATGTCAGGAACAATTCCTTGAGATCAGAACTGGTTAAAGTGACAAACGAGCAGCTAAGAACGCACTTCGGTTAGATCTCTTAGAATTATATTATTAATTTCATCTGGACCCGTAGCTTTGCCTACTTGGAGAGATTTCAGGATAAGCTGTACTTCAGCGGGCCCCGGAGTGATTATAATATCGCGCAAAAGAGTACCATTGAATGGAGGAAGTATAGGTAAAACTGCGTTATTTTGATCTATCCGTGTTTGATCTCTGAAAACTGCGTTTAACAAATTTGCTTTGTCAATATCATCTGTAAAAACAGAACCATACATCTCTAGCGGAGGAATTTTCGGCTTTGAATCTGGCGAAATAAAAATTTTAAAGGCTGTCGACAAGTTTTTGGAAGATAGTGGCTGCGTTTTTAAGGTAGTCAGATACAGGATAACTGTGATTTTTCTTTGCTAAAACAAAAGAGAGTTATTGTTCATGATGAAATCGATCAACTGTGGACTATATACACACACTAACAATGTCTACCGTAAAGATCCTTAGTTTTCGGGCAGATAGGTCTGTATAAACAGTGGAAACCGAGATCAGACTGTTCCTTAGGAACCAGAATGATCAAGGTCTACACAGTTTCTATTCCATCTGCACATTTTTGTATGCATTACTCTTTGGTAGAAGCAAAATAACAGGAAAATAAATAATAAGGCTAGGACCGGCTGTGCTTGCAGAAGGTGCAGAATTTGGGCAGTCTGATTTAGGCACATTTTTTAACTTAAACGTTGTTTTTCTAGGAAACGAAACGGTGAAATGTTTTGTTTTGTATTCTGTATCATACTATGTAAGTTTTACTAAATTAAAAGTAATATGCATAAGCATGCCCCATCGATTAAATATATTATTCATGAAGTTTTTCATGAAATTCAGTTTTATGGCATTTTTAAAAAACAATGTAAAAATATAATTATTATCACGATAACTGCATTTTTACCAGTTGGTTTCAAATATCCTATATTATAAATCATATGATTTGAAGAAATGGAAGTGCATTCATGTGCTAGAGACATGAATTTTAAAGGAAAATGTGTAAAAATGTATGTAGAAATACAAAATTTTGTTTTTTAGGGAAAACAAAACGGTGATTTTTTTATCTTATGCAAATGTTTTATAGCCCTTTGGGTTATTCAGCGAGTATAATGAAATGAATGCCCCGCCAATATTTTTATTCAGTATCTATCTACCTTAATTTAGTGGATAGCTTTTCTTTAATATTTTTTTCGGATTCGCGAATTAAAGAACAACTGTATTGCGTATTCTTTTAAATGTAGCCCAGTGAACTGTCGATTAAGTTTGCTTTCCCCTACGTGTCCTAATTTTTTGCTTTAGGTAGAATAGGACAAAACCCAAACTTTCAGTTTTGGTGTAAAAAGAACAGCGATCAAGAAGCTCAGCAGTTTCTAAATTACAAAAAGACCTTCTTTTAAGTGTGAAACAAATAGTTCTTTTTCTAAGAAGTCATGAATATGTGAGGGTTTGATGTGTTTTACGCAAAATAAATAGCGCTCGTTTATATATGAATTTCGCATTTGTTTTGCTGTAGGTAAATTTATTTCAAAAAATTTCATATCAAAGTGCGAGCCGTGAAGAGGCCTTTAAAGATATAGAGGATCTTACATGAGTGCTCATGTATTATTGAATTTATTAAACGAGTTGGGGAAAAAGATAAGATGCGAGGCTTTGCCGAGCATCTTATCGCTTTTCCCCAAAGAGGAGCACGAATGCAAGATTCTGTTTATCATATGACACTAAAATCGCATTTTATTAGCAAAATTTGCACTAAAACGTCACGATTTCGCCATTAGAAAACGCGACGTTTTTATGGACGTCAACGTATAACGTTACGACGTAATTTGCATATTTAATTCACTAGTGGATTATCGTTTTTAGCTCGCCTGAACGAAAGTTCAAGAAGAGCTATTGTTGTCACCCTGGCGTCGGCGTCGGCGTCCACGTCCGCGTCGGCGTCGCCGTCCGGATTGGATGTTTTGGTTAAAGATTTTTTAAAAACCTATATCTCCCTAACTCATGAATGGATTCTTTTGATACTTGCACTGTAGTTAGATATTGGTCCAAAGTTTAACAGGGTACATCCCCCACCCACTCCTTGACCTTGATGTCAAGGTCATGGACTTAGAAAATGGGGAGTTTTTTTTTCTTTGACTGGATGTCTTGGTTAAAGTCTTATAAAGCCCAATATCTCCTTAACCCGTGAATGGATTCCTTTGATACTTGCACTGTAGTTAGATATTGGTCAAAAGTTTTCCAAGGTACTACCCCCTATCCCCTCAGTGACCTTGATGCCAAGGTCATGGACTTAGAAAATTGTCTTTATTGATCGGATGTTTTGGTTAAAGTTTTTTTAAAGACACATATCTCCTGCACCCATAGGTGAATTCTTTTTATATTTTCACGGTAGTAAGATTTTGTCCAAAGTTTTACTGAGTACAGCCCCAGCCCTGCTCGGTGACCTTGATGTCAAGGTCAGGGACTTAGGAAATTTGGTCTTTAATATAGTTTGCTAATTGCATACTGATTCATAGCAGAGGTTTAGTTTACACTTGAACTGATGTTAGACACTTTTTTGAGTTTTACAAAACACTATATGCCTACCCCACTGGATGGCCATGATGTCAAGGTCATGGACTTTGAGTTTTGTCTTAAAATTTTGGTTAAAGTTTTATATTAATGAAGACATAATTTCACAGTGCCACAATGGACTCAGTTGATACTAATACTTGGACTGATGGTAGGTAATGGATCAAGGTTTTGATACATCCTAGCCCCGCCCTCCTCATCCCCCTACCCCACCCCTTAGTTCTTTGAGCTCAAGCTCATGGACTTTGAAATTTCATATGGATTTATTTATTTATTTATTTTAATTTTATTTCAAGACTTATTTCTGAGATAGCTTTTGTTTATAAATATGTTGTCATTATGGACATGCTTGCCTGAAGTTTTATGCATAGCAGTCCACACCACCATAGCGACTGTGTGATGGGCAAACACTTATTCAGGCAAGCTATGCTGTCAGGCGACAGCTCTTGTTAATACATGGCTTTATTTACTCTCAGATGCGACGTCAAATGATAAATGTTATTACTTCTTCCGATAATTTCCGCATTTTGTGTTGATTTAAACAAATATGACCATTCATTAGCTATCGAATATTGCTTATTATTACATAAACGCTTATATAGAGAAAAAACGTCTCCGAAAAATACATCTGAAATTTTGATATGTTTTGATGAAATATGTTGATAAGTATTTTTTAAAATAATTTTCAGTTTTCACCGTGCAAATTTTTCACAAAGTATATTTGTTTAACTATACCCCCTGTTCCGATGATGTCGTTTCTTTCAACGTCAAAGGGAGATTGTTCCTAAGAGTGTTTTCCAGTTAACGTCTTGTTTCAAGTAGAAAATTTATGATCTCTTCTAGAGAATGTAACTGCACGAAAAACGAAAAAAAAAAACCGGAATTAATATCTTATTCCATCTTCCAGGGAGAAAGATTTAAATGCGCCAGGGGTTCATTTTTGCCATGGTGTTTATTTTGCGTAACGTGGCGTCTCGTTAATTGAACTCTTACGAACCGCGTATTACGCGACGTCAATTACTTCCGAAAACAGCAAAACCGGGAAAATGAACCCCTTTCCTGTTGGAACTCTTCTGTCTAGAAAACGGAATGAAATGTTTCTTCGATTTTTTTTGTGTTTCATTTTCATAGGTTTTCTAGAATAACTCGACATTGCTTAATCAGAATTAAAAGATATGTCGGAAACCGCTCTTAGCGCCCAATCCATTTTAACGTTAAAAAATCGACTTTATTTGAACAGGGGGTATGGTTTGCAAAATCTACTTTGAGAAATATTTACACGGTAAAATTTTAATATTCTTTCATTAATATTCCAACTTAACAATTCATTAAAAGATATCAAAATTTGAGATATATTTTTCGGAGACGTTTTTTCTCTATTTCAAAAGGCGAAATTTCAACAGCTTATAAAAATTAATGCTTGCGACAATTTACTCGTAATGCGTAGAGATTGCGCAGAAAGTATAGCACAGCTATATGGAACTCTTGATGGCACGCAATTTGGTATGGAATTTTTTTCAATACCTCAACGGACTGCAGAGCAATGTCGATTAATGCGGATATCTGAGAGCTATAAATTTTGCGTAAAAACGTCAAACCAACACATCTTCACGACGTCATTGAAATAGGAATTGTTTATTTCACGTTCAAAAGAAAGTCATTTAGTGAGTCACAAATAATTGAAGTTTTTGATGATATATTGTTTGCCTAGAAAACTGAAAATTTTGGTCTTGTCCTATTCCACCTTAATTGTCGTTGTTATCCAGGGAGATTCAGATGGTCTTATTCGTACAAATTTATTAGATATACATGACTTTGTGAGGCTTAGAATGGTGTCAGTTATTTTATTTGTTTTTTGCATATTGGTCGATGCCTGAATTCTGTATGGATGTCCAATCTAATGATGTTGCTCTTTTGTACGAAGTTATAATCTCCAAGAGAATAATTCCAAATATGTCGCATATAGGTTCTGAATAGTGGTTTTGCAAAGTTAAAGATGCCAAAAATTGGACAGTGAAATCGTAAATCTTGTTCTATAAAGGGTTCTTCGACTCCACTTGCTATGAGATGTTTATTGTTACTTACAAGAAGAATATCGATTAGTGTAGAGGAATGTTCAGTATAGTGAGTATAATCGCCTATGCCCTGGTAAAGAGAAAACTGTTCGCATAGAGAATTATTTTTACGTGCACTCTGTTCATTAAGCATATTAAAGTTAAAGTCACCGGTTATAATAATGTCAGTTATACCAGTATCAATTGCTAGATGCAGTGAATCCTCAATGTAGTTATAGTACAATGAGTCCGAGTTAAAACAATCCAAATAAAACATGCTTCTGTTTGAGAGTTAGTACGATCCACAAGCATTCTAGCCCTATAAGTTTAGAGTCTGTTTTACTTATAGCATTACCCTACCATGATTATGACCAAATCTATCCTTGCGTTTAGGCGGTTTAAAGGATGGTAGATATAAATCGGCTGATTGGGTTGTAGCACTTAGCCGAGTTTCAAGGAAGGCGAGAATGTCAAACTCAGATAATTCGATGGCCAGACTATCAAGTTTAGATTTACTGCTCTGAACGTTATAATGCACAGATGATAAATGACGATCAAGGCTAGTGGAATTCAGTGTTGAAGCTGACATGGTGAATAAGTTATTGTTAAATGTTTTTCGTATATTTGCTTAGTCTGTTGTAACCCTTCTGTTGGTCTAAATTATTTAGTTTGGTAAAGATAGCTGAGTTGCCACCTATTTGGGAAAGAGCTGCTGACTCGGCTTATCACTTATAATTTATTGTTTGTTAGGATGTCTTTGTCAATCTTTCCCTTGGATGTTGGGGATAGGGTTTGGGATCTGATTCAGTCAGTTCCTGAAGTGTAGTTACTCTTTAAAATTGAAGGAGCTATCCGACTTAAAGAACACTACTCTACATTTTAACATGTACCAGACTGTGTTTGTGCTTCTAAAATGGTGAGTCAGTGTGGCAGCAGACAAAATTTGTCATGCAGGCAATGGACCCTATCTGTGACTTAACAGACTCTATCTGTGACTTACTCTATTCAGGCGATAGCGAAGGAGGTAGTCCGATCTCTGGTTGCACAACCCACGACGTTAGATAGGCGATACCATTGCTAATCCCTTGATCAGCCTAACACTCCCCCACCACCGACAAAAGCACACCAGTAGTTACAGTCTATTCAAACAAACTGTCAAGCTTGTCATTGAAAGTTGCTCCCGAAGAAAATCCTAAGAATCGACGAGGTGGTCGGGTCGGGCGATGGTGCTGGTACCGGGGCGTCCTACTAATTTGGATAATAGTAGAGCAAGGGCCTATGGTGCTTGTAGTAGGTGCAGTGGGGGTTGTTTGGAAAATTTTCTCTTGCCTATCATGAACACTCTCTTGGAGATGGCCCCATGTAGATTGAAATATTGTCTCAGAGGGCCGCTAAACCAGAAAAAAACATAAGAAAACGAAGAAGCAAATGGGCCTTGTCCTGAAAACATCTGTTTTCGTAGTAGGCGACATGCGCAAGCTCAGACCAGCCTGCACACATGCGTAAAGTCTGATCACAGCCTGCACAGTTCGCTTATACTAACGGTTTCGCCCCCATTTCATACACATACGAACCATGTCATGTTCTACCGAATGCCATGACTGTTTGTTACCTTGACCCATCCTTCACTGAACAATCAGCTTTGCATATGCACTCAGGTTCCCATAAGCATCTATGTCAATGAATCTTCATACACATTTACACCATGCGGAGGTGTACGGACTGCCCATGGCCATTTTAGGCATTGACTTACTTTACATGTTTCATTGAACAGTATTCATGCTGCATGTTGAAATCAGATTCTTATTGTCATTTGTGTGATTTAAACTTTATTTCGGGTGATTAGGCACATTAAGTTTTTATTCAAACTATATCGCGAAGAGTAAATTTTGGCAAGTTGTGCCGTCCGGCTGCAGGCCAAACTATGCATGCTGACTGGTCAGTAAGTTTTACCATGCACGAAATTGAACTGCTATATATCTTTATTTTTGATACCTTTAGGCCTTGTTTTATGAATAAAAAACATAACTTGTTGCTTGTTCTAGGTATTGTAATGTCATAGTCGATGTGAAAAAATGACCTATAAAATCTTATAAATAACTGATCAGAAAGTATTCATATTCGACATATTTGACCAAGTTGAGTCTACTTTCAAAGCACTAGGGCATCCCATTCGCAAATAGAGTCCTGTGACTTAAACAGATAGTCTGAAGGCATGCCCCCTTCCCCCCACAACACACACACAAAACAATAAATAAAATAAAATAAAGAAATAGCTTACTTTGGAACTGTTTACAATTTGTAACAAATATTTGCCCATCTGAAGTCATGCATTTTATCTTCATTCAAATATCTGCAAAGAAGATTCACTCGCAACCATAATACACACCGATGTATGAACAACTTCTGTATGTTTTACCCAGTAAAGGAAGAATTTCTGAAGCTTAAATCCTACATTTGCACTGAGACGAGGATTCCTTCCATGGTCACGGTGGATGATCACGTGGTTTTCACGTCACAAGCAAGACTGGGAATTCCAGTACAACAACTGCTTCGCGGTTAGTTTTTCTCAAATGACTTCTTTGATGCCGAATGCACTCTTATGGAATATAGCGCAGTGAATGTGCGCTCGTAAGAACTTTAAACTGGTATTCTTGCATTTGCTGAGAGTTTACCTGTTTTCACGTTTAAACCTCCCCCAGATTTGGATACAACATTATTCACATGCCACAGCCTACTTCCGAGTTTGACTGTTGTGGGGGACTATTTTCTTCAGAAGCTATAAAAGTAATAAGTATGCAAAGACCAGGAACTGAAACAATCAAAATCCAAATCCAGCCCTCAAACCATAGTTGGAAACAACTAAGATTACAAATAATCAAGATACAGAGAACATATGGCCAACCGAGTGAGCAGCTTGTTCCCAAAAGGTGGCCACTCAGCAACCCAAACCGAACCAAAAATAATAATAACATACATAAGGTAAAACATCACAGAAACTCTGACACCAAAAACAGGCAACAAAGAACCACAACAGAACTACCGCCTTGGAACGGTCAGTAATGAATTACTGGGGGGCTTAAATCGATTTTACAGGCCCAGCCTCACCCTCAGTTTCTGAAGTGGTACAAAACATTTAGTTGGTTGTTCGGTTCGCATGATAACCCTCTAACTCGTCAATGAATCATCACGGTAAACACATAAATCAAATTTCAACACCATGAAGAAGCAAAGACGGGGACTCAACAGATACAACGGGACGTCTGACAGGTGGAGATCCCTGTCCTGCCAAACAACCCCACTGGAAATCTGAAGCAAAAGAAGGTCACCAGTTGAGCCCCGGTGGACCAAGCAACAGACAAAACCCACGATAAAATGGCAAATATCGTGTGAAAGTCCCAATGAATACACATCCACTGCGTTGCATTTTATATATGCATACAAAAACAAAGAATTACAAGAAAATCGGTGGAACCGATGGATGCTCCCCGAAGGCTTGGAATAGGAGAATGGGTATCCTGGTGAAGGAGTGATTTTCTGTGTAAATTAAATGCAATTTAAAATGGAAAAAAAAATTCTCTTCAATACTTTTAGAGCAATGCTCTGGCCATGCATACAACTGGGAAAAGTAAAAAGGGAAGTAACCCGAAAATAACTTGGGATACAGTTATGGTTCTTCTGCTCTGCACTTCTTGTCATTACCCTCTACTATCAATATGTGAAGTTTCATTCATGTTCTCTTAAATATGTACAGATATATACTCCGGAAAAGCTAAATAACTAAAGAAATTAGGAAGGGAGCTAACTCTGTAATTACTAAATGTAGGGTTATAATTTTTAAGCAATGCATTTCCTTTTATTACCCTCTATCATTGTGTGAAGTTTCATTTAGTTTCCTTACATACTTCCTAAGATATGCAAACTATAAGCAAACTATAGCAAAAATTAAGAAGGAAGCTAACTCTGTAATCACTTTTGACAGGGTTATAGTTCTTGTGTTCTGCACTTTCACTCATTGCCACTCACACTATCAGTGTGTGAAGTTTCATTACGTTCCCTTTTATACTTTCAGAGATATACTCTGGACTTGCAAAATACAGAAAAAAGTAAGGGAGCTAACTTTGTAAATACTTAACACAGGGTTATGGTTTTTATGCTCTACACGTCTTCTTATTGTCCTCTTTCAATGTATGAAGTTTCATTAAGTTCCCTTTGATACTTTTGGAGATATGCACCGGACAAGCTTAATATTGAAAAAAAACTGGAAAGGGAGCTAACTTTGTAAATACTTGTAAAAAGGGTTATGGTTCTTGTGCACTGCACTTCCTCTCATTGTCCTCTATCAATGTGTGAAGTTTCATTTAGTTCCCCCTTATACTTTCAGAGATATGCTCCGGACAAGCAAAATATTGAAAAAAACTGGAAAGGGAGCTAACTTCGTAAATACTTGTGACAGGGTTATGGTTCTTGTGCACTGCACTTCCCCTCGTTGTCCTCTATCAATGTGTGAAGTTTCATTTAGTTCCCCCTTATCCTTTCAGAGATATGCTCCGGACAAGCAAAATATTCAATATTCTAATATTTTTATAACCTAAATTCTAAAAGTCTATAGTCTAAGGATTAATATGATACTTTTATTTTCAAATTAACATTATGTCTTGATGCTTCCCCATGCGTTTAAAAACCGAAACTTTAAGAGTTTGGCGCTGGTAACTCAATCGCCTAAGTTTAATCATGCGCACTCCTGCATTACTCCTTTGGTTGCTTTACATGAATCGGACTAACGAATCAAATTAACCATACTAGGATGAAATGTAATGAAATAAATAAAGAAAGAAAGAATTTAATAAGAATTTAATCATTTTGATTCAATTTTTCTTGAGCGCGAAGAATTTTGTTTTAAATTAAATCCAGAAAGTCAAAATCGAAAGTATCACGGTCAGTGTCTAAAAATGGTAAATAAATAAAAGTTAAATACAAGAAAGAAACAAAAAGGGAAAAAAACTTTGTTAACGTATAATTATTTATTGATTTGTTTGTTAACTTATTTAAATTAATGTAAACACATTACATGGCAGCTAGCGGTCCTTTTGCTCAGCGATGTAAAAATACAATAATTGACAAATTGCTAATGGTGTCAGAGTTTCGGCGGCTACAAAGAACGTAAGCAATTAGGGAATTCAAATCGAAAATATGTTTTTGGACAAACTTAATTGATTTCGGGAGATAATACCATTGTCATTTTAATTGGTTTGTATAGGATTATAGACACATCATTAAAGCTCAAACAAGTGAAGCGGTTAGTTTTAGAATATAATTGACTTGTTTTGCTCATCATGTCACACTGGACGGACACACGGCGCCAGGTGTGTGCAACTATGGTTACGTACCGTTGAGCCACTTGGGTAACGTCGATACGAGAATTGAACAGAACAGAACAGAACATCATGTCACAAATTAAATTTCTCCACTGATACCATATGTTCGTCAACATGGCTTCATCTAAACGTGTTCGCAATACTGTGGATTAAATAAAATTGCATGAGGGAGAGTTCCATTTTTCCAAAGACCTACACGGTAGAGAGGATTATTGCCTGAATCTTCTTATTCTGGAATGGAATTTGCCTAATCTTGCTATTTTCTCTTTCTTTCTTTATTTCTTTCTTTCCTTAGCATTACATTTGATCAAGGTGTTATAATTCGCTTCGCTTTTTATTATTCTTGAGTTAGATTTGTGATTCATATATCTTGCGGGTTATCAATATAGTAGGATTATAGACACATCATTAAATACTCAATACTCAAAGTTTTTATGGCAGAGCTAAAGAAATATTAGATAAGTATGGGTTACCTAGCCTACAAAACTTGAAATCTGAACTTAATCTGAAAGAACAATGGAAAAAACAAGTGAAAGATGCAGTGAATACATATTGGACACAATATCTTCAAAAGGACGCTCGAGACAAATCCACCTTATTAAATCTGAATATAGACTCTTTGTGCATTGGTAAAGTTCATAACGTATGGTCATCTTTAGAGTCAACAGTCTCCGATGTTAGAAAGGGCATTGTCAAATGTAGACTACTAACTGGTACATACTTATTCCAGTCAAATAAAAGCAAGTTCAGTCGTTCAGAAGTTAGTGCTACATGTAGAAGCTGTGGCATTGAAAGTGAAGACACTTCACATATGTTGTTATATTGCTCATCTCTTTTTAATCAAAGACAGCAGTTATACTCAAAGGTGAAATCAACAGTTATATCATATATTGGAGCAAATCAATGGAAAGTTCAATTTAGTAATACACAGAATATAATAAAATTACTTCTGGATATCAGTTGGTTTGATAACCTGAACAGGGCAGATTGGCGTAAAACATTGGATAGAATGACAACAGATTTATGTTACAAGCTTCATACGGAGAGGATACTGAAGAGTTCAGACGTACATAGCTAACCCCCACCAGTCATCTTTGTGTAAATAGTCATGTGTACAGGACTTTTACCACTGTTTTAGCATTGTTTTAGCGCCCCCTTAACGCGATTTTAGTATAAGTCAACGTATGTTATTGTGCTCAAGAAGATACTTTTACAAGCTACCTATGCTTGGTGATCCATAATTGGATGCAAATACGAAAGAAAGAAAGAAAGAAGAAGAAGTAGGGACAAGTCTGCGCATTTGATTACAAAGCTCTTTTCATGACTGCACTGCATATCTAGCCTCCCAAAAAAGTGGAACATATGATACCGTGCAGACCCATGCCAGACGGCACAAAACGGCGTCTGATCAGGATCCTCACTATTTGGATAAGACTTAAAGTTCACAAAATAATTCTATTGTGAAAGAGACAGCTTTTTCAAAGAATACTGAAATAATACATGTATATATCTTGGATTCATATGTTCTATTGATAAACTGATGCAAATGAATATGTACTTAATTCATATAATACTACATCTGTATTAATATATGAGCCGCGACACGTCAAAACAAACAAAGTGGCATGTGCGGACAGTGAAGACTCCACCCAGTCTGATTAGAGTCTTCGCTGTCCGCATGGAGCCAGCTTATAATCGCAATGAAATGTGACTTATTCTAAGGCAGGTCAATTTATGACGCTGTGTCGCATTAATTCCCCACGTGTCGTCTATTCTTTTGATAACCTGTTGGTGCTTCAGATTATCGCCGAAGATTCTTTGATCAGATAAAAATGAGAAAATATTGTTTCATTCAACAACAGACTAAACAGTCTGATCAGTGTAACAGCCTCAGATAAGAAGGGGTAGCAGGGATAATTTGGAAATAATTAACAAACCCTTATTAGAACCGTCTCACCGAGATGGTTCTAATGAGGGGTCACAATATATATTTTCATAGAAAAAAAAATAATAAAGTATCCCTGAATTGTCCTTGAAGGCAAAATTAGTTGAATTACTGCAGAAACAATTGCTGAGTGACTGCCTCAGATTAAATCCATTTCTGGCGAGTTAACACTTTTGTGGACAGGCCATATTGAAATCTGCAATTTAAATTTCCAAATATCGTATAGACTGTTCGTGCAAACAAGGATGACTCTGATTAGACTGTGCAAGCTTATCTGAGTCTTCTGTGTGCGAAAATGTAATACATGTATACAAGAACCCATTTACATGGCCCTGTTATCCTCATCGCATTGTATAAAAAACAGAGATTTTGAGCAAAATAATGGTAACATTTTCAGTTAAACACAGTCTGGTCCAATTACATCCTGTTTATATAACCATATTCCCTTTGTTATTGACATTGACAGTTGATTTCCCTCTATCTGGCCCCTACCTGGATTTCAGTCACAAGTCTTCTAGGCTGTCTTATCTCTGAGCAGCATGTTTCATAAAGGGGCATTAGGGTAATTGCAATCAGAAATGTGTCTTTGAGGCAAACTATGCAGACCATTATCAGACGCCGCAATTGCGTCTGGTATGGGCAGAGGCCCCCTTGAGGAGATGCCAGGCATAAACGGGTTAAGCAAAGCTTTCCGAAACTGAACATGGTGTATATGGTGTCAACTATCAAAACATTTCAGCCGCGACACGACAGAATCAAGAAAGTGGCTTGTGCGCCCTCCAGATTAGCCTGGACAATCGCCATGAACGGATTTAACCCATAGAGCCCCTAGCAAGGATGGATGCTCACTGATCTGAGTCTTCCCTGTGATCGAATATCGTCTTGTAGCTTTTACTATGCTCGGCCTTATTTCAAATGACTAAATGCGATTTTACGTCCTTGTTCAACAATGTTTCAATCATATCAGGACGATGGGACGTTGATAATGAAAAACTGTGTGCAATGGAACCCCGTTTGCGGGTGCAAAGATTTTCGCCACAAGCGGGGCTCGAACCCAGGACCACTAGATTAGTAGGCAAGCCCTTAATCTAATGAGCTACCGGGGCATGCCTCATAAAGCCAGTATAAATTATTAATTATTACTGGAAAAATAAATTTAAACCTGTTTATGCCAATCTGAGTCTACTAAAACATGCATTTCCATCTGGTATTTTTAGTTTAATACATTTTCCTCATCTTAAAGAGTGTAGACCCGGATCTGCGGCGTCAGATCTGGGCCAACACTGTTTGCCAATGTCCCTTCATATCAGACATTTGGCATTAATGGATTTAGCTAATTTTAAAACTCGTCCGCCATAAATTGTGAGTAAAATGCTAAACATAACACTGATCGCACTTAAGCCGATAACTTGAGCTGCCATAAAGTTATCTGATATACCACTTAGGTATGTTTATTCCACTAGCGCTTAGTAGGGACATCGATAATCCTTTAGATCGGTGTTAAGGGAAATAATCCAGTTGACAATGCTGTACAGGTAAACAGGAACGATTACTCGTCCAAAACCCCGTAGAATGTTCAACATGTGAAAAAAATGGAAAGGGAACTAATTTAGTAATTACTTGTGACAGGGTTACGGTTCTTGTGCACTGCATTTCCCCTCATTGTCCTCTATCAATGTGTGAAGTTTCATTTAGTTCCGCCTTATACTTTCAGAGATATGCTCCGGACAAGCAAAATATTGAAAAAACTGGAAAGGGAGCTAACTTCGTAAATACTTGTGACAGGGTTACGGTTCTTATGCACTGCTCTTCCCCGCGTTGTCCTCTATCAATGTGTGAAGTTTCATTTAGTTCTGCCTTATACTTTCAGAGATATGCTCCGGACAAAAGTGTGACGGACGGACGGACGGACGGACGGACGGAAGGACGGACGGACGGACAGACGGACGGACAAAGCGGCAACTATATGCTCACCCTTCGGGGAGCATAATAAACTAAAACGCAATGAATTCCCGGGGTATCCTCGTTCAGAATGACGCAAGAAAACACGTGATCATCTACTCTGATGGTTAAGGTGACTGAAGCAAAAAAGACATTTACCCTTTCCATCATATTCGTTTTCCCACAAACAGAGTCAGGGACAGTGAAATAGAATCCTGTCATCACGACTACAAGCCAATACGGTTGTGCACCGTGTGAAGTCCGTCAATGAATAATAGATTATTTTTCATTCCACATTTATCGAAAAAACATGCATTTTTTCAAAACTTGTACGGTTAATTATGAGGCTATTACAAGTTGTCTAACGAAATTCTGTTAAAATATTTGTTTCTGAAAACATAAAATAAACGAGGGAGACAATTTTTAAGGGTCAATTAAATTAGTCCAATTATGTAGGAAAGAAGGCGCGGAAAAGCATTTCGATAATCGAGCCGCGACACAAAGAAACCAACAAAGTGGCATGTGTACCCATCGCAGACTCATATCAGCCTGGGCATCCTCCCAGTCTGATCAGAGACCTCACTGTTCGCGTGGAGCTAGCTTAGACCCTTGGCTACCCTTTAAGCGCAAAGCAACGACTCTGATCAGACTAGGCGGATGCCAAGGCTGATCTGAGTCGGCGCTGAGCGCAAATGCCACATTGTTCATTTTCTCGTGTCTTGGCTCAATATTATATGATTTAAGTGAATGTATATTCCTCTGTGGTTTGCGGCAATTTAACAGTCATCCCTTGTAAAATATACTGGGCAAAAATGTTAGGGATCGGAATTATGAGATGATATTTCTGGGTCTCTGTAGCATGTAAAGAATTCTAACTGGCATGGTCATTAGGCATTTTTTTTTCTTCTTTTAATTATCACCATACTAAAAATTGTGAGTTCGATGACTGAGTCTTATTTCTCTTTCGAATGACACTACCCCCTATAAATCAAAGTGGTAAAAATTTCCATAGTGAGTCGTGTCAGCAAAAAATTGATTTCTTCAAATTTAAGTCATGCATAATATTTATCATAGACTTAAAATTTAAACATTTTGAAAATCACCTGGCAGAAAAAAAGTCAAAAGTTTCTTTCCAGGCAAACGTCACATCCGTATTTATTAAAGCACGATCATTTTCCTATTGGGATTTTCCACCACTTTAAATTTGAGGGTAGTCTGACTACTAGCCTTATCTTGACCGAACTGAGTGAGATATGTTGAGCATTTAAGCACAGAAACCAAAGAAAATGTATGTCGTTGAAGATAGAAAGGTTTAATTTCGATACCATTTATCAGTGTTTCAGAAATCGCACATTATAATTTTGATCCCTTATCTTTCTTGTCCAGTATACTTCTTCTGCTTTCCCATGGAGGTGTAGACATTAACTTTAATCATTATTGAGCCGCGACGCAAGAAAACCAACAAAGTGGTGTGCGCCCGGATCAGACTATGACCAGTCTGTGCATCCACCCAGTCTGATCAGTCTCTTTGCTAAGATTTTAAAGAGTAGCTTAGGATCTAAGCTACTTCCATGCGGACAGAGAAGACTCTGATCAGACTGGGCGGATGCCCAGGCTGATCTGAGTCTGCGCTGGGCGCACAACCACTTTGTTGGTTTTCTCGTGTCGCGGCTCAATTATACCAATATGCTCTCCTGCACCTTTTTATTTATTTTTTTTTCCGTGTGCAAAATTGGTCTAATTTAATTGATATTCAATATCACCCGTCAGTTTATGAGAATGGAATAAAACAGTTACTCCGGCTAATCAAATCAGATCACAAACATGATGCGAACTGGTGCAATATGTATCATATGCATTTTTCTCGTTTGCTACGCAGCCGCCGGAAGGAAGAAAGGAAAAAAGGTTGGTTATCTTTATTGTCGTGCTAATTGTTGCAAATGTAGTTTGAAATTCTAAAATAAAATTGCAAAATGCCTGAAGTTGTGCAAGACAATTTGACTCGAAATAAGTCTAAGACAAGAAATAGATCAGTTCAACAATGTAGCAGTGATTTTGTCGCGGCGCAGCTGCGTATAATTTCAGTATTGTTCAACATTTTACAAGATTTTATTGGTCAAATAACGCGTATGTCAAAACTTAGCCAATAATATCAAAGGTCAATGAATATCTAATCTTCGTTTTTTCGTTTTTCTTTTTGTTTTTATTCCCCGTCGTACTGCACTGCGTGAATATTACCTGTAGCACTCTGTCAGATATTCTCTTGTTTGTGATTTTACAATAGAAACTTTATCGAAAACAGACGCAGATAATCGTAACTTTCTTTATTTTCGTCGTAGATCTTTTTTCGATTTCTACTTTCGGTTTAATACACACACACAAACAGCGCATCATGTTGGTAACTGTTTCGAAATCAGGTCAATCTCAAGACTGACCGCGGTGCATTTTGGAATTCCAAATTCAAACTTAAGATAAGTCATTGTCGCTACCCAATGTCAAAATTACGATTGTGGGTGCCTACCGACATAGCTCACTTGGGTCATATTCATGAAAGCTATTGTCAACTCTGCACCTAGAGATATTTTACAAAACACACTTCCATATAATCTGCGCCGATCAGTATCTTTTTTTTTTTTAAAGAATTTTCTTGTCTAGTATAAATTTGATCTGATTCAATGTAAACCAAATCACAATCGCGGAATTTGAGGCTTTATCTATATGAAGTTAGTCTGACCGACAAACATTACTAGTAATTTATTAGCTCGCCTGAACGAAAGTTCAGGAAGAGCTATTGTTGTCACCCTGGCGTCGGCGTCCGCGTCCGCGTCAGCGTCCGCGTCAGCGTCCGGATTGGATGTTTTGGTTAAAGTTTTTTAAAGACCTATATCTCCCTAACCCATGGATGGAATCTTTTGATACTTGCACTGTAGTTAGATATTGGTCCAAAGTTTAACAGGGTACTACCCCTGCCCCACTCAGTGACCTTGATGTCAAGGTCACGGACTTAGAAAATTTGAGTTTTTTGACTGGATGTTTTGGTTAAAGTTTTTTAAAGACCTATATCTCCCTAACCCATGGATGGATTCCTTTGATACTTGCACTAAAGTTAGATATTGGTCTAAAGTTTTTGAAGGTACTACCCCCACCCCCCTCTGTGACCTTAATATCAAGGTCATGGACTTAGAATATTGTCTTTTTATTGATTGGATGTTTCGGTTAAAGTTTTTAAAAGACACATATCTCCTGAACCCATAGATAAATTCTTTTTATATTTACACTGTAGTTAGATCTACAGAGTACTACCCCAACCCCGCTCAGTGATCCTGATGTCAAGGTCAGGGACTTTGAAAATTTTTGTCTTTTTTAAAGTTTTGTAATTGCATACTGATTCATAATGCTTTGCAGAGATTTAGTTTATACTTGAACTGATGTTAGACTCTTTTTTGAGTTTTTACAAAACACCTTATACTTACCCCACTGGATGATCGACTTAGAATTTTGTCTTAAAGATTTTGGTTAAAGTTTTATTTTTATGAAGACATAATTTCACAGTGCCACGATGATGGACTCAGTTGATACTAATACTTGGACTGAGGTTAGATAATGGTTCAGGGTTTTGATACATCCTAGCCCCCCCACCCCCTACCGTCAGTTTTTTTTTTTACCTCAAGCTCATGGACTTCGAAATTTCATTTCAATTTTTTTATTTCAATTTTATTTTAACTTTATTTTAAGACTTATTTCTGAGATAGCTTTTGTTTATAGATGTGTTTTCATTATGGACGTGCTTGCATGAAGTTTTATGCATAGCAGTCCACACTACCATAGCGGCTGTGTGATGGGCAAGCACCAATTCAGGCGAGCTATGCTGTCAGGCGACAGCTCTTGTTATTCAACAAATCACTATTAGAGCTGAACTATTTCTATTCTAACAAATAACAAGAACGCGTATCACAACAATTGTCAGAAGACAATAAAGCGCGACTTACAAGAGAATAAGCGCAAGTAAAATATGGACAATACCCGCCACGTGCAGTGAGATCAGCTGAAGTGTCAGATGATGAACAGGTCTCCAAAGAATAAGTCAAATCTCTAAAACATTGCAAGAGATAAGACAATCTCAATGAAATGTGAAATATAGGTCACATTGACCTAGAAGTGACATAAGTCAATCACTTGTGTTAGTATGTTTGCTGTAAAAATGCGAGGAGCTTTCGCACTACAATAGCTTCCCTGATTTTTGTCGGCAGAAATGGCAGTGCTTTTGAGTACAACGCGTTTGAAAGGGGGGTATCAATAAGGTGGGTTTTCTGCATCCTACCAAAGTTTTATTTTTTGGACTGATGTTATACTCTAGTGTGTCTAGTTTATTGAACCATATGTGACTTTGCGCGGAAAGCCCTAGTTACTGAGCTATGGGTCCAAAGAAGTGGGTGGGGTAATCCAACATGGTTTTAGCCTGTCTTGTAAAATCATTCTCATTTGGTAGAAGAGTACAGCAGACAGACAGGATTTGATAAAATGATTAACAGAACATCTAAACTATATTTCCATATCATTTTATTTGGTCTAATTTGAACATATGTTGTCAAAAAAGACTTCCTTTGACATTTAGCATTTTTTGATATTTTTGACCTCAATTTTCAATATTGCTTGGCCTTATTGTCAAATGAACAGACATGTTATCATCAAACTCATGTCAAGGAAGTACCTTGAGAAGGACATTCAAATGATGTGACCAGAATATCACAATAGCATAGTTTTCATGGTCGACTGAACACATAAACTTGCTAGGAAGATGGTTTTCTTTCTATTTTGACCTAGAATTACGAACCTTTGGTCAAATTACTATTTTAACTGCTATATTATGCCCCGCGCCCCTGCCACTAAAGGTGAGGGAATACATATTGGCTTCAGTGCGGATCTCGTTGGCATCTGCAATTGTGTATGTGTCACATATTAAGTCCTTTTGTGACCTTGGAAACAAGGTCAAGGTCATCAAAATCTGACCTTGACCTTGTTTCCAAGGTCAAAGTATGTGACCCAGACACAGATGCAGACGCCAATGAGATCCGATCTGAAGCCAATATGTATTCTTTCACCTTTAGTGACGGGGGTGTAGGGCATAATATAGCAGTTAAAATAGTAATTTGGCCAAAGGTTCGTAATTCAAGGTCAAAATTAAATGAAAAAACATCTTCTGAGCAAGTTTATGTGTTCAGTCGACCATGAAAACTATGCTATTGTGATATTCTGGTCACATCATCTGAATGTCCTTCTCAAGGTACTTCATTGACATGAGTTTGATGATAACATGTCTGTTCATTTAACAATAAGGCCAAGAAATATTGAAAATTGAGGTCAAAAATATCAAAAAATGCTAAATGTCAAAGGAAGTCTTTTTTGACAACATATGTTCAAATTAGACCAAATAAAATGATATGGAAATATAGTTTAGATGTTCTGTTAATCATTTTATCAAATCCTGTCTGTCTGCTGTACTCTTCTACCAAATGAGAATGATTTTACAAGACAGGCTAAAACCATGTTGGATTACCCCACCCACTTCTGTGGACCCATAGCTCAGTAAGTAGGGCTTTCCGCGCAAAGTCACATATGGCTCAATAAACTAGACACACTGGAGTATACCATCAGTTAAAAAAATAAAACTTTGGTAGGATGCAGAAAACCCACCTTATTGATACCCCCCTTTGAGACGTCGTTAGTTCTGAGCAACCGGAACCAGGCAAACAAGAGAAGACGGTTATTGAAAATAAAAAGTTTGGAACACCGTTGTTATAAGGATGGATGGATTGCGAGTTTACATCATTTTCAACCATATTTCAGTCATATCTGGACGATGGGAGGGTAATTATGAAAAACTGTGGGCAATGGACCCTCGTTTACTGTTGAAAATATTTCCGCCTCAAGCAACCATCGAACCCGGACCGCTTATTTATGGTATCAAGAAGGTTCAGCAGTACAGTACCTTCAAAGCGGCAAAAGAAACGCCAATCCTGAGCCCTATAGGTTTTACGGAACCACCCATAGTTGTAAGGGTATAATGTATGTATTTGCAGACTGCAGCTGATAGTGAAATGGTAATGTAGTGAATTGGTAACGTACTGAAATGTTAACGTAGTGAATTGTTAACTCTAAATACAAAACTGATCTTTCCTTAAGGTGAACGCGAAACACATATGCCTAAAATAACTTTTTTCTAGTATACATAAAGTACAAATGAAGTGATTTCGATATTTACAGCAAACCATTCTAACGTACAATGCAGCTCTAACGGAAGTTCTAGGGGTCTTTACTCTTGGCCCAGGGGTCACGATTCCCAGCCGGACGGCGCGAAGAGATGCCATAATTCAACAGTTGAATAAATCAACAGCAGATGTATTGTGCTTGCAAGAGGTAAAATATGCTTACACTCATGTCTTCATTTAAGTCTCTCTCTCTCTCTCGGATATATATATGGTAAGATTTAGGGAAATTCATCTAACAAACACAATATTAAGGTAGCACTGGATCCGCTTGCGATGCTATAATGATTTAAAACTGATGATAAATGGAGTTAGGAGAAGAACTAAATAAGCTTCTAGCTTCCGTTCTCATCCTTATTAGTATTGTATCTTGTAAAATATTGTATATCTACATTCTTTTAAATAAAACATCTTTAAACTAACTAAATGGAGATATAATCATTATTAGTGCAATTCTCAATATGTTACCTAAGCGCTTTTGCCTTTTGGCATCTTCAGAGGTTTCACACAATAAAAAAAAATAGAATCAGTAAGCAGAAATATTTACATTTCGAGAAAAATATCTAAACATAACAAGAAAAGATAAGCTCCTAAAACAAAAATGAACAAATTTCCCTTATCGGGGACCATGCAGTTCAAATTATGAAAACAAAATGGCTGCCCACGCTCAATGTTATACAATTGTGTTGCACATACACAATCGTAAACACAACGCTACAACAGTCAAAGGATAAAACATGGATATGTACAAGAGTCAAGTCTCGCTGTGTTGCAGCTTATGAAATTGCATAACATGAAGTTTAACAATGGATGGGAACAGAAACAAAAACCTGCTGCAAGTGCAGCAGGGTCTCCACTGTCTTGAAGGTTAGGCAATGTTCACGACACCTACGTCCAAAGAACAAAGACAAAAAAGGGACAAAAGAGGCGTCCCGTACCTACTGCAGGTACAGCAGGCACTTGTCAGTCTATAGTCAATATCGAAAGGGCGCCGCATATGCAACCAGTTAATTATTACCTGGAAGGTATGCTGGAGTTGAACAGTCCTATGCCGATTTCGGATCGTTTCATAGAGACAGGGAGAGAAAAGTGGAACATGATAGATAAGAAGAGTTAATTCAAACAACCAAATGCCGCACCTACAAGTAAAGCAGGCCTTTGTGCGGCATTACCATTTGTTGTGAGACTGTTTCACGGTATCATTGCTGCTCCCTACAATCGCTTCAGGGACGATACGAGGACGACTAGAGGTCAATCACTCCCAGTGCACTGATACAACCATTTTTTTCAGTTGGTTGTTTGGATTAATAGCTAAAATAGTTATAAGACGGTCGAATAGCTTTCGAATGAGATTTTATTTATATTAAGAGGGGGATGAGCATTATTTTAGTCATGGCATTTCGGTAAACTGAGTCCGCTTTACTGCATATCTAGATTAAGAAGAAGACGTGATTAAATGCAAAACTTCCAAATTTGTATGATTTCATTCAAGACTTTTGTTGATGGTCGTGTCAAGATTTGTGTTTTGTTGCGCAATGGTCGTATATGTTCAAAAACGATGCTGAGATGGTCGTAAATGCAATACAATACAATGCAATACAATCTTTATTACTCTCTGGCATACAGAAGCATACAGCAAGAGAATCCTTTTACATATACTAACATAATTGATGTTGAAGTACAAACAAACATTAATGCGAATGTATATTATCAATAATTTTGTTTTTGACCGTAATTAAATTGAATATATTTGTTACAATAGACAAAAATTATAGCCACTTAATATCCCCTTGGAAAGCTGGGAACAATGCAACAAGGCTGATTTGCAGCATAAAGCCCACAGCTGCATGCGCTGCACTTGCAGCTGCGAACTTCGTGCGACAAATTCCATGTTGTATACGCCCTGAGATATTGGCCCAGCAAGCCAAGATACATGTACTTTGATGACCACACGTCACCATGCATCCGAACTATAAACTGTATTGTTATACATCTCTTTAGTGAGAGATCAACTATGTAGTTTTGTAATTTGTGACTATAACAATTTAGTAAACAAGTTAAACATTCAGAAACAATATAAATGACAGATATATGTAGATTTGAAAGTAATAGATGTTTCCTACGTTACCAGTCCAGAGACAAAAGAAAGGATGCACGGCTTTGAGCGCACCGTCTCCTTTGGCTCCTAGCCGAGACGGTAAAATAGATAACTGATATTAACAATCACATAGATATTAGTTTAAAAAATGGATTTTTTTTTCTAATTTACTGTCTTCATAAAAATGTCAATAAACATGCATAATTCTTTTAAGTTTCATAGGGGCTCTGATGCTCATCAGTTCTTCAGATTTGATGATGTTTGGATGTTGATAATAATACCGTTTTATATACTTCGTTCTCTGCTTTTGAAAATTTTTACATACTAACACGTAGTGGAATTCGTCGCCTATATCATTATTGCATAATAAACATATTCTTTCTTGCAAAGGAACACTTTTCCAACGCCCAGTTTCAACGCGTAGCCAGTGGTTTCTAGTTATCTAGAGATAGCGCCTATCTCCCCATAAATCATAGCGGATGGGGTTGAATTTTTCAAATTAAAGATATATTTATAAAATCGTAATTGAACACGTTCCAAAATATCAAAGTTGCCGAAGCCCCACACTTCACAACCGTACAATAAAATTGGTTTGATCATTTTATTAAAAAGATCAAAAGGTAGACTTAACTTACGTATTTTTCGTAGAAGAGAAAATAATGCTTTGTTGGCTTCATCGGCAATGTGTTTCTTTGTTACCACAAACGAACCACTTTGTCCTAGTAAAATACCCAGATATTTATATTCTTGTACATTTTCAATTTCGACTCTATTTAGACAAAATTTCAAATTTCCCTTTCTTTTTCCTGGACCAAAGATTACAACTTTAGTCTTTAAAACATTAATCGCGAGTTTCCATTGGCAACAATATTTTTCAAAAATATTTAGAGCATGTTGCAAATTCGACTCGTTATCACTGAATATAACAGTATCATCTGCATATAATAAGATCAACACTTTAAGAAAAATCATTATCTCATCGTCATTTACATGACATGTTATTCCAGATACATTATTATTGTGTAGGTACATTTCAAGGTCGTTCAAAAAGATGGAGATAAAAAGGGTGACAAATTTTCTCCTTGTCTTACACCGACATTTCAACTAAAATAATAAGATGAGCCTTGCTGTGTGGTGACTTTAGACTTAATGTTCTTATATAAATTGTATATGACATTTAAACGAAATGCGAAAAGGTTGATCCCTCCTGCAAAACATGGCTGTTTATTCTTGTAACATATAAAGTTGGAATCTGATTTAACCGTGGTTGTAAAAAGCACTAAGTAGGCCACTCGCTGATGCGTTCAGTTTTTCAAATGATAAAGGAATAAAGACTGTACATACTGCCTTCTGACGAAGTAATAGAAAAATGCAAAAATCTACATGTTTTTTTTTTTTCAAAATTAGGCTTAAACACGGTAAATGTATCTTCAGCCTCTAAGCGTTTCTGTGTTTAAATGCTTGCATATATAGTACATAGTATATAGTGATTATACTGATGTGCGTAGGGGTTTTTAGATTCTTATCACCGTTTTTAAAGGTAGTCTCTCGTAATTCCTTAACTGGAATGGTTCCATTTTATAGTATTGAAAATTGTTTTATGTGTATATATTGTGTGTATAATATGGAAGTGAGACTTAAATAAAATAAAATAAATAAATTTTCTCTTTAGTTGCACGACGGTGGGTCAGTTTCAGCCTCAATGACGGCCTGGATCTAAACCTTTCATAACTGGGTTAATGCCTGATGCTTTGTCTTTGGTCGGGCCGACCATGGTTCAATTAATTAGTGGTTTTCTTTAGCTCTGGTTGCAGTATATGCCATGATTGCCTATTTTCGTTATATTACGGTGATTCAGTTTGACTTCACGTGTGTGTGTGTTCTTTTTTTGGATGTACCATTGATTTTGAGTTTGGAAACCTCTATGCGAATAAAGCTGAAGCCAATATGGAGAGATAGCAACATATCTCTTGGATCAAAGGTGAAGCTGATGCACTCCCTTGTCATATCTCTTTTTTCTGTATGCCTGTGAGTTATGGACCTTGACAGTAGATTTAGAGAAAAGAACGCAGGCCTTTGAGATGAGATGCTACCGAAGGTTACTGAACATTTTGAACAGGGACCATTTAACCAATGAGGAGGTTCCCAGGAAGATCCAAGCAGCCATTGGAGATTAAGACGAGCTCCTGACCTTGGTCAAGAAACGGAAACTGAAGTGGTTTGGCCACGTCTCGAGGTCTACTGGTTTAGCTAAGACAATTCTGCAGGGCACAGTGAAAAGAAAGAGAAAGACAGGTAGACAGAATAGATGGGAAGACAATATTAAGGAATGGACAGGGATGGATTTTGCTTGTTCAACTAGGGCAACTGAAGACAGGACTAGGTGGAAAGGGATTGTTGTAGAGTCATCTATGGTGCCCCAACCACCTCACAAGGTTATGGGATAGACTAGACTAGACTAGATGCGAACCGAACTTTAAGAATATTTACTAATCATTTCTTCCAAATGATCTTATCTGGTCAGAGCGGATTATAGCATACCATATTGCAGCTTAATTTAGACGAGTCACCCGGCTGAAAACGTATATATGTAGCATAATTGCATTTTGTGTGTGTATCAAGTAATTATAAAGCTAGAATAGCCTACAGTTAAAAAGCGCTTGTTTTGGAATGACAAATACTTACCATGTCATAAGATTCGTACTAGCCAAAAAGCTGCTTATGGTTCCAACATTTATATGAGATAAACGACAGATTCTTTGGATTAAATAAAATCAAAACTAATTAAGCTACTGCTCTGAAAATTTGAGACAATGTAGATTTGGTCAATTGTAATCAGGTTATTTAGAAACCTGGGCCCAGTTGTTCAAAGCATCGTTAGCATAACGAGCTCGTTAAGAGGTCAACTCGTTAAGTGTTTTGTGACTTTATAGCCAAATACACTAATATTTTTTGTTGAAAATATGTGAGAAGCTTTTGCATTGCAAAAGCTTCTCACATTTCTACAACAAAAAAAATTGGCATATTTGTGATATTAATGTTTGAAATTTTAACCTCACGTTAACTAACGATGTCGTTAGTTTTGAACAACTGGGTCCAGGTTGCCAAGTTTTGCCATGCTCCATGTGCAATATAAAAAGTTGTTTGAATAAATTCAATTCAATTCAATTCTTTATTCAGAATAGCGAATCTACAACACATCAAAGAAACAAGACAATTACCTAATCATTTTACCTTCCCAGCAGGCACATGGCGTCGCAGTGACGTCGCACTGACGTCTCGTTGACGTCAATACGACACCACTTAGATGCCCGGCGCCCGCTGCATTTAAGGGCTGGATATTCCGTCCACATACCATGGACGACCGGGATAGATATGAAAAACAAAAAGTCAAGACACAGTGTCCAGAGCAGTGCATTTTTTTATCAGCAGCTCTGCTCCGGGCACTGTCCCCCACTACTTCATCCGAACCACCTCCAGACCAGGTGCCATAATTAATTTGTAGATACGAGGAATGGTATAAATGGCATTTGCTCGTACTGGCATTTGAGAAAAATGACATTCATAAACAGAAAGTAGGTCACTGTGACCGAATTCCGTTACATTTTTTTTCAGTTTTACAATTTTGAATACCAAGGTCTCACTGATGCTTCATGCCAAATCGCAGTGAAATGTATGAGCCGCGACACGAGAACACCAACAATGTGGTCGTGCGCCCAGCACAGACTCAGATCAGCTTGGGCATCCGCCCAGTCTGATCAGACTCTTTGCTAAGCGCTTAAAGGGTAGCCAAGGGACTAAGCTACCTTCATGCGGACAGCGAAGACTCTGATCAGACTGGGCGGATGCCCAGGCTGATCTGAGTCTGCGCTGGACGCACGACCACATTGTTGGTTTTCTCGTGTCGCGGCTCAATTATGAAGTGGTTCTTGAGAAGAGGTTGATTTTGTTTTTTAAGTAACGCGGCCACCTTGGCTCTCAGCCTTGCTAAATCCTACTATTCAGAAACCATGTAGCCACGCCATGTGCCATGTGAAATTTGTGAACCATGGGTATAGTGGTTTCAGAGAAGAAGACATTTGAACAAGTTGTTTTCAATAATTGACGGACGGCGGGCGCTTTGGTATGGCATTAGCTTACTATGGCCCTTCGGGCCAGGCGAGCTAAAAATGGTATATTTTCACCTAAAATTCCAATTTGTCATGTGTTCGGTCATTGTTGTGTTTCGTACATTGAATATTCGCAACGAATTGCTCGTTGGTGTAAATGAAAAGTTCAATATGCAGTTTGAAGATGAAGGTAAAGGTTATTTCAAGACCTAATTTTAAATGTCCACAAAGATAAATATGACGGAGCGTCCCTGTGTATTGATACTTTACATCATGTTTTTATGTGCTTTTTACTGTATCTAGGTATGGTATGGTCCAGACATGAATGTCATTTTAGACGCACTGAAGCCAAAGTTCTCTTACTCATTCTCTTCGATTCACGACGCCAGTGGCGCCCTAATAACGAACGGTGTCGACTCACAGCCAGCATGTCCGTCAGTAGCGTTTACACAGTTCCAAAATTGTATTATCCTCGCAAACTGTGCAGGGGAAGCTTCTCGAGAAGGTGTTCTTATGTGCATCAGTGCGTCCTGTTCTGCGGAGTTCAGTGCCTTGCCACAAGCTTGTTGGATATGCATTCTTACAATAGGGCCAGACTTGACTGAAATCGGACAACGGTAAGTTATACTTTCATTATCAATGAGAGATTAGAGTTGTTCGATAGCAAAGTTGATACGAATCTGAAATTTTATATATGTGTCCCGGGGTCGTAATGACATGACAGATGATAATACCTTTACTTCCGTATCATATTTCTATTTCAGTTTTACCATTTTTCTTGCCCCGAACAAAATTTCAAATACATGTAGGTTCACCATTTTAGTACTAAGCTACCGGACTTTAAACGGACTACTTGAAGCCATCGCTGTCACCCTTATTTTAATGTGCATCCGTTGCTTAGTAACAAGGTTCTATAAGCTTATGAAGTTCATGGAAATCGTTGTCAGGCGGGAATAGACGGTAAAAGAGTCAAGTCGGGTTACTTTGGACAGCGGGTAAATTCGGACATACCATTGCAAACAATGAAAATCCAGATGAGACTGCTCATAATGAGCCGTCTCCTCTGGATTTTCACTGTTTGCCCAGTTATTTTTGTTTTAATTCCAAACAACTGACATATAAAGGAAACAATGTCACTGTCCGAATTTACCTGACTTGACTCTAGTATTCGCTGTTGTAGGCCTACTAATTTCTCTGAAAATTTGTCGTTTGCATGACATATTGGATAACCCTCGGATGGTCAATTTCATTTTTGTATATGACCACGATGTAACACACACTTTCATTGGCTGATTCGACGTCACATGCCGGTGTATATTTAGAGGTATAGCTCCGTATTGGCCCGCGAGCCTTTAAGCCCGAGGCCCAATAAAAAGCTACTGGGCTGATATGCCTGGCAACGCGACACTAGACGCGTCGTAACCTTTTTATTACATGTATTCTGTGCTTATCCTTAAGGCAAAATACTCATTAAACAGTAGCAGTTTAATATTCATATATATGTATCTGCACTGCTACACCAACTGGAGAGGACAAATATAGGCAGTGCCTACGTCCAATCCATTGACTCATGTATGTATTTTTATATATGTGTTGCCATGAAATTGTGAATAAATAAATAAATTAAACAGTAGGAATCACGTTGGATGATACGTCTATTCGACTGTTTTGGTGTTGTATAACGCACACATCGGCGCCATGCTGACGTATCTCCAGTTGTGACCTCATTACGTTAACGTTCTAAAGCAAAATTAGAAATTGAAAGACAAAATGGATTTCACAGAGAGCAACTTTTATTATAGGAATGATATAATCCCCTGCGTTTCGACAGACTTGAAACATGATGCCTCCGTATAAACCTATGTAGAAGCTGTTAGATCACAAAAAAATCACAAAAAAAAAGGATTTTCATCCCTTACATTAATTCCAATTTTGATTGAGCCAGCCAGCATTTTCCATTTCAATTTACAAACGGCCTTGTCTAGCATTTCCATTTTAATCTGTTTGCCTGAAAGGCGGAAACACTCCAAAATAGTCCGTGTTTCAAACAAAAACAATGTCCAGGGCGCCGCCATTTTGAAGACGTTACCAACTGGCGTATAAATGACATTGGCGTTCATAACGTTATTTATCATATGACGTCGCATCTGAGAGTGTAATAAAGCCATGCATTAAATGTGATAATCCACTAGTGGATTAAATATGCAAATTACGTCGTAACGTTATACGTTGACGTCCATTAAACGTCGCGTTTTCTAATGCCGAAATCATGATGGTTTATTGCAAATTTGCTAATAAAATGCGATTTTAGTGTCATATGATAAATAGAATCTTGCATTCGTGCCCCTGTATTATTGAATTTATGAAACTCGTTGGTGAAAACGATAAGATGCTCGGCAGAGCCTCGCATCTTATCTTTTTCCCCAACTCGTTTAATAAATTCAATAATACATAAGCACTCATGTAAGATCCTCTGTATACGGTTTTGCTTTAGTTGTCTCAAGTACACAAGTTTGCGCTTCAATCTGAATTTCAGATTAAACTTTTATCATTGCAGATTCGTCATCAGCCAGCCATTTGCTTGGAAACTGCATTAAGAATAGGCTGTTGGAATTGTTAAGAAAGAATAAAAAACCTAAACTTACAACATACATTGAAGAATTGAAATTTGATATTTCAGCATTCATGGTCTGATGAAGCCAGTGGGCGAAGCTAAAATTCTATGAAGCGCGAAGCGCTTCTTTTAGAATTTTCGCGACCACCACTGGCTTCTTCACACGATGAACGCTGAAAAATCAAGTTTTTATTCTTCAATGTATGCTGTAAGTTTAGATTTTTTCTTATATACACACTTTATTTTTAGACTCTTCCTGTGCTGTTTTCGTGGTAATTTAATGTAGAATATGCAAAATATGCGTCGAAGAAAAGACAGAATCGACGTATTCGGCCATTACGTTAAACAACCGTCGCCATAACGTGGCGTCAGTCGAACGTTACGTGGACCAATCAAGACGTTTGTTTACCTTAGACGTCGCTTGACGACAACGTCACATGATCAAATGTCGTTCATCGGTGTTTGAAGCCAGTTGCTCGATACGGTTAACCTATGGGAAGTCAGTTGCAAGACTTATTTGTCGTAGACATATCAGAGCATGCATGACCTGCATCCGGGTTTTTATTGTATGGGGGATAATAAACACAATCTACCGTTTGTGAAAAGAAACAGTTTTAAAATGACGTTTTATGAATATAAACTTTATTTTGGCTTCGTTTCTTTTTTAATTTAATCGCCGTTATTTGCGGATAGACGTGTTTTATTCAATAATAACGAATGACGAAAAGTGTATTTGCAAATTTCATGACCCGTTTGAGCAGCCGTAGATCAGGCGCATTTGAGTTTTTCAATCGTGTATTTAAAGGTCTAGTATGAAAGCCATAACCGCACCGCGCTTCCGATCTGCCGCGCCAGAAATCAGTCTTCTTTAACAACTGATGTATTTCTAACTAAAATTACAAAGAAACAAACAGTGCTTCCACAAGTGGAAGTCTGGGGGTCTGTGACTTCTAAAACTGAATGCCAGGAAGTCAGTGACTTCCAATTTTTATCATAACCAACCATTTATAAAGTGAATATTGACTTACTGAAACTGATTTATAAAGTGAAAATTGACTTAAATAATGAGTTAAATTTGTTGTAATAGTTGTAATCGAACTCGACCAAGGCTGATCACGATAATCCTCACTCGGGAATTCATGTTTTGTCCTTGAACAAGACACATTTACTTTACAAACGTACTGATAATACCCAGGAAGCGGTGGATCCGTCCTGACATGACTAAAAAGTTGTTCTTTAAAAACGAATTTCATCTTCGACAATTATCTTTTTTAAAGATGTTTCTTGGTGTAAATTTTTCCATTTCATCTAGAAGGATTGACCCCATTGTGCGAATCTGAAACGATTGTCGGACCATTTTGGGTATTGCAATTTCTCTACAAATTTATTTGCGTGCCGGTGTTTTCTCCCTATATCAATAAATACAGTCGGTCTTCTCCCCTGTATCAATAAATCCAGTCGCACAAGCCAGTTACAGGCTGAGATGTGTGCCTTCCTTCATCTTGAATGTGAAAGAAAGAACTACTGCACGCGCGGGCCAATATGGTTGTACCAGCGGGCCAAAATGGCTTCACGAGCAGGCCAATATGGCTTCGCACGAGCGGGTCTTATATAGGGAATGGAAGCACGAGCCAAACTGGACTGCCTATCTAAGATAATTGTTACTACATGTATACTAAGTAATACATGTAATAATTTGCGATATTCAACAAAGGCTAATAATTCCTCACCGCCACGGCGGTGAGGATTCCAGTAGTCGCTTTTGACATTTGACCCTTTATGCATCATCAAGGATGATCTGACGTACAACTGATCAGATCCGCAAGTAGCAAAAAGGGATCGTCACTGACACAGTCTTTAAGTGTCACTAAGTGCCGAACATTTTTAAACAAAGCATGGCAGCCACACAATGTTGAATTAACATTGAACAACGTTGATTCAGCATGATTACGTTGAACCATCGTTGAATCAACATCATTACATTGAATCAACCTTGAATCAATGTTGATTAAACGTTTTATGCCCAGAGGGAGGTCAATTCTATGTGGTGACCACAGATGCCAGCTTATTAGGATGCTCATACAAGTTCAACCGCCATGGCGATCCAGATAATGAGTGAATTGCGTAACATCGTTGACTCGACATTGAAACCATGTTGATTTAACATTATTACATTGAATCAATGTTGAATCAATGTTGATTGAACGCTGTGTACCCAGAGGTAGGTCAGTTTAATGTGGTGACCACAGATGCCAGCTGATTAAGGGCGTCCTACCTAAGCGCTCATACAAGTTCAAACGTCATGACGATCCTGATAATGAGTGAATTGCGTAACATATTTATATGGTCCTCAGTAAAATTAGTTGCTAACGGTGAGGCAAACTTTTTGTGAAAACTTATACTTGTTATATAGTATAGGTAATGCCATACAGTGTATTTGCAAATACAGGTAAATTCCATATTAATAAAGCAATACAGGTAAATTCCGTATTCTGCCGACGCCAAACTTTGTTTAACACTTAAGGCCTCCTCACACATAGACGAAAATCCCCCGACGTCAACTTGCTTATACTGGCGAATAGGACTTCAGCAAAATTCGTTCTCATTAGTATATGTGCGTTGTACATCGTTGGTGGTATTCGTATGGATGCGTTTGAGAGCTTTTTCGTCCGTTGTGATTAGTTTTGTTATCCCCCGCCGAAGGCGGAGGGATATAGGTTTCTCCATGTCCGTCCGTCCGTCCGTCCGTCCTTCTGTCTGTCCGTCCATCCTTCTGTCCGTCCGTCCGGAGCCATAACTAACTAATCACAAGACGGAATTTCATGAAACTTAAAATAAATATATATCACTGTAACGCGCTGCGGCACATGAAGTTTCATTAGACTGGCTTCAGTAATGCACGAGTTATTGCCCTTTAATTAACTTGAAATCAATTAAATAAGCCTTAACTAAATAACCACTCGGCAGAATTTCATGAAACATAAAATAAATATATATCACTATGATGTGCTGATGCCCATGAAGTTTCCTCAGACTGGATTCAGTAATGCATGAGTTATTGCCCTTTAATTGACCCGCCCGTCCTTCTGTCTGTCCATCCGGAGCCATAACTAAGTAACCACTGGACGAATTTCATGAAACTTAAAATAAATATATATCACCATAACACGCTGCGGCACATGAAATGTCACCAGACTAGCTGCAGTAATGCATGAGTTATTGCCCCTTTATTGGCTTAAAATCAATGAAATGAGCCATAACTAAGTAACTACTAAGCGGAATTTCTTGAAACTTAAAATAAGTATATATCTCTATAACATGCTGTGGCACATAAAGTTTCATCAGACTAGCTTCAGTAATACATGAGTTATTGCCCTTTAAGTAAGTTGAAATCAATGAAATGAGCTGTAACTAAGTAACCACTGAGCAGAATTTCATGAAACTTAAAATGAATATATATCACTATAATGTGCTGATGCACATGAAGTTTCCTCAGACTGGATTCAGTAATGCATGAGTTATTGCCCTTTAATTGACTTAAAATCAGTGAAATGAGGCATAAACAAGTAACCAATACTTCATGAAATTTAAACTGAATAATTATGTATCACCATAATGTGGATATGCACATAAAGTTTCATCAGAATGGCATCAAAAGTGCATGAATTATTGCCCTTGGATCAATGCGAGATTGCCATTTCCAGCCATAACTAACTTATCAATGAATAGAATTCTATGAAAATTATACAAAATATGTATCACCATAACACATTGGTGCGTCTTACAGTTTGTCAGAATTGCTTCAGTAAGCAATGAGTTATTGCCCTTAAATTGGCTTAAAATCAACAAATTGAGTCATAACTAAGTAACCAATAAATGGAATTTCATGACACTTATAATAATTATATATTGTCCTTTCCGAATTTCCTTGTTCGTCAGAAAATTTTCAACATGTTTATAATTTTGTGGCGAATAAAAGTTTTGTCCATCATTCGTTAGAATTCGTTTCAATACATTAACAAATCGAAAGTCTTCGCATAGCGTTCGTAAACTGGAGTTAGAGATCGCAGCTCACAGCTGATTTGCATATCTCGATCAGCTTATTTGCATATCAAGCGAAAGAGGACGATCCCAAGATGAATATTTGCGATAATTTGCGAACTGTAGCGAATATTTGCGTATTGTAGCGAATTGAATCCGACGCATGAAAGCAAATTATAACGATAAGTTAATGTTCAGAAAACGAACGGTATACGATTGCATACGAATCAATACGAAGGGTAACTACGACAGACGAATCCATGCGAGTCATAGCGCTCCGAAATGTTTCGAGTAGTTTTGAGTACTTCAAAATTTTGTGCAGACATATGCCTGTAGTTCATGTATAAAGGAGGTGGTTAGTTTCAAGATAATTAGTTATTCCTTCATCAAAATGGAAAAGATACAACGCCTGATACTGCAGTATGTTGCTGCTATGGCCCATCGAGAAGTCTTATCAGTCAGCGTCGTTTTTCCGTGTTCACTGTCAAGTTCCAAGCCCACAGACTTCTTAGAAGATTCGGTAGGAGACCTTTGGGCAGACCACTGTGTATCACCGCCACTGAGCATAAAATTATACAAAACAAATATAATTAACTGTAAGCAAACTCTTGGGAACAATTTTACTATGTATATACCAACATAATTACAAACATTTACTGAAAATCCTTTTCCTTAAACATGGCTAAGTAAGTTGTAGACACATAACTGGGCTGAGTGATGTCCCTTGGATAGACGTGGCGTGTATTTTCCATGAGAGATAAAAATTATTAAAAATTGTGAATTTTGCATAAAATTTCAAACGAAGTGTTCAAAAAAGACAAACAGTGGCTAATTCTATTTTGTGATAACAGTTATTGGGCAATTTCTTGGAACTTGGACGATTAAAGAGGTTTTTTGTGGTGGAACTTTGTGCCACGTATGTGTTTAGAGTACATGCATGAGTGAAATGGATAATTTAGGCGGTGGTCAGTAAGTTAACATTATAGAACGTATACATGTGCAGGTGCATAAACTTATAAATTTAGACATAAATTTAGACATAATATAGCCTATTTAAAATAAGGCTTGTATAGAACTGTGAATTTATATACTTTGTATACATTGGGCGAGTGATGGGCATTCATTTGGAGCAATGGCGAGCGGTGATTGGGTGTTTCAGTCAGCCTGTACAAATCAAAACTAGACTCAAAACCTTGAGATTGAAGCATAATATGTATATGTCTCTGAGTATACGGGTGTTGCTATTCGTTCTTCTGGTGGTGGAGGGAATTGAATCCAATCCTGGCCCTGGCCCTGAGTCTAATGTTGGGTCACGTGAGTCACGAGGCAGAGGGCGTGAATACAGAGGAGCAGCACGAGGGTCTGGGCCCCCAAGAGGTCGAGGCTCGGGCCACTACGATTATTTTGCCGATTATCCTGTTCCTGGTGGTCAGGATGCACGCACGCTACGAAGGTCTCAGAGACTGCAGGAACGACCGGAGCAATCCACACGGCCCTCACTAAGCCAGTCGTCACTGAGTGCATGGCTTACGAGTTCCCAGGCGCAACAAGAGCCCCCGACCTCCGAGATCCAAAGCGATACCGATACTGAACCTGTTAGCTCTAACATTGATAACCCCAGTGATACGACAGGACTTTTGATTGAAATCAGGAATGATGTAAAAAGTATGAACAATAAATTTGATAAACTTGATAAAAAAGTACAAGAACTTAAAAAAGATAACAGATGCTTAAAACAGCAAAATGCTAGTTTGTCGCAACAAGTGACAGAACTTACTACGACTGTCCTAAAGCTGGAGTCAAGAATGAGTGAAACAGAAAAACGAAATGAACAATTGGAGGCCCATTCCAGACGAGAGAATCTGAAGTTTTTTGGGCTCACCGACGATAAAACAGAAACGTGGGACCAATCTGAAAATAAAGTGCGTTCATATTTATCTAATGAATTACATATTGAGGAAAGCAATATTAAAATTGAAAGAGCCCATAGGCTACCAAGTAAATCGTCACCCCGACCCGTTATAGTTAAGTTTTCGCACTTTAAGGACAAAGAACTTGTTCTAAAAACATACCGTGAAAAACGTAAAGAACAACGAGAAAACGCTCAACCAACCGATGCCGATGTTGAAGCTGGGGAAAATGCCCAGCGCCCAGTTCGAGTGAGCGAGGATTTTCCATTGAGGGTCACCAAAGCTCGTACTAATCTTTATCCATTTATGAAAACAGCCCATGAGAGGCAACAGGACGCGTATCTTCGGTATGATAGGCTGGTCGTCGAAGGTCAGGCCTATGTGTTTGACAATGAGAGTGGCAGGCCGGTACCAACAAAATAGGATGTCGGCCGAGGTTCTGGTATTTTGCATGAAACTGTTGATGAACATGTACACTATACTGAAATACAGCTAAGCATATGTTCTTTAAATATTCAAGGATTAATGAAATACAGTGATAATGTCCAATTCCATGATTACTGCAATCAGTTCGACGTCATTGCACTATATGAAACCTGGCAGAGATCTGAAAAGGATTTTAAAAATTTATTGCACGGATTTACAAATTTTGATGCTATCAGGAAAAAATTAAAAAATACTTTAAGGGGATCTGGTGGGGTGTCAGTTTTTGTCAAAGATTGGGTGATGCAAACGTCAGGGGTTAAACGCATTTTCCAGCATTTTAATGAATGTATAGTCTTGTTATTTAATGGGAATATTTTTCGCAGAAATGAGGACATTATAATGGTCTTCACATATGTAGCACCTGAAAATTCACCGATATACACAGATGAAAATAATGGGTTAATACTCTTAAATGAAAAGATTTCCGAAATACTTTCTCAGTATCCAACGGCAGAGTTGTTCGTTGCCGGGGACTTAAATGCGCGAATTGGACGTTTGCAGGATTACATCCCTTCTGATGACATTGATTTTGTCTTTGGCGAAACTGACTATCCAACAGACCCATTTACTATAAACAGGCAATCAAAAGACGATACTTGCAACCGTTTTGGTTTGTCACTCATAGACCTTTGTTGTATACATGGTATACACACATTGAATGGGCGAACGTTTGATGATAAAGAAGGGGAGATAACTTGTGTGGCCAATGACGGCAGGAGCGTCGTTGACTATATGTTAGCATCCACACCATTGTTTGATTCTTTCTCATATTTTCAGGTTTCATCAGAGGATTTTTCAGACCATTTTCCATTACATTGTAGGTTAAGGTTATCATACGAAGAAAACCAAAGCAACCAATTTTTTGAATCGGGTTTGAATGAGAAAAAATGGATAAGATATAAATGGAAAGAGGAACTGAAAACTCAGTTTATTCAAAATTTCTCAAGATAATTTTTAAGTTTTAAAGCTGAAGTAGTTGAAACAAACGAATCAATATTAAATGGTCTACCAGAGTTTATAAAGTTATATAAAAAGGCAGGCGAAGGTATGAAAGTTAAGTTTAAAAAGGCAAGTTACATTGATAAGCAGCCCCCTTGGTGGGATAATGAGTGCCAGCTAGCAAAATCAAATAAATATTTTTTATTGCGCAAGTTTCGGAGAACAGATGGTCGTATGGACCTGCATAACTATAAGGCTGCTAAGGCTCGATTTAAAAATTTGTGTAGATCCAAGCGTTTGAATTTTGAAAAAGAAAAGCGCAATGAGTTGGCGAACGCTAGTAAAAATCCTCGTGAATACTGGCGGAAAATAAAGCAAACCTGCAATAAAAAGGCAAGCCAAAATCAAATAACGGCAGAAAATTGGTTGACCTATTTCAGAAATTTATTAAATATGGAAGCTGCAACTGAAAATGAAACACTTTTGCAAAATATTACCCAAGAACATGAAAGCCACGAGTTAGAAAGACCCATCAGCAATGATGAAATCACTTCTAGTATAAAATCGATACACGCGAATCGATCCCCGGGACCCGATGGTATATGTATTGAAATGCTAAAACATACTTTAAATGAAATCGTGCCCTTTTTAAATATTTTATTCAACGAAATATATGACAAAGGAGAACTACCCCAAAATTGGTGTGAAAATATTATTTGTCCCATTTACAAAAGTGGGTCAGAAAAAGACCCGGCTAACTTTCGTGGCATATCTTTAATCAATAGCTTAAGTAAAGTGTTCACTGGTATTCTAACAACACGGTTACAAAAATGGGCGGAAAAAAATACAGTTATAGATGAATCCCAAGCTGGATTCCGAAAACGGTATTCTACGATTGATAACATATTTTCTCTCCATGCAATCATACAAAAATATTTATGTCGTCCAGGGGGGAGATTTTACTGTATTTTTGTCGATTTCCGACGTGCTTTTGACAGTATCCCACATAATAAGATATGGGATTCCTTAAAAAGGAAAGGAATCAATGAAAATGGTAAATTTCTTAAGATATTCCGCTCTATGTATAATCAATTAAAATCATGTGTAAAAGTAGATAACTCTTTGACACAATTTTTTGAATGTACTATTGGAACCAGACAGGGTTGTGTAAGTTCCCCGATAATATTTTCTTTATTCATTAACGACCTAATAGCTTATCTGAGGTCTGAAACGGACAGTGGCATTTTCATTTCCAATGATATTGAGGATCTTCTTGCCCTGATGTTTGCCGATGATGTTTCTTGTTTCTCTGATACCGTGATACGTTTACAAAGGTTAATTAATTTGATTGAAAAATTTTGTAATGCTGTTGGTATGAAACTAAACCTCGACAAAACTAAAATAATGGTCTTTCGAAACGGTGGTATAGTTAAGCAAGTCGAAAAATGGTTCTTCCAGGGCAAGGAGATAGAGATTGTATCCGTGTATAAGTATTTAGGCTTATATTTTACACCGAAATTAATTTGGACAAAAACGAAAGAATTATTGGCTATGCAAGCTCAGAAAGCAGCATTTAGTATCTTTAGGTTTCAAAAACAGTTTGGACGTTTTCGCCCGAATGATGCATTTAAACTCTTTGATGCAATGGTTATGCCCGTTGCGTGTTATGGGGCCGAGTTATGGGGTTATACGTTTTGCGATGCGATAGAAAGGGTGCAATCTAAATTTTGTAAGTATTTTATAGGGCTGAGACAAAATACAAATGATAGTTTTGCGCTAGGAGAATGCGGGCGATTCCCATTAGCTGTTTTTTATATGACCCAAGCCATTAAATATTGGCTGAAGTTGACACAAATGCCAAATCACCGATATCCAAAACAGTGTTATGGTATGCTGAAATCCTTAACAGACGCTGGCAAAACTACTTGGACAACCCACATTAGGTCGCTGTTGTTTGAAAACGGGTTCGGCCATGCATGGATTGCAGGCAGCGTAGGTGACACCAATGCTTTCCTGTCTATGTTCAGTCAGCGAATAAAAGATATTTCTCTTCAAAATTGGCAAAGTAGTTTAAACAATTCTCCTAAAGCAAATCATTATAAGCATTTTAAGTCGCAGCTTGACGTTGAATCATATCTCTTTATTGACTTGAGCTTCATTTGCAGAAAAACTTTAGCGAATTTCCGCTGCTCCAGCCACAACCTCCAAATTGAAAAGGGAAGACACCAGAACATAGACAGGGAATATAGATACTGCCCTTTTTGTCTACAAAGGAATGTATATACTATTGAAGACGAGTTACACTTTTTCATGTTGTGTCCAATGTATAATGATCTCAGAAATCAATACTTTAAACCGTCATGGAAATTAAATATTTGCGCACAAAAATTTTATTCCATTATGAAAACGACGGACACACAATGTCTTATCTTAATTTCAAAATTCCTCGTCAGCGCATTTGAACTGAGGGAATCAATATATAAACATTAACAGGCGATGTCCCTGATTATGGTTAAGCTCATTTATGATTTTGTCGACTGTGAAACGCTTGCGCTGGGTGCCTGGACTGGCCAGTGCACCGGCGCGGGATGATCAGGGTATTAACATTTTATAGAGTATGGATTCTTTAGGACTCGTGGATTGTACAGGGTATGCCCTGATCAGACTGTGCCGGTGCCCGGGTCCGTCCGGATACCCATTGTTGGCGCACGGCTTGACAATTAATGCGCTGGAAACTTGAAGTAAGGGCTACAAAATCAGTATGATTTCCTCTATAATGAACACAATTAGCAATAATATGTATGTCAGCCTGTCCGTATTCTATAGTCGCCTGATTTATCGTAGAAATTCACATATCTAAAATTTTGTATAAGAAATGCCCGGTTAAAATTGCCTAAAGAAACGATTTTTTTTCTGGACCTGGAATACGGGACGCAGCTGGGAGCTGGGTCCCCTATTTCAGATCCGACAACTTGGAATATTTATAGTTGACTTGAAATTTTTGTGCACGCATCTTTGTTATGTAAGGACATCACAGCTTGTATTATTTTTATTGTAATTATTATATGTATGGGCCGGAGGCCTTTATTTTGAATAAAGTTTTTGTCATTGTCATTTTTTTGTCATTGCTACAAATACTAAAACCTGCACTTCAGTATTGACATATAACCATGTCAAATAAAGACTACAGATGATTTGGACCTACACCTAACATATAAGCAGGACAAATAATACAAGAGCTTGAAAATAGTTTTAACAGGGGTCAGTCACACAGATACTGCTCCTTGTCAGTATAAGATATTACTAAATTATTGAACCCAAAGTTATTGAGATCGTTGTGCGCGACGAACGGAATGATGGACAGACGGAGTGATAGACAGACAGACAAATCAGCGGCTACATGTATAGGGTATCCCTTTGGAGGGCATAAAAGTAAATCTACCACTAAAACTAACACGGAAGGAATACTGGGTATTTTCTCCTCAGCATTACCAGGCTTTTCATCCGACTGCACCTTAGGTCCCTAAGGTTTCTGTGACTCTATAGCAGCAGCCTTCCTCGCTCTAGTATCCTCTTCCTCTTCCCCTAGGTGGCATGTTTTTTGACTTGCAAAACAGGTTTATATCAATCAGCAGTCACAGCAATACCAGTTATTTTATAGCGTCCGTTAACGGCTGGATGCGGAAATACTGTTTCGGAAACATTCGGAGGCATGCGCCAATAAGCGCAAAGTTGCGCTCCTAATCGTTTCTAATCCTAACGGAAAGAACGGACATTGTTTGCGCGACCAATCGCATTCTAGCGAATTACAGTAACCGTTCGTCACACTTCGTAAATCATTCGCAACAAGTAGTTTCCCTACGTTTACCTTCGTAACGATGCAACAAATTTTCAAACAGTTTCGCCGGGTCAGAATTCGCTAGAATTTACAAAGTTTCCGTGTTCGCAAGGCTTCGTTAAATGGATTCGCCAATATGTGAGGGGGGCTTTAAGTATAATGTTGCCGGATGTTTACATTTGTCGGATATACTGTGTATCCTGTATACGGATACACTGTATATCTATCTACCTATATTCCTCATTATTACATATTTTCGTGTATTTTCAGATGCACAGCACTTGTACCCGGTCCGTATAGAAAATTGAACGAAGGTGGGTTACTGCTGCTAAGCAGGAGAGAAATGAGAAACCAAGCATACGTAGATTTTCATCCGGGTACACGCGAGATTATCACTAGGGGTTATATTGAAGCAGAGGTAACTGCAGCCAATCAGGCCAAGAGGTTATAAAACTTGAGTACATTCTCAAACTCAAAATAAAGCACACTGATTGGCTGCTTCCGAGCACATGCTCGGAAGCAGCCAATCAGTGTGCTTTATTTTGAGTTTGAGATTATACTCAAGTTATATAACCTCGGACCTAGTACATATAACCGACAACCTTCTAAGGTGAACGGGTATACCTGATGTTTTTTTTCCGCTACTTTTACGAAGGGCAAAAAGTTTTGTAACGTCCTGTTTGCTTCCCTGGAGTACAAAGTCATTCCAAAACGGGGTCTATCCTTAGAGGAGATCATTTGCTCCAATTTTTTTTCCTTCAAGACATGACCCCCCCCCCCCCCCACACACACACACACACACAAAAAGGAAAGGGATGCGAAAATATAAATGGTTGAGTTACTGTCCTTGAAAGTGTACACAATCACCTAATTTTTTTTCTGTTGAATGGCTGATTTTAAGGACATTTCTCGACAAAATTTTATGGTAGTCAATAAAAGTCTATGCCTGTTTTTAGGTTTTAAGTACTAGGTGGCGGGAGGGTTTAGGTCATACGGAGACGGAACCTCGGTTTAAATTCTCATTCGAAAGACCAAAGAAGCGGGAATTGACCCTGCGATCCCTGGATTGGTGATCTAGCGCGTAAACCACTACACTACAGCCGCTTCTACCGCAATATGAATAGTGCAGTTTGGGAATCATCCGCAGTTTGGCCTCTAGTGGCTTTGGTTTCTAATTTCTTACAGGTGAAAGGCATGGGGCAAGTTGTTTGTGCGCACACGACCTTCTACAACCCGGATGCATATTTCGAATGTATGTATTATATAACTATATGCATTGAGAGAGAGAGAGAGAGAGAGAGAGAGAGAGAGAGAGAGAGAGAGAGAGAGAGAGAAAGAAGATCATACATGTACGACATGCGTAAACAATTTGGAAAAATAGCCATCAGAAGAGATGGCAAATCCCCCAACCAAAGGCACCTTGCGCCTTGGTAACACAGAAAGCACTTCAAAACACATATAAGTAATATATGGTCGTTCTTTTATGCTTCTGATTGACATTATCTGTTTAAAAGATGCATGATTATCTAACACTCAGCCCAAAACAGTATGGCAGACTGCTAAAAAGAGGTAAAATCTCAAACAGCCACCATGTACACAATGTATAGCATATGATACACCCAACATTTCAAAATGTTAGAATGACTTCTAAAGAACAAGCCCTTGAAATCTAATTTTGAGCTCTCTAGTAAGTGAATTTGGACAAAGAATTCAAAGCTGATTTTTTTTTGTGAAACGGGGGGGGGGGGGGAGGGGAGGACGGGGGGGACAGAGAGGGGTCACAGAAAGTTTGGAACATTGATAGGATATCACGGCATGATCATCAGAATTCTAAAAGTTATAAAAGTATTAAAATTGTGTAGCAGGCCAGTGTTATACAGATATGGAGCAGTGACACCAAACTGCAGCTCAAACTTCCAAAGGGAAATAACTTGGAAAGTATTAATGAGAGAGTTGTCATTCATGTATGAGACAAATTGTCATGACCTGTTCTGCATATCTAAGAAGTATCATGAAAATATTTTAAAGGGTATTCAAGTTATGGAACAGGCAGGAAATCACAGCTAAAACATTCAAAGGGAAATAGCTCAAAGAGTAAGAAAGCAATAGTTCTCATTCTTGTTTGCGACACATTTGTCATGACTTGTTCTACATATCTGTGAAGTATCATGAAAGCATTTCAAAGGATATTCAAGTTACAGAGCGTTCACGAACTCACAATTTAAACCATCAAGGGGAAATAACCCAAAGAGTAAGAAAGCATGAGTTGTCATTCTTGTTCGCGACACATTGTCATGACTTGCTCTACATATCCGTGACGCATCATGAAAATATTTTAGAGAAAATGCAAATTAAAAAGTGGACATGAAATCACATTTAAATCATCAAGGGAAATAACTCAAAAAGTAAGAAAAAAAAGAGTTGTCACTCTTACTCGCGACACATCGTCATGACTTGTTCCACATACCTGTGAAACCTGTGAAGTATCATGAAATATTTCAATGGTTATTCAAACTATAGAGCGGACACGAATTAACACCTAAAACCATCAAGGGAAAATATCTCAAAAAGTAAGAAAGCAAGAGTTGTCATTCTTGTTCGCGACACATCGTCATGACCTGTTTTACATAACTGTAAAGTATCATGAAATTATTTCAAAGGGTATTCAAGTCACTGAGCGTACATAAAAAAAAATCACCAAAGGGGAGATAACTAAAAAAGTACAATATCAAAATCAAAAGTTACCATTCTTGTTCACGACGCATCGTCAAGACCTGTTCTACATAACTATAAAATATCATGAATATATTCCAAAGGGTATTCAAGATATAGAGCGGACAAGAAAATGTTTACGGACGGACGTACGAACGTACGGACGGACGCATGGACACCAGGCTTATCGAAATTATTTATTTTAGCATACATTTAATGGCTCAAGACATTGAAAAAAATGTCGCATTGATATGATGTTTTATAAGTAAATAAGTGAAGATGGATGGATGGATGGATGGATGTATGGACGGACGGACGGACGGACGGACGGACGGACGGACGGATGGATTGGATGGATGGATGGATGGATGGATGGATATCTTCAGAAATAGAGTTTTTTTTGACACAGTCTTCAGTTTAGCTTAGACTTAGATATGTCCAGTATTTCCTCAATAAGACTATGTGTTTTTCTGTTACACCATTTCAGTTCAGTGCATGATATCGTTTCGGTCCAATCATATATAGTTTTATCGCAAGATATAGCTCTGAGTTCCAATACGCTTTCCGCCAGCTCTGGAACAAACTCATATGTATTCATGCATTTGTCAACCATGGGAGATTTCGTTTGCGAAGAATTGTTGCTCTTTCTTTTCAAGTCTTACTCATGTAAAATATTATTGTTTCAGTTGAGCTTCAGGCGGTTAGTGGATTTACAAGTTACACAGAACAAGGCACATTCGAGTTGAATAAACTTGTAGAGAGGTTTTCGGGCTTAAAGAAATTATTCCTTGCAGGCGATTTCAACACCGGTCCAGGCTTTCCCCCGGATGTAATTGCAGATGATCCAGGTATAAACACACCTTAGAGCAACACCAGTTGAAATCTTGGGACATCATTTGCTCTTCAAGAAATATTTGTCGTACTGTCGAACACTTATATTTGGTAGTAACGAAATTTGGGCACAACCGGCTGTAAAGACGAAAAGCACCAAAATGAAATCTGATACCGCAGATATAAAGTGTTTTACAGTATACTACCAGTCCACCAACTAATGCACCCTACGGTCTCCCAGCTGACCTTAGAAATTGAAAGGCGAAACTTTGCATCAAACAATCCGGCGAAATACTGATTTATGTTCATTTGCATCGTTAAGAGGTTAAAATATATGCGAAACAGAATTCTTTTGCCGCTAAACAAACAGCAAATGATTTTTTTCGTACATTTCCCTACAGTTTTTGAAGCCAATTCAGAGGAAAATATATCAATAGTTATGCCGATATGATTAGAAATAACGATATTTTAGATTGCCCTACTACATGGGTTGTAAACATTGGAACGAGCTCCAAAAGGAGGTATCGGTATTTTGTTCCAACGGCACATCCGGGAACGTTAGAGATCGCTCCAAAGGACAAAAACGGGTAAACAAAGGTAAGTGTCAGTGGCTTTTATGAAAATATTCGAAGTATTAAGCGACAGATGGTTAATTATCGCGATATTGTTGCGTGTAGAAATAGTTTCTGTGTGTGTGTGGTCCGAAATTCGGTTGAAATCGAAATTGTTTCCACATGAATCCCACAACCGAGTCGAACACGAAGTTGGTTTTCCCCCAGCTTTTTGTCAACAAAGAGACCTCTGTGCATCATTGATCGTTTTACACTAAAATACAGGCCTGGTACGCTAGTCCTGGTTGAACAAGCACTCTATATCACCTCTCAGGTCAAAAAAGGCAATCATGAGAATTATTTAAACAAATGATGGAGAAAATACGATTGGAAATCGTTCCAGCGGCCGGAGCTCGTTCCAAACTGAATGAGATCGTTCCCAGGGCTATCTCTTATGATTTAATAAAATCAACAAATAGCAGATCATTCCGCTGTAGAGTACTTCTTATTTTTTCAATGTAGATGTTTCAGTCTTTTGGGAGAATAGTCTGTTTCTGGAGTTTCTAACGTAGTGGAATTTTTTGGTGGTCAAGAAGATTCCCTTCCCTTGTTTCTTCGACCTTTGAAAATAGTCATCTGAAAGAAATAAAAATTATCAAGTCAAGTGATTCTAACTGCCTGTTAAAAAGGTGTTAAGAAAGTGCGTTCGACAAAAAAATATTTTTGGATGAGTTTAGTTATCCAGTTATAAACTTTTAATGACGTAAATGACATCAATATCCGTTAAAATGGCCATACTTAAAATGGCCATACTTGAAAAGAAATAACTATGGGTTGTAAGACAATAGACAAATATGGGGTGTAAAATCAAATACGTTATCTAGGGAAAACAGTAATCCTTTAAAAGCTGTGGACTCGAGGACTCGAGGAGCAAATGTGGATATACGACAAACAACCATTGCCATGCAATGACCAACGTGATCAGGGGCTGGTTGTTCAAACCATCGTTAGCCTAACGACGTCGTGTAGAGGTCAATTTGTTAAGTATATGCCGACTACATGATCAAACCCAGTTATTTTTGCTGGAAAAATGTGAGAATCTCTTGCAGTGCAGAAGAATCTCACATTTTAACAACATAGAAACAGTGTATTTGTAATCTTCAAATTTTGAATTTAAACGATATGTTCACTAACGGCGCTGTTAATTTTCAACAACCGGTCCCTTAGCATTAACTGTTGGTTGAGAAAATTCGATAGACTTTCTATTCAATTTATATAGAAATTTGGGGCACGTATAAAAAGCAAGGCTGAAAAGAACGATTAAAATATAATTGTCACAATAGTACAAAATCATCAGTTTTAAAGGATCGTTTATCGGGCAGTACACAAAGAAACTACAAAATTTTGATGGCAATCGATGCTAGACACTACTATACCATGCAATTAAGTATCACAGGAAACAACAGGCCGGGTCATGGCAGATTTTCATCATCTAATTGAAATGTGGAACGAACTTTCTTAATACAGTTGAAAAATGAATGCATTATTTTCGGTTATTGGATATAAAAATATTCAAAAGCAAACCGAGAGAGTCAAAGTCATAATGAAATAAGGCAGCCTCTGGAAGACATCAAGTGACTAGGGATTGTCTACAAACAAAAATCACAAAATAAGAAGTACTCAAGAGCGGAATAATCTGATAATGTGTTGATTTTATTAAATCATAAAGATAGCCCTGGGAACGATCTCATTCAGTTAGGAACGAGCTCCGGCCGCTGGAACGATCTCCAATCGTATTTTCTCCATCATTTGTTTAAATAATTCTCATGATTGCCTTTTTTTGACCTGAGAGGTGATATAGAGTGCTTGTTCAACCAGGACTAGCGTACCAGGCCTGTATTTTTAGTGTAAAACAACAAATTATGCACAGAGGTCTCTTTGTTGACAAAAAGGTGGGGAAAACCAACTTCGTGTTCGACTCGGTTGTGGGATTCATATGAAAACTATTTCGATTTCAACCGAATTTTTGGACCACACACACACAGAAACTATTTCTACACGCAACAACATCGCGATAATTAACCATCTGTCGCTTAATACTTCGAATTTCTAACCTTTGTTTACCCGTTTTGTCCTTTGGAGCGATCTCTAACGTTCCCGGATGTGCCGTTGGAACAAAATACCGATACCTCCTTTTAGAGCTCGTTCCAATGTTTACCACCCGTGTACTATACCACTGACGAAAAACTTAAAAAGGCCATATATTTGTTCTTACGATATATTTTCTAAAATGTTTAATACTATATTTTATAGCGGCAGTTATCCTACCTCGTTGTTTGAAGGTTCGATTACGCCTACGAACAAAAAGACAGTCTAGAAGATACAAACAATTACAGAGGCATAACGACAATCAACATTTTATCGAAAATGTATTCACATATATATAACGACAAAATTTTAAAATGGGCATACGAAAACAGAAAATTGCAGTCTACCAGTAAGGATTTCAAAAGAATAAATCTACTATAGACTGTATGCAGTTATTGCAAAAACACTAAATCGATGCAAAAAGTGGTATTGTAGCTTCATAGATTATCAGAAAGCATTTGATTTGGTCGATAGTTTTTATGGCATAAGCATATGAAAGACGGATGTAGTATTACTATGGTTAAGGCTTTACAAGCTATGTACGACAGTGTAAAGGCATGCGTCAGATATAAAAACAAACGTTCCCTTTTTTTTCAACAGTGATCATGGCCGGGGTAAAGCAGGGGAATCCTTTTCTCTGGTTCTATTTATACGCTTTGTCAATGGCATTCTTGAAAACACTTCTGTTGAAAATGATGATATATTGTCCATTGATGATATTAACTTACTTATGCTCCTCTATGCAGTCCTCTTTGCAAAATCCCCTCAAACGTTACAGCACATGTTAGATAAATCATATGAGTACAGTTGTGTCTGGGACCTAAAAGGTAATATAGAGAAAACTAAAATAATGATTTTTGAAAAAGGTAGAAAGACGACGGCCAACATTTTCTATAATAATACTTTATTAGAGGTGGTGGATGATTTTAAGTTTTTATAAAAACGGGAGCTAGAACAGAACGCAAAAATGTTCCCTTTGCTTTGCATAATTTGCACAGATTATTTGAAAACATCACACTGTCAAATAATGAATTTTTTTAACAGCCTATTAGGCTCAGTACTTAAGTTATGCATGTGAAGTGTGGGGCTTTCATGGAACTCCAGACTTAATACGTATCCATGCCCGATTTTGCAGAAATCTGCTAGGCGTCAAAACGTCAACAAATTTATCCGCCTTAAATAGTGAACTGGGAAGAAAACCTCTTCTGGCTGTTCGAAAATTAAGAATTATATGATATTGGATAAATCGCCGTAAGACGAAATTTCCGACCATAAAACCGACGATTTACCACCTCAAATGACGATTTTGAGCACAGTTATCCCCGAAATGTACCGTTTCGCTGAAGACGAAGAGAGAAAAGATAAAACAGCTTTGATAGTTGGGTATTGGGAAAGCGTTGGCAGTATTGCCACTTCCAATGTTGTTTATGAGCGGACTCAAATCGAGTCTGCTATTTTGGTTTTCTTGGTGTGTTCCTTTCTTGCAACGAATCCATATTTTCGGCATTTACATGTACTTATATTACAGACATGCTTTTAAGAAATTATTTTATCAGTAAATCGTACTTTCACCAATTAAACCCTAATATATTCTAACATTAATTTTGGCGATAGGGTAAAGTCGGGTAAATTCAAACAGCGGGTAAATTCGGACAGTGACATTGTTTCCTTTATATGTCAGTTGTTTGGAATTAAAACAAAAATAACTGGACAAACAGTGAAAGTCCTGATTAGACGGCTCATTATGAGCCGTCTCATCTGAATTTTCACTGTTTGCAATGGTATGTCCGAATTTACCCGCTGTCCGAAGTTACCTGACTCTACCCTAGTCAGCTTGGTTATGTTGTCTTACAGCTCAGTTTGCTATACTAGCCAAAGCCTTCAACGTATGCCCAATACGTCAGTGCTCGTTCTGTGACTTTACAGAGAACATCTACAATGGAGTTAGGGAATCAAACTTGAAAGACCACATTTTCTTCAAGGGCTACCAACCGCTGGTATGTATAAGACCAAGATGTCTTTCTATTTACTAACATTTCTGGTTGCTAAGCCAGAAGACCTTGAGATGTGACAAAAAAACTCAATTTTCGTTTCTTGACCATAGTCAGGAGTTAGTCATGTTCTGTTATGGTTACTTCGATCTTTCTTCGAACATCTGTATTAGTGTCATGTTCGCTGTTCGAGATGTTCAGTAACCTTCGGTAACATCTCATCCCAATGACCTGCGATCTTTTCTCTAACTCTGCTTTCAAGGTCCATGGCTCACAGGCATACAGAAATATATGGGTATAACAAGGGAGCGCACCAGTTTCACTTAGGAATACATGTATTTAAAATTGAAGATAACATGAAAGGTAAAACTTTTGATAATTACTCAACGACTCAACGATCGGAGACATATATAGAGAATACCTTGTTAGTGTCTTTTGATACGAATTTTATCAGGCGAGTCCAGAAACAGCGTAGGAATGACGAGGCTTCCGAGCCAGTCCGACATGTTTCTGGTCTCGCCTTATAAACTTGATATCAAAAGACACTATCATGGTTTTCTATTTATCATGCATCATTAGAAGACTTTACAGTGTAAAGAGTGTCAAACAAATGAAAAGCAAACGCAATTTTGTCCGAACTTGTTGACGTCGCGAATGCGTTGTTACGTCACTCAAACGCTGTTATCACGGCCAACGTCAGTATGTAGCCAATCGTCTTCAGAAATCGCTTCCAAAAGCATTGCCTGATAACATTCGCACAAGCGCAGTTCTAAAATGACATGATATCAAATCATGTTATCATACCCCTGTTATCAGGTGAATTTCGCAGCAGATGCACAATAAAAACAGACTCGGTGCAAGGAGGTGCAGACATGGATCCGTTACGCTGAGCCTCTTGGCGACCATAGTTACGAGAATTAGAACAACAACAATAGCAGCGATTGGAGACACCTAACTCTTCAATTTGCCTAAACATATGAAAGTTCAACTTTAGCAATCCTTAACTAGCACTTGAACAGACTGATTTCTCAGACTATTGCTCAATAATTGTAAGCAAAGTAAGTGTAATTGGATGAAATTGATCTTACACCAGATTTTTCACTAGGTAGTTTTCACTTTCTGAGTAAAGTGTATCCAACAATGATAAAAGAATGTAGCAATAACTATGATGTAGCAGGAGCATGACGTTGACCCATCGCCCTATCGACGTCTCTGTGATATCATGGTATCGCATTGACTTTGATTCGACCCTGCTGGGCTTGGTGTGAGGTTTATGGCAGTCAGCTTTGCTGAGGAGGTTTATGACAGCTAGGAATACATTTTTATTGACGTGAGCTTTATCTTGTTTTTCAGAGAAGGAAACGGATATTTGATGACGTCACACCTAACGGGTTTCCCCTATCTGACCACTTTGGTGTGATTCAGGAGTTCAGATGTAAACGTCAATAAAGTTTAATTCAGACTTAGAAAATTCTATTTACTATTTATTCCGGTGTATTGGAACGCCGCTATGTTTGTCTGTCATGTTTTCAAAGGGAGAAAACTTTTGTGACGTTTTCTTGCTTCCCTGGGTGACGAAACCTCCCAAAAAAGAGATCTACCCCAGCGGACACATGATGTTAAAATGACGTCGTACTGACATCGATGCATTGACGTCAATTCGACGTCGTTATTACGTCATGTACCTGCTGGGACAGCTCGGAATGTGTATTGCCTTCGTTTTCAAATATAGCGACCCTAAACATATTTTTCCGTGTGGCAGAAACTTACTTTGATTGTAATATTTGTTTAATGGTGTTGAATTTTAATAAATGTTGTTTATACCCCTAATGGGTCCAACTATTGAAATATGAAAAAAAAATTATTGACATACAAATTTCATCTTATCTACCACTGGCTATAAAATTTTCATTACCAACTTTTATGTCCTTTGAATGTCTGTTACCCATGTGCTACAGATGTGTTGATATCAAGAAAGGTCATATATGCTGAGAATTCAGTATTATACCTTTTCGAAGTGACCACATCGCTGACATTCTTAACAATTTCAGTGGCTGAATGCGGTCTCTCAGATCTCTTGCCTGCCCATTTCGATAACGCTCGTGCTAGTTAAACAAGCCTTGATACTTATACTGCAGTGCCTTGTTTTTTTCTAATTTGCATTGAATGTTCATGTCTGATCTAAGGAAATTTCATCAAGGTTACCCTCTTTTAGGATTTCCATTTGCAAGTTCCGCATTTGAAACTTGCGTCGAACTTTCAACTTTTAAAATATGATAATCGAAATCAGACGCACGAAAAATAAAAATATTTTACATACACCATACAACACTTATGAAAAATTTAAAGCGTTTTGGTAAAGCTATGACTACACAGTAAAAAATGTGTTTAGAATCAATGCAAAAAATGCAGTCCGCTTTTTTATGTGTTTAAATTGTAACATGTTCAATTTGCAACATGTTTAGGTTTATGTTTAGAAATTAAACATGTACAAAACTGGTTATATTAACCTATTATTTTGAAAATTTCCTCTGTCAACATTTTCGTCTCTTTTTTCGTTCTTCAACGGGGAAAAGAGAGAATGAATTCATCCGAAACGCGTAACAGAATAAAATGTGTTTAGCAGACTTTGTCCGGGAAAATAATAGAAAAGGCGTACATGTTTAGCTATATGACATATTCCTAAACATGTTTACACCTAAACATGTAACCACTTGTGTTTAATAGCTAAGCGCGATTTTTACAGTGTACGTGACTTAGAAATAAGCCGAACCTTTTTCCGGAGTGCGCCCTGATCACAAGCCTGTGTTACTATACCGTAATGACCCTAAAATTTCGAACACCCGGAAGTTGGACAATCATTGTTAAAAAATTCTTAGCAAGTGGATTTTACATATGTTAATGCTGTTAAATTGACTAAATATACATCTATTGCTGATCAATATTTATTGAGGACTCCAGCCACCTGTGGAATAGATTAGACATAACATTACATATAAGTGATACAGAAGTATAACACATTCCCGTGTCTTCCTAAAACAAAGAAAGAAACATAATTGTAACACCAGAATAATACTGTCAATTTGTTCCTGACTGATATATTGTAAAAAGTAGCTTGGGCCAGACTGACAGAAGTAACAGAGTAAAGCATTCCCGCGTAAACTTAAACAGTAAAATAATAAAAAAAACTTGTCAAGTGAATGAACATTTTCCAATATGTTCAACTGATAAAATTAAAGGTGCAAAGAAATTATCCAAAAAGTAATCTCAGGTAATATTCATGGTTAAGTAGGTAATTCACAGTTCCATTTCATATAACCTTCACATCTCCATCTAACCTTCCAGTTCAAACAACCTCACACAGTGCATAGTCACGTTAACCACAGCCAATACTATTTCATACAGACTTACAAACCACTTCCACTTTTCAGAAGTTCAATCAGACGATGGAAGTCAGCCCCAGCTTTGGTTAAACAATCAGATATTTGGTTACTGGTTTGAACCCATGTGACTGAAATATCACCAGTACTGACACTTTCCTTGATGCTAGCTAAGTCCATACGCAAACGTTTTTCGGAAATGAGTTTGGTTGAATGAATATTCTGACAAAGTGATTTGTTGTCAGTAAAGCATTTGATCGTAATATCTTTTACTTTGAACATCTCATGTAGAATACTTCTCACAAAATAGCATGCATCAAGTCCTTCTACCAGTGACAAGGCTTCAGCTGCGAGTGTACTTTTGACAACTCTTTTGATCTTACTAGAACCCCATGATATCGGACATGTCCTCCCGTTCTTGCCTTTCAAGAGGATCAAATATCCTCCAGCACTTGAAAACCTATCTGACAAATTTGCGTATGAAGCATCAGTGTAGAGTAAAAGTTCCATACCCTCTGAACTTTCTAAACATGGAAACACTATCTTATACTGATTGGACTTGGCTTTTCTGACCACTTTGTTAATCTTTGACCTAAGTTTTGAGTCACTCAATTCACAAATGGTAGCCAGATCAAGAACATCAAAACACAAGTCAGGTCTACTCTGTGTAGCTATCCAGTGAAGCTGCCCAACTAACTCAGGGTACATGTCATTCTTAATATCTCTAGAATCAACATTTCTATCAACTTGTTTGATTTCCTCCGTATAGTCATGCTGATGAAGGTAAATCTGACCCTCACCCTGTTCTATATCAAGACCAATGTACCTAAAGCTAATATCCATTTCTTTTCCACAGTGAAATTTCAACCTAAGTGGAGAAATAACATCCTTTTTGAATCGATCACTGCCAGCCCAAAGAAAATCATCCACATGCATTAGAAAAAGACCTTCAAGATTTCCTTCTTGATGCCAGTAAAACAAGGCTGGATCAAGCTTAGATTGTTCACATTTTAACTTAACCAGCTCTTTCTTTACACTAAGAAACCAGTTCCTGGAAGCATCTACTAAACCATAAACACATTTGTTCAGTTTCCATACTATAGAGTCATCAGATTCACATTCTTTAGGTGGCTGCACATGGATTATTCGATCTATATTTTGACCCTGTAAGAATGCAGCTTTAATGTCAATGGAATGAATATCATAACAACGAGTTGCAGCCGCTGCGAGAAATAATCGAAGACTTTCTTTGTGAACAGTTGGCGAATCAGATTTCACATCAGCCTCTTCTTCGAAGCCCCTGACCACCAATCTAGCCTTAACTTTACGAACCCCTTCTGACTCTTTTTCGGTAATAACCCATCTGGTGGACATTAACTTTTGATCTGAATAAGGAACTTCATCATACACTGCAAATTGCTTCCAGTTTTCAAGTTCTATTTGTTTTGCATTTTTCACTTTGTCTTCATTGTGCCTAGAAACAGGAACAAAAACCATGTTGACTTCATTTACAGTCTCTAAAACACGCCACTCTTGAACATCTTTCTTAAAGTCTATCCCTGAAGGGGACTCTTTGTTTTCCTCCTGTATGTTTAAATACGCCCAGTTTTTGCCTGTAGCTTTACCTCCTTTACTAAGTACTTTTGCTTTTACCCATGTTTCACTGTCTTTGCCACGATACTCTATGCTTTCACCAGTGTTAGGTATACTAAATGTTTTAGGTCTTACTGCCTTAGCATTCTGATCAAGATGTACTTCTGGTAAGTTAGCAACAGGATGCATTTCAACATTTTCTTCACCTAGCCCTTCATCCATATTCAACTGTTCATGTTCATTCTGTGTGCCATTTACTGATTCTTCATCACTAACATTGCTTACATCCTGCATTCTAGACACTTTAACAGTTTCATTTTTGCTGTCCCTTGACTCTGTGTTTACCTCATCATTAAATTCAAGACCACACCTTATAAGTCTACACGGGTGCACTCTAACATAAATGCTTCCATGCCTAACAAACACAACTTTACCATCTTGACCAATCACAGTACCAGGCCCCTTCCATTTTATGTCATCATCTCTCTTGTAGTATACTCGATCTCCTTGTTGAAAACACTCACCTGATGCTCTGATTTTATGGCGCAAAGCCCGTCTTATTCTTTCTGATGATTCAGCTTGTATGAATGCTCGGCGACTAGAATGTAACGCATTAAGATGTTTAGCAAAATTTTTACTGATAGTAGTGTTCTCTAGAGCAGGAGGATTGTCAGTGATTACACTAGGCATGTTAGGATTGGCACCAAACACAAGCTGATATGGACTCCACCCATACACCATTGACAAACTATTTTTTGCATTCACTGCCCACGCTAAAGCTATTTCCAAATTCATGTCTGGCTGATCCTCCAAAATCTTGGCCACGCAATTGTCAACAACAGCATGATTGCGTTCACATATTCCATTCTGCCATGGACTGTATGCAGCTGTATTCATGACTTCAATATTTAGATTGGCACACATATCACGGAAGACTTCGTTAGCAAACTCACCACCATTATCAGCCAGAAATCTTTTTGGTGGTCCCATACCATTACCAATCCACAGAGTCATTATCTTCTCAGTAATTACCTCTGGAGTTTTCTTTCTGATAACAACTGCAAGACTAAATCTGGTAGCAATATCAACTAAATGCAAAAAGTATACATTGGGTTTCCATTCTTTCAGATCCACAGCCACAGCTTCATTAAATTCAGTTGCTAACGGAAGAGAAACAACTGGTCGAGCTGGAGTCTTCTTGTATCGCTTACACACATTACAGTTATCAGTCACTCTATCAACACACTCCAGATGTTCTTCAGTATATCCTCCAGCATCTTTCAATAGGGATTTCAAACGCTTAGCTGAAGGATGTGCAAACTGCTTATGCAATTTTTCAATGATATCATCCTTTCCTGTAGACTGTCGAGTGGCAATTAAAGCAGAACTGGTGTCCGCAACACTGACATTGATCTGGTCAATTGGAACACAATAGTGTCCAGAAGAGGTACATTGTAATTGGACATCCTTTCCAAATATGGAAGCACTATCATTTTCTAGATCAAGTTTTACTTTTGCTGTCTTCATAGAATCCTTACTGAGTAGTAAGGGTATATCACTTTTAACTACATCGGCCTGTATTTCACATTCAGTACCAGCAATGACACATGGAAATATGACCTTCTTGGTTGACTGCAAAACCGTTCCTCCCCCAAACTTGAACTGAGTGTCGCTTGGTAGTTCAATTACTTTATCTTTGACCACAGTGTCGAGGGAGTCCATGTAACATTTCATCCATGTTTCTCCTGCTACAGTTGAAGTACAAGCACTATCTAAAACTGCGGAATTGGCAGATTCAGTCAGAAGAATGAGAGTTTCTTGTACCTTATTACCAGTGAACAGTACTGCATTTTCTACACTTCGTTTTGACATATTTTCATAGGAATGTGGACACTGTTTCATTAAATGTCTAACAGAATCACAACTAAGACAACGAAGAGGTTGCCCATCAGGCCCATCAGGATTGACAGGCTTGTTAACTGTGTTTGTGTGTGTCCCTTTTGTTTTGTCACTGAATTTGCCACGTTCCCAATTATCACTTCCTCTATAACTGTTTATACTTGTTCTACCACTATAGTTGCCACGCCCTCTATATCCTCCACGATTTCCTCTGTAATCTGGATTTCTTCCAGAACGGTTTCTGAAGTAATTTACATCTTCCGTAGCAAGGCATGCTGATTCAACTTTAATACCACTGACATCAATCATTTCTTTACTAGAAGCAGCCTGTTGTCCAAAGAACTTTTTCAGAGAGGTATACATTTGTTTGAATAACTCCTCTACCTTAGTATAATCAACACCTGTTAACACCAATTGTCTGTCTTTCATATCTAGTTCTGAACATTCTAATAGTTTGAATGCTAACACTGGTTGAGGCAAATCCATTTTGAACTTCTTAGTTTTATTATACAGTTTCTCAAACTCAGTTACATAGTCTTCCATTGATGTAGCTTTGCTACGTCTAAATCTATCAAACTCTGTATATGCCTCATACGCTTCACTTAACTCATCTTTTTTGAAGATTTTGTCCATAAACAATATGAGTTTTTCCACACCATCATCAGCATTTAATACTTCTACTGTTAGTTCACTAAAAACTTTGTCCCTAATTGAATTCTTTCCCTCTTCAGGCAGTGACAGCGCTATTGCTATGCCTCTTTTCTTTTTATCTAGATCAGTTAGAGCTTGCCATGCTTTGATTTCATCAACCCATCGACTATATGGTTTTTGTACTGTGAATACTGGAGGGACTTTATAATTCACTGCTGTCGCCATTTTTACTCTCTACTGGTACCTAACGCTACACTTCCACTGTTCTATTATGTTCACTGTAATTAAGTTCACTTCCCTTCACCGTCAATAACGCTATGCCTTACTCTCCCTACACTTCACTGTCAATAGCACTACGCTTGATATCATGATATAAGTCACTTGTTAGACTCCTTCGCTTCACTGTCTTGTTACACGCTGTTGATGGCTTCTGTTTTGGATCCACACTCTGCTGCCATGTTAAATTGACTAAATATACATCTATTGCTGATCAATATTTATTGAAGACTCCAGCCACCTGTGGAATAGATTAGACATAACATTACATATAAGTGATACAGAAGTATAACAAATGCATCCAAATGATGTTTAGTGAATGGCAAATATTGTAGACCTTGATCAAACTGTTCCTTTAGGAGCAGTTTGATCTGGGTCTACAATGTTTGCTCAGACCTGTCTGTACGAATATTTAGGGTCAATACGGTAGTAGCTAATTTCTGCACTGCGCTACATTTAAGATCTCATTTTCGTCACCGAAAGTCTTACTACTGGTATAATTTTGTCGAAGATGCTGATTGTTTACTCTTGTCCCTGATGTAGTACGGAAACTTTTTGAGTATGCCTCGTATTAACATGATATACACAAAAATACCATGGCAAAATCTAACGAGAAGCAATGAACACATTGAGTAAATTCATGAGAGTGAAAAGAGCAGTTCCGATGTTATGGGACATCTTATAAGGGCGCGTTTACACGACCAAAGTTTCTATGACAAAGTAGGTTTGTCACAGAAAAATTTGCTCGTGTAAATGCCAAAATATGACAATGTTTCTTTGACAAATATATATGGTAAAGTTACTTCGATGAATTAAATTTGTCCGTGTAAACGGAGAACTTTGCTAAAGATTATGTAACAAAGAACATTGCTACACGCGTGGAAAATGTGACAAAGATTTATTTCATCGGTGCAGGTAACTTTGACGGTGCAGGTAACTTTGACGAATAATATTTGGTCGTGTGAACACTGCAGCAAATATTTCATTGCCAAAGTTTATGTGACAAAGATTCTATGGCACATTTTCTTTAACAAATAATTTGCTCCGTGTAAACGCAAAATGTTTGTCATACTTTCTTTGTTAAAGTTTCTATGACATAGAAACTTTGCTCGTGAAAACGCGCCCTTAGCTGCTTTCAGTTATTATCGTATTTCTTTGGTTATAAAACGGGGTTTCCCTTCCAAAATAACCCCAAAAATCTAGATCTGTCTTATACAATCCCAAAAATCTAGATCCGCCTTGTTTTGGAATTAATATACAATCCCAAAAATCTAGATCCGGATCTAGATTTTTGGGATTATTTAAGAAGAGAAAAACACTATCTAAGGGCGCGTTTACACGAGCAAAGTTTCTATGTCACAGAAACTTTAACAAAGAAAGTATGACAAACATTTTGCGTTTACACGGAGCAAATTATTTGTTAAAGAAAATGTGCCATAGAATCTTTGTCACACAAACTTTGGCAATCAAATATTTGCTGCAGTGTTCACACGACCAAATATTATTCGTCAAAGTTACCTGCAGCGATGAAACAAAATCTTTGTCACATTTTCCACGCTTGTAGCAATGTTCTTTGTTACATAATCTTTAGCAAAGTTCTCCGTTTACACGGACAAATTTAATTTATCGACGTAACTTTACCACATATATTTGTCAAAGAAACATTGTCATATTTTGGCATTTACACGAGCAAATTTTTCGGTGACAAACCTACTTTGTCATAGAAACTTTGGTCGTGTAAACGCGCCCTAACAGCCAATTTTACACACGAATGATTTACGCATTTGGGTTTTATGGAGAAAGAAAACCCCGACTTATAGCCAAATAAATATGGTAGCCTAGTGCACAGGGGCCGTATTTATAAAACGACTTAAGTCGTTGCTATGCTGTTGCTAAGGCTAAATTTCTATGAAGGAGATTCCCTACAAGTATGAAATTTGCTCTGGAGGAACAGTCTTTTTCAGACTGTTCCTCCAGAGCAAATTTCATACTTGTAGGGAATCTCCTTCATAGAAATTCAGCCTTAGCAACAGCATAGCAACCATTTAAGTTGTTTTATAAATACGGCCCCAGAACTGTAATCGACATTTTGGAAGTGAATTTTAACCCTTAAAGCGCCAAAAAAGCAGACGACAAAATGTTCTTCTTAGAATTTTGTGACTGAGTTGGAGTAAAGTTGAAACGATTTTTTAATAACACGAAAAGACGTGTTAACAATGCAATACTACCTTCTGAAGGCAGTTTATGATACTCTTACAATTTTCTTTAAAGAACTCTCACAGTATTATTATAGTTGAGCAGGGCTGACGTCAAGACAATAAGACATGTCTGCCATGTTATGTTTCATAAGATTTGAAATCTTAAGAGCAATGTCTTCATATAGCATTGGCCTATTATGTTAAATGTTCTACAGTTTGAAATCTTAGAAGACTAGGATGCATTTCACGATACTCCCGGGATATCTTTTTTCCTACTTTTTTCCAATATCCATATTGAAGAGAGACCATCCATGGCCTAGTTCTAAAATATTCATTTAAAGGTTTGTTGTTTGCGGCGAAATTATATACATTTTGTTTTATGGCTTTTTGACACCACTCTAGGACTGCAGGGTTGACGATAAAATTCTAACTCTGTCCCTCTGTCAATTTCTAAGAATAGTGTGCCATGTAACGAAGTTCACGATTCGCTGAAATGATTTTATCATATGACGTCGCATCTGAGAGTGTAATAAATAGAGGATATTTGACTTTTTCAGTGTAAGATCGATTTTTATTTCGTCGAATGAACACCAAAAGCAGTATTTTCACGAGTGGCGAAGCCACGAGTGAAAATACCACTTTTGGTGTTCATGAGTGAAATAAAAATTCATCTTACACTGAAAAAGTCAAATTTTCTATTTCTTTTATGCTTGAAAATCGCAAAAATTCTGTTTATTCAAGAGCGTCAGCCATCACGACAGAAACGCAACTTTTTTTCTAGCCGTTTTGCCAAGAAAGAATTCCTACAGGAGAATTAGGCGGCCTGACGTCGCGTGCAGTAACAATGTTACGTTGGCGCTTTAAGTGACGTCATTAACGTCGTAATGACGTGCAAACATGCGTGACGTAATTTTTGTCAAGCCAGATAAGAGTTAGCCAATTAATCAACAAAAAACGTGAGGCTATTTCACAATAATCCTATTTCTGAAACAGTGAAATCGAAAGTGATAATTTCACTGTTTGAAACAGTGAGATTATCGGTTTCGATTTCACCGAGAAATCTCTATAATTCATTGGAAAGTATAAAAGAAAGCCATGCATTAAAAACGATAATCCACTAGTGGATTAAATATGCAAATTACGTCGTAACGTTACGCGTTGACGTCCATGCAAACATCGCATTTTCTAGTGGCGAAATCGTGACTTTTTAGTGCAAAATTTGCTCATAATTGCGATTTTAGTGTCATATGATAAATAGAATCTTGCATTCGTGCTCCTGTATTATTGAATTTATTAAACTCGTTGGGGAAAACGATAAGATGCTCGGCATAGCCTCGCATCTTATCTTCTTTCCCCAACTCGTTTAATAAATTCAATAATACATGAGCACTCATGTAAGATCCTCTATAAGCCGTATAGCAGGACTTAGGAGTGTCATTAACGAACTGACGGACATGCAATGAACAGCTAATTCTAAACCACTATGCCTCCCATAAAAAATTCTTCGAAATGCAAGAGGCAGACTTTGACAAAACGGTCGGAATGTCAAAGTTGAAAACTTCCGGCGCAGATTTGGTTATGGATGGATGAAGGAGATTCCCTACAAGTATGAAATTTGCTCTGGAGGAACAGTCTGAAAAAGACTGTTCCTCCATAGCAAATTTCATACTTGTAGGGAATCTCCTTCATAGAAATTTAGCCTTAGCAACAGCATAGCAACGACTTAAGTCGTTTTATAAATACGGCCCCAGAACTGTAATCGACATTCGACATTTTGGAAGTGAATTTTAGCCCTTAAAGCGCCAAAAAAAGCAGACGACAAAATGTTTTTCTTAAAATTTTGTGACTCAGTTTGAGTAAAATAACCCGAAAAGACGTGTTAACAATGCAATACTACCTTCTGAAGGCAGTGTATGATTTTCTTACAATTTTCTTTAAAGAACTCTCACAGTATTATTATAGTTGAGCTGGGCTGACGTCAAGACAATAAGACATGTCTGCCATGCTATGTTTCATAAGATTTGAAATCTTAAGAGCTATGCCTTCATAAAGCATTGGCCTATCATGTTAAATGTTCTACAGTTTGAAATCTTAGAAGACTAGGATGCATTTCACGATATTCCCGGGATATCTTTTTTCCTACTTTTTTCCATTATCCATATTGAAGAGAGACCATCCATGGCCTAGTTCTAAAATATTCATTTAAAGGTTTGTTGTTTGCGGCGAAATTATATACATTTTGTTTTATGGCTTTTTGACACCACTCTAGGACTGCAGGGTTGACGATTAAATTCTAACTCTGTCCCTCTGTCAATTTCTAAGAATAGTGTGCCATGTAATGAAGTTCACGATTCGCTGAAATGATTTTATCATATGACGTCGCATCTGAGAGTGTAATAAAGCCATGCATTAAAAACGATAATCCACTAGTGGATTAAATATGCAAATTACGTCGTAACGTTACGCGTTGACGTCCATGCAAACATCGCATTTTCTAGTGGCGAAATCGTGACTTTTTAGTGCAAAATTTGCTCATAAAATGCGATTTTAGTGTCATATGATAAATAGAATCTTGCATTCGTGCTCCTGTATTATTGAATTTATTAAACTCGTTGGGGAAAACGATAAGATGCTCGGCATAGCCTCGCATCTTATCTTCTTTCCCCAACTCGTTTAATAAATTCAATAATACATGAGCACTCATGTAAGATCCTCTATAAGCCGTATAGCAGGACTTAGGAGTGCCATTGACGAACTGACGGACATGCAATGAACAGCTAATTGAGCCGCGACACGACAAAACCAAGAATGTGGTTGTGCGCCCAGTGCAGACACAAATCAGCCTGGGCATCCACCCAGTCTGATCAGACTCTTCTCTAAGTGCTTAAAGTGTAGCTAAGTGTCTAAGCTACCTTCATGCGGACAGTGAAGACTCTGATCAGACTGGGCGGATGCCCAGGCTGATCTGAGTCTGCGCTGGGCGCACAACCACATTGTTGGTTTTGTCGTGTCGCGGCTCAATTCTAAATCACTATGCCTCCCTATAAAAATTCTTCGAAACGTAAGAGGCAGACTTTGACAAAACGGTCGGAATGTCAAAGTTGAAAACTTCCGGCGCAGATTTGGTTATAGATGGATCGATGACTGGCGATTTTACGTCCTTTTTAACAGTATTTCAGTCATATCAGGACGATTGCATGGTGATAATGAAATGATGTGTGCAATGGAGCCCCGTTCATGGTAGGAAAGATTCTCGTCTCAAGCGGGGTTCGAGTGTGATCAAACTATATCACCATAATTACCTGAGGAATTTGCAGGCATCACCCAATGACCAACAATATCCATAAACAATTCTGAAACCTACCCGACTAATTGGGACAAAGATGCGTCCACCGGATCGGTACTACTAGGTGTTCATCGGAATGTTTTAGGTAGTGTGATGAGTGTGCCTAAGCAGGTAGGAATCAGACCGGTATTCTTCAACATATTTCTAGGTAGTGCTGTGAGTGTTCTAAGCAGGAGAGAATCAGATTCATGATCATCGACATATTCCTTGGTAGCATGGTGAGTGTTCCTTAGCAGGTAGGAATCAGACCGACTTTAATTGACATGTTTCTACATAGTGCACTGAGTGTGTCTGAGCCAGTAAGTATTAAACTGGTGTTCATCCATATGATTCTAGGAAGAGGGGTGAGTTTGTCCCAGCAGGTAGGTGTTAGACGGATGTACATCGACATTCTTCTAGGTAGTGTGGTGAGTGTGTCTGAGCAAGTAGGTATCATACTGGTATTCATCAACATGTATCTAGGTAGTATGGTGAGTGTTTCTAAGCAGGCAGGAAGAGGGATGACTTTGCCTCAGCAGGTAGGTGTTAGACGGATGTTCATTGACGTGCTTCTAAGTAGTGTGGCGAGTGTGTTTGAGCAAGTAGGTATCATACTGGTATTCAGCAACATGTATATAGGTAGTATGATCGGTATTTTTAAGCAGGCAGGAATCAGACCGGTCAATTGGTTCTGGAGAAGGAGATTTTTAAAGCTTTTTACCATATATGGAAGTGGCGGCCATGTTGGTCATGAGACCTGGACCGTTTGAACAAATTTTCATTCCATCAACCCCTGGAGGCTCTATATGATATTTGGTTACAATTGGCAAAGTGGTGATTGTGCCTTAGCAAGTAGGAATCAGACCGACTTTAACTGACTTGTTTCTACATAGTGCACTGAGTGTGTCTGAGCCAGTAAATATTAAACTGGTGTTCATCCATATGATTCTAGGAAGAGGGGTGAGTTTGTCCCAGCAGGTAGGTGTTAGACGGATGTTCATGGACATGCTTCTTGGTAGTGTGGTGAGTGTGTCTGAGCAAGTAGGTATCATACTGATATTCATCAACATGTATCTAGGTAGTATGGTGAGTGTTTCTAAGCAGGCAGGAATCAGACCGGTGTTCATAAGTACCATGCCAGTTTTAAACTTCATGTGTTGAGTGAGTGTCTCCCCAACATATCTTGAAACATGCCTTTGGACTTGAGAGTCAACAGTGTAGCTAGATTCAATGGGCAAATGAGATCTGTATATAATATTTACCTTGTTCCCCATCCTGTAAGTACTGAACTGTTGAATCCTTTAAGAAGGTATTTCTGAGTTGCCATGGCAGTGAGTGACGGCGGAACCGAAATTGAGTTTTATTAAGGTTTTTGGTTGTTAAAATAGAATTTTCCTTGCCATCAAAGTTTCAGCCTTGCAAATACGGTTCAACCCTAGCCGTTGTGTGTGTGTGTGTGTGGGGGGGGGGGGGGGGGGGGGGGGAGGGGGGGGTAAATTTCATAAAAAAAAACAGGGTTTCAACAAATACAGGCGTACACATTTTTAAATGAATGCAGTGAAACATACATTATTACTATCACAACAATAAACTTTAATATTGCCAGAAAAGGTAAAATAATAACTATTTCCATTTAAGCATCGGCTGTTTTTGGATCGGAAGTGAGAGTAAATAGGACCATCGTGTGGAAAAATAGCGGCCTTGGATAGATACCACTGTGCAGATTCATTGCAAGCTGGTTTGGGCCATTCACTTACCAGCATTAAACAACAACAGTTTCGGATAGAATTATTTGTATTCTGGTAATATGAAATCGTATTTTGTTAAATATCATTGTGTATCCTGGTATATTCCGCGGTGTAGTTTGGTATATAGAGAATACCATGTTAGTGTCTTTTGATATCAAGTTTATCAGGCGAGACCAGAAACAGCGTAGGAATTGCGAGGCTTGCCGAGCCAGTCCAACGTGTTTCTGGTCGAGCCTGATAAACTTGATATTATAAGACACTTAGGTGGTTTTCTATTTATCATGCACCATTAGAAGGATTTAAGGTTGAAAGAGACTCAAACAAATGAAAAGCAAACGCAGTTTTGTTCGAACTTGCTGACGTCGCGAATGCGTTATGACGTAAGTCGGTGACGTCATTCAACCAATCAAAAGCTTTTATCACGGCCAACGTCAGTATACAGCCAATCGTCTTTAGATATCGCTTCTAAAGGCATGACCTGATAACATTCGCGCAAGCGCAGTTCTACAGTGACATGATATTACATTATGTTATCATACCCCTGTTATCAGGTGAAATTTGCAGCAGATGCATGATAAATTCCAGTATTAAAAGCCGATTATCATCTGTGTACATTTTTCGTATCACTAATTAATTTAAGTCTGAAGGTTTCTTTCCCGTTCTTGTCCCTTTTTGACATGTGAGTCGGGACCGTCGATTTTAAAATCCAGTGCGCCAAAAATAGTCAATTTGGACCGTGATTCCCAAATGATTCATGAAATTACTAAGCTAAAAATTGAATTCGGCATAGAAACCAGAGAAACCCCACTCTGTAACTAGCTAACACATGTTTTTCGAACGCGATATGTCATCCCTTTTTTCATGTATATTAATGGTCAGCCCGTGTGTAGGTCAGTTTGGGTGGTTGGTGGTCGTATTAATTTCCGACTTACCCGGCTACCTGCATTGAAAAGAGGATACGCTGGAGTCAGGTTTAAGTATTGCTCGAGGTACCCGCATAATTCTGATAAAACATTTTCTTCTAAAAATGAGAACTATTGCGAAACAAAGAACTTTGCATGTTGTGTCAAATACTTTAATCGCATGTTATCAATTAAGGTGGTGATTTATGGTACATGTAAAAATCTGCATAAAACCATAAAAAAGTAAGGTATCTCCCTGAAAGTTAGCAGACTTCTTATTTTTGTTGTTCTTTACAGTTTAGAATACAAAATAGACGTACATGCTGCTTAAAAAAGTGTTTTTATAAGGAAAGATCAAATGGTGATTTTCTGCGCAATAATAAAAAAAAATAACATCGTTATTGAAAATTTACGTAGTACTGAAGGTGCGTTATTGCATAATGAAGAGCGTACTAGCAATTATTTATTCAAACTCTTTCTCAAATTGTAATGTAGACCAGATGAAAACGGTAGCTTTTTCTCAAATGTTCAACCATGTACAAGTTAATGTACACTGGATGCATTTATTAAATATAGGGTAGGCAAACATACCTATGTAACACTTACAGTATAAATAATACATTACTTACATGATCACTGGTGTGTAGATGAAATTGTTCAACCTTGTTAAAATAGTCTCACCTGTCTCACCTGTGTGTTTTGACAAAAAAATTTGGACACAGACCGCATCTTTTTTCATCTGCTCAGCCTGCTAATGTGTGAAAGAGTTTGAAAAAATAATTGCTAGCTCGCTCTCCATTATGCAACAAGGAACTCTCAGCACTAAGTATATTTTCAATAACAATATTATTTTTTCAGATTATTGCGCACAAAATTACCCTTTGATCTTTCCTTATAAAACCACTTTTTAACATTAACAAATGCTGCATTTTGGGAGTCTGAATTGTCAGAAACAACATAAAGAAGGCATATGCTAAGTTCTGAAAAGATCAGTGGTATTTTGAGTGTTTTATGCATATTTTTGTCTTTGCCCCAAATCAGTGATTATCACCACCTTAAACGCAATGTAAATTCACAAATCAGCAATCAAAAACACATGTAAGTAATAAATATATATATAGTTATCTGATTAATTATCGCTTAGGCAGACATCCCAGCAGCCGCACAGAGTTGAAATAATATCGAATCAAAGTTGATTCAAAGTCAGGACGTTGAATCAACGTTGAATCAATTTAGATTCAATGTCATGTGCCCAGTGAGATGTTACAAGGAAAAAAAAGAACAATCAATCCGAGCTGGCACACCATTGAAACAACGTTGATGGAACACCTTGGGATGAACGCCACGTTGCGTCGACGTTTTCTTCCATGTGGATCTCGATTTTTATCCGAATAATGTTTTTTTTTTTTAAATTCAGAGCTCAGCTTGCCTCCGATTCTAGCCTCTTTCTAATTTGTGTAGCAACGCTTGAACTGTTGAATAACACCAAAGTGGTCAGAGAGCGGGAACCCATCAATTTTGAAGTCCTCAAATACCCGTTTGCTTCTCTGAAAAAAAAAAGAGACAAAGCCGAGGATTGGGTTTTATCATGATCTGCCGCAAAATTCACCTGATAACAGGGGTATGATACCATGATGTGATATCGTGTCTCTTTACCATTGCACTTGCGCTAATGTTATCAGGCGATGCCTTTAGGAGCAATCTCTGAAGATGATTGGCTACATACTGAGATTGCCGTTATAACAGCGTTCGATTGGTAAAATAACGTCACCGACTAACGTTATAATGCATTCTTGACGTCAGCAAGTTCGAACAAAACTGCGATTTTATTTCATTTGATTGATTCTCTTTACGCCGCATAATATTCTAATGGTGCATGGTAAATAGAAAACCACGTAAGTGTCTTTTGATATCAAGCTTATCAGGCTCGACTAGAAACACGTCGGACTGGCTCGGCAAGCCTCGCCATTCCTACGCTGTTTCTGGTCTCGCCTGATAAACTTGATATCAAAAGACACTAACATGGTATTCTGTATGTATCAATTTTTAATTTGACGTTTACTTGTCATGAGACGTCAAATGCAAGCATCTGATTGTTTAATGACCTTTGACGTGAAATTAACTTAAAAGAAGCAGACAATCAGTTCCAAAAAATCATACAACGTTCAGCAAAAGTGAATGAATTCGGGCTGGTCAGCCTTTTACATTGAATATCTCTGGAATTTTTCAAATAGATTTCGATCTTCGAGTAACATTTTCTTAAAATAAGTCAAGCCCCGCGGTGTTAAGCTCCAATATCCCAACAAAGATGCAATTCAATTCAATTCTTTATTTTACACTCAGGCTTACCTGTATCTGTTTAGTCCTCGTCTTTGCTTCTTCATGGTGTTGAAATTTGATTTATGTGTTTACCGTGATGATTCATTGACGAGTTAGAGGGTTATCATGCGAACCGAACAACCAACTAAATGTTTTGTACCACTTCAGTAACTGAGGGTGAGGTTGGGCCTGTAAAATCGATTTAAGCCCCCCAGTAATTCATTACTGACCGTTCCAAGGCGGTAGTTCTGTTGTGGTTCTCTGTTGCCTGTTTTTGGTGTCAGAGTTTCTGTGATGTTTTACCTTATGTATGTTCTTATTATTTTTGGTTCGGTTTGGGTTGCTGAGTGGCCACCTTTTGGGAACAAGCTGCTCACTCGGTTGGCCATATGTTCTCTGTATCTTGATTACTTGTAATCTTAGTTGTTTCCAACTATGGTTTGAGGGCTGGATTTGGATTTTGATTGTTTCAGTTCCTGGTCTTTGCATACTTTTTACTTTTACATAAGTAAACAACATGAGGAGCAGAAAACGAAACATATAGTCAGGACGCTGAAATTCAAAAAGGGCCTATTTCTCGAGTTTATTGCCCCGACAATTCGAAAGGATAAATTTGGTATATTATGAAAGTTTATCATCCCAACTTTAACTTAGGGTATGATGTGGTCCTGAAAAGTGGACCCGGGATGTAAAATAAGGGGAGATAAGTGGGTACCAAAGAAATGCTAAAATTAATCGACTGCCTTTCTCCTTATTTTTATGTCATTTGAAACAGAGTTTCAAGCAAACAACATAAGTTTTAGAAGAAGCCTATTATACTGCTAACGACTGCTACTAATTAGCTTTCTACCCATTTTGGCTTAAGCCCGTAGCATTCGGTTATAGACGTTACATATGAGAATATTCCCAAAATGTAATTAAATTGAAGGCAGAATCGTTTTGTTTTCTTTTGCATGTATATCCTCCTTTAAAATCATCTTTAAATATTAGAAGAATTACAGCCTGCTTGATTCCTTGTCATTCGCCTATGTTACTACTTGAATTAACGTAGAATTAACGTAGATAACATTTATACAAAATGTATTCCACTACATCACAGCTAATCAGCAATCTTCACCAACTCCCAGAAAACTCTCATAAATACGGTATTCAGACATTTTAAAGAAATAGTGTCGACAGAAGTTTGTCGCTATTTTCACCAAGCAGTTTCAGGCCATCGGAAGCTGCGTTTTATACGTGAAACAGAAAAGAGAGTTGTTTTGTGTTAAAAAAAACTTTACACATATTGAACAAACAGTCTTTTTTGCTATTTCTTTCTTCTTGTAGCAACGCCAAACACTTTTGCTGACATGATTATACAACGGTTCAATTTTCTTGCCACGCTTCTCATGACACTAACATACGTGATTTTCAATCAAAGCAATAAAAAGAAACAAATAGATAAATTGAGAGATAGATAAGATATTACCTCAGGGGAAATAAACATATTGGTGCTCTGAACATTGTTATTTATAGTGGTGTCAGTCAAGTGGCAATCAAACATCATCGTTCTTTTTAATATAAATAAATATAAAATTAGGGAATTACTAGTAATTTACATTACAAAAGCTACTGTTACATTGATTATTGAAAGAAAAAAAATCGGTTCATAGAGCATAGAAATTGAAATACTACAGAAAGGTGAGAAAACTAAAATACACACTGGAATTTAATGGCATGAGGCACAAAAAGTATTTGCCAAATCGAAATAAGCATCTGCTTACAAAGTACGCATTCTTTTATGAGACTTGCATGGAGGTATTTTTCGTTACCGATAAAAACGACAATGCTGAAGTGAAAATTTTAGTTAAAATCAAGAAACAGCCCAATTATATCAATAAATTACGGTATTTCATTGCACTGACCTGTATGATCAATTTTTAAAGTCCCTAAAGGCGGTGATACATCATGTGTTTGGTAGAACAACATCGGAAACATGTAAACTTCTTATTAGTTAATGTTACTGCTAATCAAAATTTGCACTGCCGAAATGCTACACGTTGAGATAATATATGTTCACAGCCTCCAGCCTCCGGTCAACTACTCGCCGTCCGACTGTAAGTAAAATGTATCATTTTGTAACATTTTGAGTGCGGATAATACCACGTAGGAATAATATGGCAAATATTGTGAATTACCCGTCCCGTTACCATAAACATTGACAAAACTCCTGAATAAACTGATGATGGGACATCTTATAAGTAACGGTATTTTCCTTCTTTTGTTAACTCGTCACAACAACACTAGTTTTAATATTTTGCCTTATAACTGATGAGAGCGCTACAAACCGGTAACGTTGATAACATTTCAGGAAGCAAACCTTGGTACTAAATTGAAATACTGACAGTTTCTTTAAATGGATACGTAATTAACGGTCGAATACACTATTCAAGTTTAATTTTGAGACTTTGTTTTAGATTTAAGTTGAGATGGAATGAAGTATCATAATATTTTAGCTATAAAAGCTTTCGTGCTTCATTATTGCGATTTATTGCTCAATAATGATAAAAGTGTACAGTTTAAATATGCATGATAAGTTGATTGTAAAAACTGAAGGCTTGAGGCATGCAGACATTGCGGCCTTGAAAGCAGCTTATTCACAAGCATATATTGTCGTTTGGTACTGAATGAAACAACGTTCAAATTACAATTATGTAACGCAGTATAACGTCTATTCAGATACATATCAAACAGATGAAAGTTTAATACCTCTAACAATCTCGTTTTCTTATTTATTTATTTTCATGGTGGCATGTGCACCCACAACTTTTAAATATAGTCAATGGCTGTAGCAGTTATGGCTATCTAATTTTCATATATCGAAGTTTTCCGGCATATATTAGATTTCTTAGAAAATAAGTTTTAATAAGTATTCACCTGGTGTAGCCAGTGCAGCACACACTGATTCAAAATATTTCAAGCAGTTACGATAGGCAAGATTTTACGTTGAGTAATTATACTAGCTGTTTAGTAAGAATCTTTCATTTTACTTATTTATTCGGATACTGAATTCTGTGCTGATGCTTTTATTTCTTCTGTTATATACGTGATATACATATGATGACTGTTGACTGAGCCGTTTGAAACTTCATTTTTCGTTGCGTATTCAAATATCTAAAACATCCATGTTTATGATGCAATGCCTACGTGTTGTTGCTGCATCAGAAGGAAGTGTGAAGTTGCGCGAATAAAACTAGTTAAAGCCCCTGGTAGATTATGTACAACTTTCTATACAAATATGAAAACTTCTACGTGCGAATCCCATTGGTTGGTTTTCTTGCCTTATGGTCGCCTGTATAGCTGTCCTATGTGCTTTCTATTTCGTTTTGTGGTTTAAAATAGAAAATAGGTAAAATTAGATTTTTAACGTTTGAATGTATTTTGTATTGTTTTTTGGCGCTTACTTATGTACAGTCCCTCTGTGTTGGAATGGAGTGTCTGTTACCAAAGATGTGCTGTTCCGTTTTGTCGTATGCATGTTTCGTGTCTTGGGTCGGTTGTGTATTGTAATTGTGGCCTTTCTTAGGTAATTTTATTTACATTTTTATGTACGTTTTCTACATCTTATATGCGTAAACTTGGGTCTGCATGCATATCTAATAAATACACTGTAACAAAATAGCAAGAAGCAAATTAAGATAGTCAACATGTAAACGAGTTTTATTCTCTAGATAGACATACGAACTTGCAAAATAACGCTGTTCACAAAGGTTTTAACCACCTACTGGAGAAAACAGTGATGCCACAACTCTGCTAATATCAACCATATGCATATTACTGAAAAGCTGCTTTTGATATCTAAGTGGTTTACGTTGTAATTACTCTTCAAACCATGACGTTTGGTTATTGTTTGAACATAAATTTGAATGCCGTTCATTTTTCCGCCTGTCAGTAAGTGCAAATATTCGTTAGTACATTGTCTTTTCAATTTTGATACTCCCATCATTACATTAGTGCCAATCCAACTTAACATGTTTACAGATGCTGTCAAAATACTTCATTTACACTAAATACCAATTACATGTATAAAACTTCATTTTGTTAAAGTACTGAATTAGCTTTTTAGACAAAGGAAAAATGCAGAGTTTAAAAGCACTATTTTAAAAAGTATATTTGAACGCCGAAATGATTTAAGGTTGAAATATTATTTCATTTTATTTATTATTTTCGTTTCATGGGTAACATAATTATATAATTTATATTATTTGCTATGAAAAGCTTTTCGAAACATTTTTTTTTACATATTATAGTAACTCTTAAGCAGTAAAACAAATATGATCCTGTTTTTGTATTCTACATCTTTATATATCTTCTGAATCGTCTTCATTCATTATTGTTTTGTAACAAAAGTATATTCAGTAACGTATGTAACGATCGAGCTGTAACAGACAAATGCCAGTGATAATGTGAATGCGTAAGCTGTTGTAAGTCTTTGCAGACCCAGTAGTGGTTGGGCTGGTTTTCCTTTTAAAACCACACAGCACGGGGAAAATTAAAATTGAAATTCAAATCGAAATGAACGTCTGAGGAAAACGGGATCCATGGCGGTGGTAAGACTCCAAAGAGAAACGTTTTATGAAGAACAGAGTGCAGTATCATTATTATTGGATATTTTGCGAGTCAGCTGCCCTATAATTCTATGCGCAGTTTAATGAGAACCTGGAAGACAGAGATTTAAAATGAAATTTAGTATCTTCAAACACCAACAATTGGTAGGATGAATTATCCTTGTGTAAATATGTGTATACACCGGTTTTCTTAATACTTTAAGCATGCATTTTGTAAATTATTACAGAAACTGATACTTTGCACACAAATACGTTATTTCCTGAATTAATCAGAAATTTTTAGTGCACCTCTAAATGGACAGAATTATAGCGTTTTCATTTTGAGCAAATTAAGGTTTAAAAGGTGAAGGGGTAAAAATGGGTAATTAAAAGCACGGGATCCTATTTCAGTCACCACATCATACCCTATCATAAAGCCCAAATGTTGTGCTTATCAAATTTGGTAAAAATTTCCTTTCGAATCGCCGGGGCATTAAAGTTGCATTTTTTTCGGCTTCAGCGCCCTGACTAATACATAATACAACAACATGGTACATAATACAACAACATGGTGGTATATCAAACGCATAAATTTCAAGGCGCCACAAGAGATCAAAATTATCTATATGCGATTGGCATTCAGTATTGAGTATTTTGATTAAGCTTATTTAACTATTGAGTATTAGAGAGAGGAACACATACACTTACACAGACACACACACATACATGCACACAAGCAGATGGGAGAACACTTACTGCTACAGTGATGTGTGAAAACACCTTATGAACCTACATATTATATATCATATCTGTAAGATATAAGTGCAAGCTATAATGACACAGCATCTAGTAATAGATCTTTCCGTTGCTCATCATGGTGTAGATTAATGAGCCGCAACACGAGAAAACAAACAAAGTGGTTGTGCGCCCAGCGCAGACAGATCAGCCTGGGTTTCCGCCCAGGCCGATCGGGCTCTTCGCTAAGCGCTTATAAGGTAGTTCAGGGCCTAAGCTAGCTCCATGCGGACAGCAAATACTGATCAGACCGGGCGGAGGCCCAGGCTGATATGAGTCTGCGCTGGGCGCACAACCACTTTGTAGGTTTTCTCGTGTCGCGGCTTTCGTGTCACTGGAAGTTTGAAAATAGAGTTCCGCTCAGTGCAGTGTTGCAACCTTATATGACTGCACATGAACAGACTTGATTAAATCGAATCTGCTGTTCCTTGCTTCCAGAGGATCTTTATTCAGAATTGATTGAGCCGCGACACGACAAAACCAACAAAGTAGCAGGTGCACCTAGCGCAGACTGAGATCAGCTTGGGCATCCACTCAGTCTGATCAGAAGCTTGGCTGTCCGCATGAGGCTAGACTCTTAGCTACCCTTTAAAGACAGGACTTCCCTGCCGGGGGGTCTGGTTCCCAGCACATAACAATGTTACCTGTTTTGGTAAAGGTGTTAAAATTTTGTCAACCAATCAGTGGACCAGAATTAACAGTTATGATGATTTAATTGGCCGACTGGAGGTGTTGACACTATGAGATCAAGGGACAGAATGACACTGTGGAAGTTAATCCTCCTTATATAGTCCCATCCCTGTCTTCAAGCGCAAAGCAAAGACTCTGATCAGACTGGGTGGATGCCCAGGCTGAACTGACTCTTTGTTGGGCGCACATGCCACTTTGTTGGTTTTCTCGTGTCGCGGCTAATTGTACATACCAGCGGTTTATAACCCTTGTAGAAAATATGTTCTAATACGTGTGGTTCCCGGACTCCGTTGTAAGCATTCTCTGGAGAGCTACAGAACGTGCACTGACGTATTGGTTTGACGTTAAAGACGTCGGCTAATATAGCAAACTGGCCTGTAGAAGGTAAGACATTATCAAACTTTTTAAAAAAGACGTCAAACTAGATTTCTATGATAAAGTAAGTTGGGATACCATGTTGAAATAAAGTCATAATAATGTGAATAGATCCAACGAGCACATGGCGTCGTACTGACGTCGGTGCGACGTCATTTTGTCGCAATGAACTCGGTACGACGTCATTACGACGTCATGTGCCTTTCAAGGAAAGCAACACTGCCATTTCATGTTTGTCTCCTTCCCTAAATGGGGTCCACTCTGAGAGGAAAGAATTTGCTAACTCGGGTGGAAAGTCTGTCCTTGAAAGTAGACCTCATTTTGAAGAGGTTGTTTTGTTTAAGGTAGAAACAGGAAGTTACAAAAATTGTTTCCTTGATAAATTTACATGGCTACCAGCAACCTGGCCTGGAGGTTATAAAACTTGAGTACATTCTCAAACTCAAAATACAGCACAGTGATTGGCTGCTTGGAAGCCGCCAATCAGTGTGCTTTATTTTGAGTTTGAGAATGCACTCGAAAAGTTGTATAACCTGGAACCCTGGAAAGTCTGGGAAATTTGAGAAAAAATTAAAGGTCAGTCAAACGTCTGGGGTTTGTTCAAAATGGTCAGGGAAATTTGAAATACCAAGAAAAGCAGGGATAAGGAAGGGAATATTATGATTTTGGCTAAATGTGCTGGATTGGTCCAATTTAAGAGATAAGCAAAGCTGATTTTACTTCTCTCGCTCGCTAGGCTCGATATCATTGAAACGAAAACGTTTAAATAAGGAACAATTTTTATTTTATATTTTTCTTGCTTTCAAGGTGAGCCTTCAAAATGACGCCAAGGTCACCAAAATCTAATCACTTCTTTGCCATCTCCTAGTGATATATATATGCAAGTTTGGTTTAAATCCATCTGTCCATTCAGGAGATATGGTGCAGACAAGGCATTTTTCATCTCTTTGACCTCCTGTGTGACCTTGAGAATAGGGTCGAGGTCACCAAAACCTATTCAGTTCTTTGCCATCTCCCAGTGATGTATCTATGACAGTTTGATTTAAATCTATCCATCCATTCAGGAGATATGGTGCAGACAAGGCATTTTTCAACACTCTTTAACCTCCTGTGACCTTGAAAATAAAGTCAAGGTTACCAAAATCTTATAAGTTCTTTGTCATCTCCCAGTTCTATATCTGTGCTAGTTCGGTAAAAATCCATTTATTCCTTCAGGAGATACATGTATGGTGCAGACAAGGCATTTTTCAACACTCTTTGACCTCCTGTGACCTTGAAAATAAAGTCAAGGTCACCAAAATTTAATCAGTTCTTTGCCATCTATCTGTGATATATCTGTGGCAGTTTGGTAAAAATCAATTATTTCTTTCAGGAGATATGGTGCAGACAAGGCATTTTTCAACAGTCTTTGACCTCCTGTGACCTTGAAGATATGGTCAAGGTCACCAAAATCTAAGCAAATCTTTGCCATCTCCCAATAATATATCTGTGCTAGTTTAATAAAAAATCCATCAATTCCTTCAGGAGATATGGTGCAGAAAAGCTATATTTCACCCTTCTTTGACCTCCTGTGACCTTGAAAAAAAGGTCAAGGTCACCAAAATCTAATCAGTCCCCTCACCTCCCAGTAATGTATCTGTGCCAGTTTGGTCAAAATCCATGCATCCCTTCAGGATATAGAGTGCAGACACGTAGCTACGCCTACGCTGACGGGATCCACACCAAAAACAAAATGTGTCCACCCCCCACCCCCCCCCCCCCACCCCCACCCCCATGGAGGGGGAACATGAACATTTGGTTGTAATTGGCCAAGTGGCTTTTGAGGAGCTGTGTAAAATCGTCGAAATATAAGAGACCAGGGTCAAGTGTCAAAGAATGGCATTGACCTCTTGTACGCATAAATTTTAATGTACTTATTAAGATGACTGTATATACCAATGTTTAGGTCAAAATCTTCAATAATTTCCAAGAAATCGTATGTTCTAGCATTTCCCATATACATGAAGCACCAGAAAGCAAATTTGACCTTACCCTAAAAAGGTCTAGTTCAATCCAAGGTAATAATTTGAACCATCTTGGTAGTACTCGTATACCCAATGCTACATACCAAGTTTCAAGGCCATCCGCCTATTGACTCTGGAGAAGAAGATTTTGAAAGTTTCTTACCATATATGGGCTTGGCGGCCATGTGAGTCATGTAACCAGAACCATTTAAACAAGTTTTTGTCCCCCTGCCCCCTAGATGCTTTACATGAAATTCGGTTACAATCGGCATAGTGTTTTCAGAGAAGAAATCGTTTGAAATTGTTGACGGACGACGACGGGCAACGGAGCCTGCCTATCCTATAAGCTTCCCCGGAGCCGCGGGCTCAGGCGAGCTAAAAAAGTAGGAAAATGTTTTTTCAACATGAAATCATGATCAATGCGGAATCAGTGCACAAACCTGGCTCTTCTGCTATCACATCGGGAGGAAACCCCGGACCAGTATTGACATCTCCTAGAAGAAACAGTTTATCTTTGTCTGAGAATCTCTCCACAAGTTTGGTCAGCTCGTCTTTCCCTTGTTCTAAAAGACTGGTAAAACCTTCAACCGCTTGCAGCTCAACTGTAACAAAACATCTCTCATTATGCCGAGTACATGTTCAACCGGTGTATATGATCTACCAGTATTAGCTAAGCCTTTGTATTGGGCTGGCTTAGAAATGAGCCGCGACACAACAAAACCAACAATGTGGTTGTGCGCCCAGCGCAGACTCAGATCAGCCTCACTATTCCCATACAACAGTACATTAAGCGTTGGTTCACACATTTCAGACACAGCATCAATCAGTTCTTGTCTTATATCAAGATACCGAGTACAAGCAAAAAAGTAATGTTTGGTGTCCTCATTCACCCCACAAATGCATAACGGACTGTCAACTATATTTTTAGAAAACAGATGACTATTTAAGGAGCTGCAGTTTGTTTGACGCCTCGAGTGATAAATCTGCCCAAGGCGGTTGCCCACGTTAAAAAAAGACGGCGGCTGCGTTAGATTCGCGTTCAACTGATATTTAATTGAGGTTATAGTAGTAGAGTTGCGAATAACTGGAGATAGTTCATTCCACTCGCGTATTACTGATGGCAAGAAGGAGTTAAAATACTGCTGTGTATTAGTATGGATAGTTTGCAAATCAGCAGCATTACGAAGACTGTATGACGATACGCTTCCGACTGTTGGGGGGACGAGCGAACATAAATAATCCGGACATAATCCATTTGTCATTTTATAAAATAGAATAAGTTTGTGTTTACGTCTTTTTGAGGCCAGTGGTTCCCATTTAATTTCACTGAGTAGAGAATTGATCGAAACCAGCTTTGTCGCTCCTGTAACTATGCGCGCGGCTTCATATTGTATTTTTTCAAGTTCATTAGATTCGTACATAGTACAATTATTCCAGACTATATCTACATACTCGAGCAATGGTCGGATAAAAGAAAAATATATAATTTGAAGGGATTTTCTATCTAACTGGAATTTGAGTTTGCGCATAACGTTTATCCTTGTCCAAGCTTTAGCTTTTATATGTTCAAAATGGTCATGCCAAGTACAGTCACTACTAAATACAAGACCCAAATGTTTATGAATATTTACTTCAGCAATTGGTTGATTATTCATACAGACAGGAGAATGATAGAGTCTATTGAGCTTTCTTGAAAATAATAATGATTCAGATTTATTAGGATTGAAGGTAACAAGCCAGTTTGTGGCCCACGTATATACTTTCGAAATATCAGAATTGAGAAGTTGTGCTGTTTCAAGCGGATCGTCGACTAAAATATATAAACTGGTGTCATCTGCAAAGTCTTATTGAACAATTAATATTTTCCACAATATCATTTATATATAAAAGAAAAAGTAACGGCCCAAGTATAGACCCTTGAAGAACACCAGCTTTCAGAGTGGACAGGTCAGAAGTTGCACCAGGAAATACAACCTGCTGTTTTCTATTACTCAAGTAATCAGTAAACCATTGTAATAGAGATCCAGATATGCCTACAGTACGAAGTTTGAAAAGCAGCCCTTCATGCTACACTCTATCAAAGGCTTTACTTACATCAAAGAATATAGCTCGTACTTCTTTACCATCGTCAAGTGCTTTGCAGAAGGTATTATAGATATCTACAAGTTGGTTTACAGTAGAGTCTCCCGGCACAAAGCCAGATTGAAGTGTAGACAAAACTTCGTGTTCATGAAAAAAAATAAAGACGTATTTGTGTATAAGCTTTTCAAGAACTTTACCAATAGTACTGAGGAGAGAAATGGGTCTATAATTTGATACATTTGACGGGTCGTCACACAGATCTGTGTCTGCCAACCAGCTTGAATTTTGAATTATGACCATTTTAGCTTTTCTTTTGTTCACCCAACCCATGGATGTCCCGTATAAAATCTGGTTCTTATCGGCCCAGCAGCTTTAGAGAAGTTGTTTGAAAGTGCTGACGCACAACGGACGATGGAGGATGCCTAGCCTATAAAAAAAGCTCCCCAGGAGCTTTCAGCTCAGGGCAGCTAAAAACATCATATGAGCCGCGACACGAGAAAACCAACAATGTGGTAGTGCGCCCAGCGCAGGCTCAGATCAGCCTGGGGATCCGCCCAGTCCAAGCAGACTCTTGGCTAAGCGCTTAAAGGGTAGCTGAGGGTCTAAGCTACCTCCATGCGGACAGCGAAGACTCTGATCAGACTGGGCGGATGCCCAGGCTGATCTGAGTCTTCGCTGTCCGCACAACCACTTTGTTGGTTTTCTCACGTCGCGGCTCAATTATAATATTATCAGAATATTGTCTTCAATTATCCTATGAAAAGTGAGTAACCGAGCTCTAAGCATCTAACACACGTCAAGGGGAAGAACTCGGTGCAGCTAAGAGGCGGCGCTGCGGGAATTCCGATTTGCGAATAGGCAGTCGGCTCAGGGGTACGTAAGGTATAAAGCAGACTTAGTACCCTTGGCTTGCGAAGATGCGTAAAGTTTTGTTCACTAGTTTTGCCGTGTGTTTTTCATGTACTTCGAATATCAGAACAACAGCAGCCGATTTTGCAAAAAAAAAAAAAAAAATAAAAAAAAGAAAAAAAAAAAAGATATGTTTCACACATTCTTATACAAAAAACATTCGAAAATCTTTACAAGAAAGACGCACATACTCTCGGTGTATTCAGCTATTTTCACCCTTAGAGCGCCATAAACGAAAATATGTAACTTTACTGGCTCGGCCAACCATGCCATTCCTACGCTGTTTCAGGTCTCGCCTGATAAATTTGATATCAAAAGGCACTAACATGGGATTCTCCACAACTCGCCCGTTGTATTCCAGAAGATACTACGTTTACTGTTTTGAACAGTGGACATAAAACTTTTTCGCATCAGTCTAACAAAAACTTACATTCATAATATGCTCCTGCATCGTAGTCAGTTGTGTGTACACAAACAATCTGTCCCATGCCTCTCACCTGCAAGTGATGGATAATTTACAGCCCCGGATCCAGGGGGTGGGCTTTGGGGCTTGAGCCCCGCCACCTGGGCCAAGTTAGATTAAAATATATGTAGTGACATCTCATTAGAATCGCCTCGGCGAGGCGATTCTAATGAGATATCACAACATATATTTGCAAAAACTCTCATCAAATTGACCCTTAACTATGTCATATATATCTTCAAACCGTCCTCCCTCCTCGCCCCCGTACATCTCGGCCCCTCCCAGCCCCACCAGTTATCCAGAGCCCCATCAGTGCGTGGTGGTCTGGATCCGGGCCTGATTTAAAACAAGAATTGTCAGAAGACAATAAAGCGCGACTTTGCGGGAGCTTGACTACAAGAGCAAGTTTAATACAGACAATACCAGCCAAGTGAAATGAGATCAACTGCAGTGTCAGAATAAACATCCTAAGAATAGTTTAAATCTCTAACAAATTGCTAGAGATATGACAACATCAATGAGCAGTGAAATATATCACAGTGACCTAGAAGTAACATGAGGTCAATCACTTTCTAAGTGAACCATTGGCTTAAATTACTGGACCATGAAATATAGATCATGCTAACCTACAATTACTATGAGGTCACTCACAGTGTCAGACCACAACCATAACATAAGTATAATGCAAATCCATGTAAAAGTGTTAGAAATATGATGCAAGTTCAATGGACCATGAAATATAGGGCACACTGACCTACATTTAGTATGAGGCCACTCACAGTGTCGGCCCGAACCATGAACCCAAGTATTATGCTAATCCATGAAATAGTACTAGAAAAATGAATTTGAAACACTGAACCATGTAATATAGGTCACGCTGAACTTCAGGTAAGATGATATCATTCATAGTGTCAGCCCAAACCATTTAACCAAATATGATGTAAATCCATAAAATATTGATAGTAATATGAGGCAAAATCACTTGACCATGAAAAAGGTGTCACTCTGACCCATAATCAGTATGAGGTCACTCAAAGTGTTAGTCTAAGCCATTAACCAAAGAATAAGATTAATCTGTAAAATAGTGTTAGAAATATAAGGCAAAATCACTGGACCATGAAATATAGGTCACTGTGAACTTCTGTTAGATTGAGGTCAAATATCTGAGTCATTATCGCAAGCAATTATGTTCTTACATCTAATAGTTTTCAATAAGTAAAGCAAAACAACTGGACCATGAACTATAGGTCACTGTGGCCAACTGTTTGTTTGAGATCAAACTTCGGTTCATACTGAGTCATTATTAGATGAATCATGTTCGTTCATTAAAAAGTCTTCAAGATATAAGGCCGAAGCACTGGAGCATGAAATATATAAATGAGGGCGAAGCACTGGAGCATGAAATATATAAATGCACGCTTTGTCTCATTACTCCTTATAAATGAATAGACACTGACTTTCCCTGTTGATATTAATAGACACTGACCTTTTCTCTTAACTCTGTAAGTGCCTGATTTGAACAAACATTTCGGCATTAGGCCTCACACACTATAGCAAAAGCGTCTGTTGGATACCTTCTGCTACTGGATGAAATGTGAAAGGTATCCAAGAGGCATTATTGCTTAGTTCTCTACAAGTTTCAGGTCATGCAACTGTCATCTCTTTTTATGTATTTATTTATATCCTTTTATGCGAGTACGCGTACGATTTGCTGTTTTTCTTGAAAACTGCGTACCATGACTCTGCGTACTGAATACTCTCTAATTTTGGCTGAATACTATTTTGGGGGGTGACACCCTCCTGTATTCTGTGGTCCAGTGATTTGCCTTATATCTCAAAAACTATTTGATGTATGAACATGATTCCTTGAGCTAATGACTCAGTATGACACAAAGTTCAACCTTTAACTAACAGTAGGTCATATTGACCTATATTTCATGGTCTAGATTGAACAAAAGAAAACTTTTCACCTATTGCGTTTAGCTCAGATTCTAAGTAACCACAAGGGATTTAGTCTTCAAACTTGTTTCATAGATTCGTCTGGGAAAGATCTACTGTAAGCAGCGATGCATGTTGGTCCATGACATATTTCCCGACGATTGAACAAAAAAAAATTCACCTGTTGCGCTTAGCTCACTTTCTTAAAAATTGCAAGGGCTAGACTCTTCATACTTGCTCCATAGATACGTCTGGGAAAGATCAACTGACAAAAGCGATGCATATTGAGTCATGATTTGTCTTGCTCCATTGGTACGTCTGGGGAGGATGTACTAAAAGCAGAGACGCATCTGCGGGCCATCACCTATATTTTACGGTTGGTTGAACATAGAAAAAATATGCACCTATTGTGTTTTTTACACTTTCTAAGTAATTGCAAGGACTACAGTCTTCAAAGTTGCGCTATAGATTCGTCTGTTAAAGGTCTACTGAAAGCAGCGATGACAAGCGAGCCATGACCTATATTTCACTGTGGATTGATCACAAAGAATATTCACCTGTTGCAGTTAGCTCGGTTTCAGGTCTAGAGTCTTCAAACTTGCTCCATATATACATCTTGGGAAGATCTACTGCAATCAGGGATGCATATTGGGCCATGACCTATATTTCACGGTTGATTGAACATAGAAAGAACATTTACTTGTTCTCTTTAGCTAAGTTTCTTAGTAACCGCAAGGGCAAGGATCTTCAAACTTGCTCCGTAGATACGTCGAGAAAGATCTGCGGAAAGCAGCGATGAATATCGGTCCAGGACCTATATTTCACGCTTTATTGAACATACAAAAATATTCACCGGTTCCATTTAGCTCAGTTTCTAAGTAACCACAAGAGTCTTCAAACTTGCTATATAGATACGTCTGGGTAAGATCAACTGAAAGCAGTGATGCATATCGGGCAGTGAGCTGTATTTTACCGTCGAGTTATTTTGTCTTTAGCCCCAAAGTTTTACTTCAAACTAACAGTAGGTACAGTGACCTATATTTCAGGGCCTGGTGGTTCAGTCTTTTATCCTGCAGACTATTTGTTGGACGAACATGATCGATTGGGAAAAAGACTCGGTATAACTTGTTGTTGAACTGAAACTAACAGTAGGTCAAAGTGACCTATATTTTATTGTCCAGTGATTTGACTTATATCTTGAAAACTAATTGATGTACGAACATTATTGGTTGCGAAGATGACGCAGTATGACCAGATATTTGACCTCAAACTAACAGTAGGTCACAGTGACCTTTATTTCATTGTCTAGTGTTTTGCCTCTTAATTTTTACTATTTGATTCACGAACATGATTTGTCGGATAATGACCAGATGATTGGCCTCAAAATAACAGAAGGTCACAGTGGCCTACATTCGATGGTCATTTTATTTTACATAATATCTTGTTTTTTGTGGGGTTTTTTATGTACGAACATGGTTGCTTGGGATAATGACGCAGTATGACAAAAAGTTTGACCACCAACTAGCAGTAGTACACATTGACCTATAGCTCATGGTCCAGCGATTTTGCCTTGTATCTTGAAATCTGTTTGACATATGAAAATGATTGCTTGGGATAATGACTCAATATGACCCAAAGTTTGACCTCAAACTAACAGTAGGTTATATTGACCTTTATTTCATGGTACACTGATTTTGCCTTACATCTTGAAGACTATTTGATGAATGAACATGTTTGCTTCTGATGATGACTGAGTATGACACAAAGTGTGACCTCAAACAAATAGAAGATTACAGTGGCCTATATTTCATGGTCCAGTAGTTTTTGTCTTATTTCTTGAAGACTATTATAGAATTTGCATTAGAGCTACTCACCCTTGAGTGCTGAGGATGAAATGGACTCAAGCCAGCTACAGGACCAATGGTCCTCTGGTCTTTGGCAATTTCTATATTCGTAGGGCAGTAAAGCATGTGATATTTATTGTTTGTCTCATTGGATGAAGTGTGGTTTTACCGCCCTTTCAAAAACAAGAAAAATTAGATGATCTAGACTCCTTTAGCAAACACAGCTTTGTGAATAAGTTAGAATGTATTTACAGAGAAAAAATCTCTGAGTTAACAAGAAAGCAAAAAGATAACACAGACAGTAAACTGCAAATATTCTGTGCGGGATTTAATAATTTCTGTCAGACTAAATACACAGTATTTAACATTCCTAAGTACAAAAGATCTTTGTTCGCCAAATTTCGTTTCAGTTCCCACAATTTAATGATAGAAACTGGCAGATACAAAAGACCCAAAACTCCAAGAAATGAAAGATTTTGTCAATTTTGTCCGGGCTTTGTCGAATCAGAAACACACTTTTTACTTCACTGTGATAAATATGCTAATATAAGAGAATTGTATATTAATAAACATGTAAATTTAATGAGAAGCAAGCATCGTTCCCAGAATGACCTGACCACTATAATAAATTTGCTTAACCCAGAAAATTTTTCTTTAGCAAGAGATGTATCAAATTATATTGATAACTCTCTTACTATTAGAAAGAACAACATTTAATTGTTGTTGTTGAATTAGTTGAATACTGATTCAAACATAATTTTGTTTCGGTTGTTTTATGTAATCTTCGTTTTGCTTGTATTTTGTCTATTATATTGGAATACGCTATAATGTAATTGTATGGCTTTCTGAATAAAGTGAATCTGAATCTGAATCTGTATTTCAGTCGTATCCAGCCAAAGTAAAGTCAGTAATGAAGCCTGTATGCTATGAAACCCCGTTCATACGAACTCTGCCAACAGAGGCATACGAAGATAATAAATAAATAAAATAGAAAAATAAGATAAACCAACAAATGAATACATAAATAAATAAAGTTCATTCCTATAACAGCTTCTTCTGTAATAAGTGTTCACACAAGCTCAGGGGCTTTGCTAAGCTAAGCTAGTTTAGCAAACCCACTGAGCTCACGTGAACCCTTTTTATTTTATTTATATATCTATTTATTTTATTCTAATTATTTATTATATTGTTTTTTTTTTATCGATGTGTCGATGCCGGCGAATCATTTTCAAACTGAATAAAGCCCTGAATAAAATCCACAAAAATGTATTAATTTTTAATAATTCCAGCTTGGTCATCTTTATGTCAAACTTTTTAGCTTTTGTGAGCATCCAAAGAAAATAGTTCCAAGAAGTTTCTGGTTTAGGGCATTGTCCAAGTATAGCCGCCCTGGACCAATCGAAAATCTCTAAATTAGCATTCGAAAGCTGAGTCGGAATTATATGACGAATTTTAGCTTACTTGAGCCATAGGCTCAGGGTGAGCTATTTTGATCACCCAGTGTCCGTCGTCCGTCGTCCGTCGTGTGTCGTGCGTCGTCAACAATTTGCTTTAAATGACATCTTCTCTAAAACCGCTAGGCCTAGAGCTTTTATATTTGGTATGAAGCATTGTCTAGTGGACCTCTACTAAGTTTCTTCAAATGGTGGCCCCAGGGTCCAAAATGGCCCTGGGGTAGGGGGTCTTAGGTTCGAAACTAAAATATACTTAAAAATCTTCTATTCCAGAACTGCTGGGCTCAGATGCTTGAAATTTGGTATGTAGCATTGCCTAGTGGTTCTCTACCAAGTTTGTTCAAATGGTGGCCCCAGGGTCCAACATGGCCCTGGGGCAGGGGGTCTTGGGTTTGAAACTAAAATATACTTAAAAATCTTCTTCTCCATAAATGCTTGGCTCAGATGCTTGAAATTTGGTATGTGGTATTGCCTACTGGTTTTCTACCAAGTTTGTTCAAATGGTGGCCCCTGGGTGCAAAATTGCCCTGGGGCAGGGGGTCTTGGGTTCGCAACTAAAATATACTTAAAAATCTTCTTCTCCAGAACTGCTTGGCTCAGATGTTTGAAATTTGGTATGTAGCATTGCCTAGTGGTTTCTCTTCAAGTTTGTTCAGATGGTGGCCCCAGGGTCCAAAATGGCCCTGGGGCAGGGGGTCTTGGGTTCGAAACTAAAATATACTTATAAATTTTCTTCACCAGAACTGCTATGCTCAGATGCTTGAAATTTGGTATGTAGCATTGCCTAGTGGTCCTTTACCAAGTTTGTTCAAATGATGGCCCCATGGGTCCAAAATCGCTCCGGGGCAGGGAGTTCAAGGTTTGAATCATAGAAATGCAAAGAAAATATTCAAAAATTTTCTTCTTCAGAACTGCAAGGCTCTGATGCTTGAAATTTGGTATGTAGCATTGCTTAGTAGTCCTCTACCATTTTTGTTCAAATGGTGGCTGGAGGGCCCAAAATGGCCCTGGGGCCGGGGGTCTTGGGTTCGAAACTAAAATATATTTAAAAATCTTCTTCTCCAGAACAGCTTGGCTCAGATGCTTGAAATTTGGTATGTAGTATTGCCTAGTGGCCCTCTACCAAGTTTGTTCAAATGGTGGCCCCAGGGTTTAAAATGGCTCCGGGGCAGGGAGTCCCAGGTTTGAACCATAGAAATACATAGAAAAATATTCAATAACCTTCATCTTCAGAACCACATGGCTCTGATGCTTGAAAGTTGATATTAAGCATTGCCTAATAGTCCTTTACCAAATTTATTCAAATGATGGCCCTAGGGTTTAAAATGGTCCCGGGGCAGGGATTCCAAGGTTTTAACCATAAAAATGCAAAGAAAATATTAAAAAAAATTCTTCCTCAGAACTGCAAGGCTTAGATGCTTGAAATTCGGTATGATGCATTGCCTAATAGTCCTTTACCAAGTTTGTTCAAATGGTTGCCAACGGGTCCAAAATGGACCCATGACAGGGAGTTCAAGGTTAGAACCACAGAAATACATAGATAAATATTCAAAAGTCTTCTTCAGAACCATTTGGCTCAGATGCTTGAAATTTGGTATGTAGCATTGCCTAGTGTCCTCTACCAAGTTTGTTTAGATGATGACCCCAGGGTCCAAAATGGCCCCGCCCCAGGGGTCCTGGGTTTGAACCTTAGAAATACATAGAAAAACATTCAAAAATCTTCTTCTTAAGAACCACTTGGCTCAGATGCTTGAAATTTGGTATGATGCATTACCTGGTAGGTGGACTCTTACAAAGTTTGTGTAAATGGTGGCCCTGGGATCCAAAATGGCCCTGGGGCGGGGAGTCTGAGGTTCGAAATTAAAAGTACTTAAAAATCTTCTTCTAAAGAACCCCTGAGTGCAGATGCTTGAAATTTGGTTTGATGCATTGCCTAGTGGTCCTCTACCAAGTTTGTTCAAATGATGGTAAGAGGGTCCAAAATGGCCCCGCTCCAGGGGGTCAAGGGTTTGAACCATAGAAATACATAGAAAAATATTCAAAAAGTCTTCTTCTTCAAAACCACTTGGCTCAGATGCTTGAAATTAAGTATGTAGCTTTGCCTAGTGTTTTTTTTACCAAGATTACTCAACTGATGCCCCCCTGGTTCAAAATGGCCCCACCCCAGGGGGTCCTGGGTTTGAACCATAGCAATACATAGAAAAATATTCAAAAGTCTTCTTCTTCAGAACCATTTGGAAATGGTTGCAAACTATCAGGTTTGTTCAAATGATAACCCTAGTTTGACCTTTGACCTTTTTGCTCAGGTGAGCGAATCAGGGCAACTTGGCCCTCTTGTTCTCAGTTACCTCTGCTTCAATATAACCCTTAGGAAGAACCTCTCGTGTACCGGGATGTAGGTCTACGTATGTCTGGTTTCTCATTTCTCTTCTGCTCAGCAGCAGTAACCCCGCCTCGTTCATTTTTCTATACGGCCCTGGTGCCGTGTCGGTACATCTGAAATAAACTGGTGGAATTACGCTTGGTCCGCTGCGCGGTAGATAATCCAGTTGCTAAAGAGCTTTGATTATTTCCCTGTACATGCAAACGAGTGGACTCGTTTTCATATACGGGGTGATAATCAACGAACTTTAAAGACTGAGGTATAGATTGTGCATGCGGATTGTCACTTGTTTAAATGAGCGGGGAGCTAATCAGCGAGTGGATTATCGACCGTGCAGGCGGGCGAATCGAGGTTGTTCGTTTATATGGGGACAGAAACTAGTATAATCGCTCATGTTTTTGAAATCGCTTAATATCAGTGGTTTCCTATCTTATATTTTTGTCTATGTTCCCTATGCTTCCAGATACGACATTTTCTCTCTCAGGCCAGGTGGTCTTTTATGATTAATGATGACGTCATAAAACTTGAAACTGATAGCAATAAAAACACGTTTATTTTATTATTATTATTATCGTTATCATTATCATTATTATTATTATGTATTCCAAAGGTACCCACTTTATGAAACCATGCTATCATGAAATCAGATAAGCACATGAGATCTAAAATTTTGTCCACGATATAATTGCAGTTTCGCCCACTGCCTAAACTGTGCAAGCGGCTATATTCACTTAATAATCACCTTTAGCATATTATGACAGCTATGGTTCTCAGGGCTGCCAGTAGAATTCTTTCGGATAAGACGTATCCGTAGCCATAAACGAATCTGCACGTACCTGTACGTATTGGAGAGGGACCGATCAGTTATTAATAGTTATCTTTCAAATGTTGAACGCCATCACTCTCCGATACGTCAGTCCATATATACTTGAAACCATTAAAAACGCAAGTGTTTACATGGCATGTATTCAAATTAAAAGTAATGTCACGGGGCTATAATATATACATGCCATTTGCCTTTTGTCCGTCAAGGTTTTGGGGACAATTTAGCTTAGGTCCATTTGTCGAAGAACAAAATTCAAGGAAAAATGTTAATATCAACGAATTTCAATTCTTAGCATTCATGAAATTAAGATCAGTCGGTCTAATTTTCGAGAAACGATCTTCAGTATGATGCCTCAGCTTGAAAAACAACGTAAAGAATAAATTTGTTAATGCAGGCGCAGTATCAAAGATTTTAACATCAAACCATTTTTTGTTAAATTTTCAAACATTTTGAGAATCATGTAACACTTCATCTGAGGTCAAAATAACGCACTTTTGAGAAAAAGGCATATGAAATCGTGCCGAACGCTTCACATTATCGAAACATTGCACCCTTTACAAGCATTTCCGGTTTTAGGGTGCAAACTTCCATCGGCATTTACGCGGATGGTATTCCTGGAATTAAAAAAAAAATGACAAGTGTGCAGAGACTTTGGCCCAATATTGAAATCATCGAGAAATTTAAACAAAACAAGTCCGCATGAATGTTAAACGAAAACGAAACGTCAAAAGGGGGGGGGGGGGGGGGGGGGGGGTTCAATAAGGTGGGTTTTCTGCATCCTACCAAAGTTTTCTTTTTTTAACTGATGGTATACTCCAATGTGTCTAGTATATTGAACCATATGTGACTTTGGTCGAAAAGCCCTACTTACTGAGCTATGGGTCCACGGAAGTGGGTGGGGTAATCCAACATGGTTTTAGCCTGTCTTGTAAAATCATTCTCATTTGGTAGAAGAGTACAACAGACAGACAGGATTTAATAAAATGATTAACAGAACATCTAAAATATAGTTCCATATCATTTTATTTGGTTTATATGAACATATGTTGTCAAAAAGACTTCCTTTGACATTCAGCATTTTTTTTTATACTTTTGTCCTCAATTTTCAATATTTCTTGGCATTATTGTTTAATAAACATCCAGTTATCATCAAACTCATGTCAAGGTAGCACCTTGACCAGGACATTCGGATGATGTGACTTCCGTGGACCCATAGGTCAGTAAGTAGGGCTTTCCGACCAAAGTCACATATGGTTTAATAAACCAGACAAATTGGAGTATACCATCAGTTAAAAAAAGAAAACTTTGGTAGGATGCAGAAAACCCACCTTATTGATACCCCCCCCCCCTTTGCTTTTGCCTCAGTTAAAGTAGGAGCCACGTCCCTTTATATGAAAAAGCAATCGCCATTACTTGAACCGTCGTCAGCATCCCGCAAATGTTGATGTGAAACACAAGTGTGCTAAAAACCCTGGTTTCCTTACTGGCATAAATCCTAACGTGGTCTAAAACAAGAGAGTTGCGTTTTTATTGGTTTCAAGTGTATGTACAGAAACAGCTACGGATATGTCTTACCCGAAAGAACTCTATCAGAAGGCAATAAAATCGAAACACCGATTATATTCTTTGTTTCCACGTGCAATCTTGATAGATTTTATTGTACTTCTAAAAGGTGAAAACTTACTTCAATATCAGTTCAGCGAAGTCACGTCCAGTTGTGAGAAAACATCCCCAACAATCTTGTGGTAACGCAACAAACAGAGGACCACAAGAAGCACTGATACAGCCAATGACTTCCTCTATAGTAGTTACATCGGTACAGTTGGTTGTAAAACAGTTCCAGAATGGTGTAAATACAGCATTGGGACATGCTGGCTGTGCATCGAGGCCGTCCATGATGATCTGGCCAGTAGCGTCATGGAGTGCGGAGAAGGTGTGAGGGTATTTATGTTCGAGCTCATCTATGATTATATCCATGTCCTCGCCAAACCAGACCTTGTTGGAATAAGACTATTAGTAGATACGTCTAAATTGATGCTCACCCACCAAGTACACAACGTAGAGTGACGTCGTATCAAAGTCGGGGCGACCTCACCGACGTCGATGCGACATCTTTCCGACGTCAAACACACGCTCGATTGGGCTTTGCGCACGGTCGGAGTTTAAAGAACACCAATCGAGCGCTACGGAACAGTGTTCTGGAACGGTGCACGCCGTTCCAGGCGGTTAAGTGGTGTAGACAGAACAAATGGTCAAAACAAAATGGCGGAAAAGCACATGACACACACACACAAATAATTAAAGTTTGTAAATAAATAAATAAAATAAAACAAAAAAAAAAAGAAGATACGGTTTTAGCTTGTTTGATAAAATTTAAATTGATGTCCTTTAAAATTCAGTGTGAATCGCCCAAAATTTCGTCAAAGAGAAGAAATTATATGTTGCGAAAATTCCATCATGTCATGATCGTTCGGTAGCCGCGCATTCCCCACCTTCATGCTCGATTGGTATGCATGATTCCGGAACTCTCATAACAGTTCTGGCACAGTGCGCACAGCCGAATCGGGCATGACTAAGGTGTATTTAAGTCATGACCCATGTGGTTTACAAAGGCCTTTTAAAAGATATGAGTCGCAACACGAGAAAACCAACAAAGTGGTTGTGCCTGGACATCCAGACTCTTCGTTAGCGGCTTAGTCTCAGCTACCTCCATGCGGACAACGAAGGCTCTGATCAGACTGGGCGGAAGCCCAGGCTGATCTGAGTCTGCTCTGGGCGCACAACCACTTTGGTGGTTTTCTCGTGTCGCGGCTTATATACTCCCTTTGCCATTTCATCATTTTCAAATTGTCTTTTTACCGAATTTCGTTAGACATCTTTTGGCATATCTATCTATCTATCTAAATCCTTCATAAAAGTAAATATGAGTTGAATTGTCAGCGAGTAGCTTCCCACACACACCCTAGTAGTTCCCCCTCCACCCCCCAGAAAAATGGCCATGGTCTTTCCATCATAGAATTACCCACCGGAAAAATGGCTATATAGTAGAATTTGCCCTCGGAAATATGACTATATAGCCAACTTTCCACGGGTAAAATCTACTTTACGTGTTTTGCATAGTCGTTTTTCCTCTCTATACTGGACTTTCCCCAGGTATTACGATTGCAGGAAAACACGCTACATGGTGGAATTATCTCCTTCCCCAATCATAATAGTAAGGTTCAGAACTGAAACAGAAAATCGAGCATCTGTCCGAAAAATGACGCCGGATAACAGATGCTAGAACCGCATGCATGTGCATACAGGCATGTATCAGTCTGTCTTATTTTTGTTTCAGAGAAAACAGCTAGACATTTTTCTTGGACATGTATGTGCCAGCCAAAATGCTATGAGTGTATAATTTTGTGTTTGTACAAGCATTCATCTGTGCATGCGCACAGCGGTGTGCCTAGACTAGTATTTGCCTTTCATGCAAGCGTCGTGGGCTCGATTCAGTCCTATCGGGACACAAGTCGTCCGATTATTAGTTTCAATCTAATAACCATCCCTCCAACCCACCCCTCGCTAAATCAAACACGACTCTCATAGGCGCGTTTATACATCTTCCTATACGCTTGCGTATGCGTATGAATATTTACATTCTTGGTGTATTTACTGAAAAGCCCTATAGTAAACCATTGGAACGTAATGTCGTTTACATTTCAATAATTACATTGAGACACGCGACGTCAATGACGTAAAAATAAACAATGGCTCTCTACAATATGATTGGACGTCAACAACGTCATGACGTCATGCATGCCGTTCTGCTGTTAGTAAAAAAAACTGCGTGTACATGTTTTACTGCTTCAATTTTAGCGCTTATATAAGATTTTTTCATGAAAGATTTGATTGCAACGGATGTAAATATAAGCAATGAACATAATTTTTCTGATGTTAAGCGAAGTGTAAACTACATTGGGTCGCTAGCAAAGTTTACATGAACCCCTTCGGGGTTCATTTACTTTGCACGTGACCCAATGTAGTTTACACTTCGATAAACCTCAGAAAAATGAAATTCATTCCTTAAATATCTGCAATAGGAGGAAGTCGTCTTCCCCAGGTGGCTCAGCAGAACATATCCATAGTTGCACACACCTGGCACCGTGTGTCCGTCCATGGGAAGAAATCCCATCGTTCTGTTTTGTTTGTATTCTCGTAACGACATATTCATTATTATAATAACTACGAGGGTCATCCAAGAAGTCTTGCAAACGCCGCCATAACTCCTGTATTAGCTGAGCTAGGGTAATCAAATTAAACCATAAGCAGGTCGCGCATATTATACACATATATGCTAAATATCATGCTGGTGTCATGCCTATCTCAGAAACTGGAGGGTCTTGAATCCAAAGGTGTAGGCGATATCGGCAGTAAAATTGCACAAACACGACATCTTTTACAAGAGGTGATGGTAATGAAATTCCTGTATATCTGTTTCCAACTCTTTCAGATTTTAAGAATTCGTGCTCTTAACTGACTGTCTGATATTGAAAAACACAAACAAGTGACAATTATCATTTCACATTACCAAACACATACGGTCGCTGGGCAATAAAAGGCTATTACAGAAGTTTAACAATTTTCTAGTTTTTGACGTTTGCTTCTGGTGTTCGAAGGCTTCAAATGATATTTCACGAGACTCGCCACTTATATTTTCTTCAATATCTACATTTTAGCATCTCGCGAGTATTATTTGACAACAAATACATGTCACTGTAGATATACGTTATCTGCTGTTAACGTATATTTCTAAAATACTCATTTAATATATAATATTGTAGTTCCTCGATAGTAATATCTTAACTGACATCAATATCTTAACTTTGGTACTCTATACCTACTTTAGTATAATTTATCGTATCTCCAAGCAAAATTCAGTTATTTAAAATTGTTTTGAACTAAGCTGTGGGGTCTTAAACAGACCACTAGACGCCACCGCTGCATCCCTAACGCTAGGATTCTTTCGTTGCCTAGCAACGGCATTTGCCAAATCATAATGCTCCTAGTAATTGTTGACTAGAAGGACGGGAAGATGCAACGGAAGAATGTGTACCGTTTGATGTATTATTAATTATCATTTCCCTGTGGCTCCATCGTTTGCAGGACTTATTGGATGACCCTTGTATGGTTACTAAATTTGCATATTATTTTAAATCGCATTTAGTACCTTCCTTGAAGACCTGATACATTTCTAATGCGTTTAATTACGTAACATGTTTCTGTTCCATGCCTTTCCGTTTTGTTCCTTTCCGCAAAATACCAACAGTCATACCAAATTCTCTAATAGCCCATTTTTCGGTGGAGAAAAAGGACTATGGATGAAAAGTGGCTCTATGAGGTCCGGACAATCCATTATATAGTCGTCTTTCCTACAGCCATTTCTTCCGGGCGTGGGGTAGGGGGAGTCGAAGAAACTACTCTTTTTTCAAAATAATAATTGTACGATTGATGTGTAAATTAGACTTACCGAGAGAAAATCAACATTATTTAGGAAGAGAGTAAATTTTTAAGCAACTTCTTTCAATTTATTTGATAACTTTTTTCACAAAGTGTTTTAAGAATTATTTTTTTCCCCAAAACGCTCGCAGGACAGCACTCGGATAAGAAGAATCTCATTTTGATGTTGTTTTTTTTTATTTCAAAATGGTGTATTGACATTGTTTTATGTACAGGTCAAACTTGTGATGCGTAACCAAACCACTCGCAGGATAAAAATTCAGAGTTCTCGTCTTGGAGAGAGAGAGAGAGAGAGAGAGAGAGAGAGAGAGAGAGACTGAGATTTGCTTTACAGAATCGTTACCTCTTGTAAACATGCAACATCAGCAGATGTTTTATTCAACTGTTCAATTATGGCATTCCTTCTTTCCGTCCGACTAGGAACTGCAACCCCAGGACCGAGAGTATACAAGCCGAGAATATCTAACAGAGCTGTATTATACGTGAGCAGAGTGTGCTGCAAAAATGAATGATAATAATTCCAGCTTAACTTTCTACTGCTAATTTAGCGCAATTTGATTGGTCAAGAGCGTACAGGAAACGGTGTTTATACTTCGATAAATCCGCTGAACCGGAAATCGGGAACTACTTGGACTATTTTCTTTGCGGCAATTTCTAAAATACTCGGTATAGCTGCCATTTTTAAGTAAAAAACGACTGAGTTGGAATTATAAGAATGAATTTTATTTTTTATTGTGTGTGGATTTTATGGATGTGTAAACGACGGCGAATCACCCACAAACTTAACTTTAAACCCTGAGTGAATCGCCGGCGTTTACACATCGATAAAATCCTCAAAAATAAAATTCATTCCTATTGTGAATGATCTGCAAATACTTCTTATGTTCAGACCCTTGCCCTGAAGAATGTATAAACAGGAAATATCTTTAAAAATATTTTCGAAGGTAAAAGAGTAATAGTGCCTTAAGTATATAAGAATTTATATCATTTATCCAGCGGCAATAGACGTTGATGCGACGTTGCATAAATGTCCTGCCTTTTGATCTTGTATCATTTCTTGGTCCGGACTGGACAAATCTTCCCAGCACAGAACCTTGGAGCTTTCATTTGGACTGCAGTTGTTAGTATTTCTATAACTGCCAGTGAAAGAACCTGTTACACTGAAGATGTGGTGGTCCACATCAATATATTTATTCAGAATTCTATAAGAACATATATACTCACACAAAAAGAAACGTCCATTTAAAAGGGCAGTAAAGTTGTCAGCAAAAAAAAAAAAAAAAAAAAAAAAAAAGATAAATACAACTTGAAAATAAAACAAAATGTTTCCCGAACGTCTGGCACACATAAAGTTGCATATGATTTAATTTTTTCTCCATTGTCACTAGGTTTAACGAACCTTATGTGGAAACAGCTTTTCACATGCTCCGCAGCATTTCATTCGTCAAAACGTCCAACGTTTTGCGTTAAACGAGGATCAGAAACGTCAGAATTCATAAGACAACTTTTAAAATCAACTAGAAAATTGTGTCTATAAGAGACGAATGATGTCCCCGTACAGCCTCTGTCACAGAGCAGTGTACATCACTGAGTTGTCACTCATCAATACACATTATTTCAAAGAACTTTCCTGCTAGCCTGAATGTCAAAGCAGCTAAGTACAAAATCCGTACACAATGCAAAAAAAAAACTTCCTAAAATGTCTAAAAAGTTCAAATGACCATTGGTCTGTCAAAAGTAATTCCCATTCAATCAAAAAAAAAAAAAAAAAAAAAAAAAAAAAAAAACATGCACATCATCAAATATGTCCTCAATACATTGGAAATGATAAATTGCAAAATGTGAGAGAAATTGATTATATATTAAGTCCATACCCTACAATGCAAAAAATGCCTTTAATGACTAATTTCATACGGCGGTAATTGAATTAAAATGAACTTTAGCTTTATCAAAAACCCACATGCATGTTTTAAATATGTCCACAATATGTATGCAAAATTTGAAAAAGATCCATTGAAAACTGTTAGAGGAGTTGGTTACACAAACTCCATACCCTACAATGCGAAAAACTGCCTAAAATGACTAAGTTTAAAAGGCCGTTATTCTGTCAAAACTAACCCTAACTCCATTAAAAGCCCACATGCACATTTTCAATATATCCACAATATGTATGCAAAGTTTAGTAAACTTACACTAAAAACTGTCGGAGAAATTTATTACACAATCTCCACACCATAAAATGCAAAAAAAAAAAAAAAAAAAAAAATGCCTAAAATGACAAAGTTCAAAAGGCCGTAATTCTCTTAAAATTAATTCTAGCTCCACCAAAAACCCACATGCAAATTTTCAATATATCCACAACATAAAAGCAAAATTTAAAAAGATCCATTGAAAAATGTGGTAGAAGTTTATTACACAAACTCCATACCCTACAGAGCAAAAGACTACCTAAAATGACTAAGTTCAATAGGCCGTAATTCTGTCAAAATTAATTCTAGCTCCATTAAAAACCCACATGCACATTTTCAATATGCCCACAATAAGTATGCAGCGTTTGAAAAAGATCCATTTAGAACTGTGGGAGAAGTTGATTACACAGACTCTATACCCTAAAGTGTGACGAACCGACAGACGGACGGACGAACAGACAGGGGCAAGTCTTAATGCCCCCTGACTATCGTCACGAGGGCATAAAAACCGCTTATTTAATGAATAAGATAGCAGCCCAAAATTTTAATAATGAAATCACCTCCCTTTTGAATTAATAACAATTTTAGAACTTCCATATCTCAATAACCGTCCATCATCTTGACACCGTTTTTGTTTTAATTGGCTATTCTTGTATACGATAATGACAACATGCATCGGAAGGTGAAAATTAAGGTTAAAATCTGTAATTCGGGTTCATTAAAGGTAAATAGGAAAATTCAATCTCCGATCCCACCCAAGACACCATGTGGGCAAAAGACAACACAAAATTAGTCACCACTAAATGACATGATCAGCGACAGCCATGTCAACAGCAATTTCCCATGTAGGTGGTCACCGAGCTAGCCTTAACATCACACAAAATATATCAATAAAGACATAGCAACAAACAACACACAAAACAACCAAGAAAAAGCCAGTAAAGTAGTTATTGGGGGGTCTCAACCGGTTTGTGGTCGCGACCAACCCTTGCCCTTGTTTCTGCTTCGGTTCATCAGGTATACTTACTTGTTCGGTTAGTCCGGTTTTATTACCCCACCCCTTACAAATAAGTAATCAAGTGAATTTGTAACGAACATTTTGCGATGCGGAATGATGCTGATTTCAATGTAATTGATGGCTAGAAATGAGTTTGAATTAGTCCTGTGCCATTTATTTCCAAACTGATAGACCAACAAGTCTACGTGTATCTACGCACGGTCGTGATCGACGTTTTGTGACGTAACTTTACGTGACAGATTTATACCAGTGGTTATGACAGTGAATAAATCATCAAACTCTCATAAAATCTCAGCAGCTTATCTGCTCAGTTATGCTGGAATGAGACATGATGAACACGCGAGCTATTGTTTTGTGACTTTCGAAATTTGGGCACTGGTGCTTGCGGCGTCGTCATTGGCGTTAATGTTCATCGAATGAATTTCTGTTTAGCGCATAGCATTGCTGAATAATTGACGATTGGGGCTAACCATTTGAAATGCCTGCATGCGTTTGGAATTAACAGACATAAATTTAAAGCGGACGTTTCTTGTTTGTTTCAGTATAGTGGTACATACGAGTATTTTCATGTGCCGATGGATTGGTTGGTTTGTTGCTTTGTTGCTTTACGTTCACGATAAACAGCTGTAGTCATGTCGGGACGGTCAGTTATTCCTGGACAGGCTTAGACCTTCTAAGCGGTTAACCAGTACTAAGTGCACATACTTTCGCCACATACTTTCGCCATTCACTGTAATACACTTGTAAGTGTAAGTTCGTTAATTTTAGGCACTTCAAGTCCGACAATCAATTGTTAGGACGTCGCAAAACGTAGCAAGACGTAGGAAAGCGTAGATGATGAGTTGAAGTACGTAGAGGACTATGGCAAGCCAAAAGCACAATAAGTCTACAAACATAGACTGTAAATTACAAATATATGGTTTGAAAACCACTCTCAAAGGTTTACGGCTGTCTGACATGGGTTTTACAAACTCTATAATAGATTTCATAATTTGACCTTTAAAACCTGTGATTTAACTTTCAAACCTATGTTTGTGCAATGTTATGTATGTCATGTGCACAGTAAGTAAGTTTCGAGTTCAATCATAGGTTTTAAATTTACAATCACAGGTTTTTAAAACCCATGTTAGAAAACTATAAACCTATGATGGTGGTTTTCAAACATAGATTTGAATAAAAACTCATGATTGTATTTTATAAAATAGGTTTATTTTTTATCAGCATATCTTTATTAACCTTGTCTGATAACCGGTATGAGTGTTGCTTCTCTCTTGACGGTATCACAACCAATCAAACAACTATGAGTAACACTAACAGACTTAGAATTAATTTAACTCCCATTAGGCTGCATTCTGCGTCTTCTGTACGGATTCCTCATTCCGTAAATGATTTTAAAACTTTCCAACCTTCAGTAAGAATAAGGCCTTTAAATTTATATTCGGCTTTTTCAGTCAACCTCAATAGATTATCAGATTTTAACGTTCTTCGCAACAACTCGCATGTTAGATTATCTCCTATTAAGTCCCCAATACTTCACAAGTATTCCAATCCCTTCAAAAGACCTGGAATGTATCCTAATATCTGTAAGTGCAATGCCAGGAGGTGTAATTGTTGTAAACATTTATGTACCAAATCTACCATTACATCATCTGTCAATGGTAGAACATTTTCAGTCGTCAATAATTCTGAACTGGACTGTAAATCGACTGATCTGATATACGTTTTAACCTGAAAAACACAAAATTGCAACATGTAATATGTTGGACAAACCAGTCGTGCCCTTAAGAAACGATTTAGTGTACATTATCGAAGAATTAAAAAGCCTAAAAAATTGATACTTTTCTTTATCAACATTATAAACGTACAGGCCATTCTCCTGCTGACGTATCTATACAGCCAGTCGAGAAAATAATTTATGATACTAATGATTTGACCTTGTGACCTAGTTTTTGACCCCACATGACTCAGTTTCAAACTTGGCCTACAGTTTATGGAGATTAACATTCTGACAAAGTTTCATAAAGATTGGATCAAAACTGTGTCCTCTAGAGTGTACACAAGGTTTTTCTATGATTTGACCTAGTGACCTAGTTTTAGACCCAACCCAGTTTCGAACTTGTCCTAGATACTATGAGGATAAACATTCTGACAAAGTTTCGTGAACTTTGGATGAAAACTGTGCCCTCTAGAGCGTACACAAGGTTTTTCTAAGATTTGACCTAGTGACCTAGTTTTTGGCCCGACATGACCCAGTTTCAAACTTGGCCTAGATTTTATGGAGATAAACATTCTGACAAATTTTCATAAAGATTGGATTAAAACTGTGTCCTATAGAGCGTACACAAGGTTTTTCTATGATTTGACCTAGTGACCTAGTTTTAGACCCGACGTGACCCAGTTTCGACATTGTCTTAGATACTATGAGGATAAACATTCTGACAAAGTTTCACGAACTTTAAATGAAAACTGTGCCCTCTAGAGCGTACACAAGGTTTTTCAAAGATTTGACCTAGTGACCTAGTTTTTGACCCCACTTGACCCAGTTTTGAACTTGGCCTAGATTTTATAAAGACTAACATTCTGACAAAGTTTCATAAAGATTGGATCGAAACTGTGCCCGCTAGAGTGTACACAAGCAAAAGTTGACGGACGGACGTACGACGGACGACGGACATCAGGGTATCCCAAAAGCTCACCCTGAGCACTTCGTGCTCAGGTGAGCTAAAAAGACACGGGGTTGAATTGAAATGGATAAAATTGTTACAAACTGCATTTCCATTAGGGTTTAATGACAACATTTATCAAGAAGGTAACATTTCGAAAATGCCTAATTTTGATGTATTTTCTCTTTTTGATATTCCAAAACGCAAGCATAGAAGTCATGGTTTAAGAAAAAATGGTAATATAAAACGAAAAAATACTGCTATTAAGAAAACCAATGCTTCCCTTAAAATTTTGTCGGAAATACTGAAAAACCAAGGTCGACATTCTATGCTCTCATTTTTATGTTCTCTTCCGGTTTCTGTTAAATGCATTTTAGATGATGAGGCTAATAAGTTCTACTATAAGGGTCATCAACTGTACGAGGCCGCATCCTGACAAGATGTTATACTCAACATGCACTTCGTCCATTAATCGAATCTGAGATCACCCATAAAAGACATTTTCTCAAAATTCCTTTCATAAATAAAGGAATTGATTTTATTGACCTACAAAGTATTTTTAAGGATCTGTCTGTAACTGCATCGGTCCCGGATTATTTCGTGAATAAGGAGCCACCTATCATATGTTATAAATATAACAAACCAACGAGAAACACTATATTCAACTTAAATAAACTGGTCTCAGATCTTGATATTCACACAAATACCCCTGATACATGAGATTGTATAGACTCCAAATTTATCTATCCTGACGCTGGCCATGTCATTGCAGGGAATCTTAATATTATTTCAGATTCAAGAATTCGTAACATTATTTCGAAGGGACCAAAATATAGATTTCCTAACCGTATTGATTTCAAAAAATGTAGGGAAGATATTGCCTGTTCTTTAAGTGATTTTCGTAATCGATGGTGCAAGCGGGAGCATGTTGAGTCTGATGCCTTAAAGGAATTTCAAAGTAATGGATAAACGTATTAAATTCTATTCCTAAAACACAAATCTTTTGCCGCCTAAACCTAAAACCAACATTCCGTCACCTGAAGTTGGGTATCCACCAGTTTCATAGTAAGTATGTTTTGGTTCCAGCAGACGAGGCGGCAAATAACGTTGTAACACTATATTAACACATTAAAACAAGAACTTAGCGGCACTAAGGCCTATGAAGAGACTTCAGAAGACGAAACGTCTGTTATCTTTAGGCACTGTAATGATATAGCCCTCAAGTTTTCTGTAAATGTAGAGGAACGGCAGGACAAGCTTCCTTCGATGTACTGGTTACCTAGACTTCAAAACTACCATATAAAGCCAGGTTAATTGCTGATTCTAGTGCTTGTACCACTACTGAACTTTCCAAATTATTAACTTCTTGCCTTACCGCTATCAAAATTCATGTAATTAGGTACTGTGAAAAAGTTTACGAACGGTCAGGCAAAAATTTGTTTTGGTCAATTAAAAATTCTACTGAGGTTCTTGATAAACTGAAGTCTAGAGGATATCGCGCGTCTAGTTTGTCTACATACGATTTTTCTACACTCTATACAACTTTGCCCCATAATTTAATAAAAAAGAAACTAATAAATTTAATTGAGACTACTTTTCAGAGAGAGGATGCTCTTTATCTTGCTTGTAATGATAAACATGCTTTTTTTTTTACTTCCGATGACCAAAAAAAGATTTAAAATGTATTTTTTCCAAATGTTTGTGATGCTTTAGTATATCTTCTAGATAACATTTTCATCAGATTTGGTACTAAGCTACACAGACAAATTGTAGGAATTCCGATGGGTACTAACTGCGCTCCTCTTATAGCAGATTTGTTTTTATTTTGCTATGAAAGAGACTTTATAATGTCTCTTTCTGATGATACTCAAGCTCATGTCATTAAAGCATTCAACTCAACGTCTAGATACTTGGACGACCTTTTAAATATTGACAATCCTTATTTTAAAGAAATGGTTAGTCAAATTTATCCTGCTGAATTGCAATTAAATAAAGCAAACACTTCTGATACCGAGGCCCCATTTTTGGATTTACATTTATCAATTTTAGACGGATTTGTTTCATCTAAAATTTATGACAAACGCGATGATTTTGATTTCGACATTGTTAATTTTCCGTTTTTGGATGGTGATGTTCCCCGCACCACTTCTTATGGTGTTTACATTTCTTAACTTATTCGCTTCGCTAGGGTGTCTAGTCATTTGGCTGATTTCAATGCTCGTAATAAAAGTTTGACTGCCAAGCTTTTACAGCAGGGGTATCGGTATCATAAACTTCGGAAAGCTTTTTCTAAATTTTATCGTAGACACTTTGAATTGGTTTCTAAATATAATACAGGGTAAAGGTCACTTTTGCAACAAGGCCTATCGGAACCTGAATTTTATGGTGACTTAGTATATAAATTGCGCAAAATCGTAGGGAATACAGAATTTCCTGATCAATTTAAGAAAATTATCATGCGATTTAAACGCATTGGCTATAACATAGATGTAATGCGACAGTCTGCATGCTTAGTGGTTAACGCAATCACGGCTGACAACTTTGCTGTCCTCTTTAATTGCACGCCGGTGGGTCGGGGTTCAGACTCTGTGATAGGCCCTACATAAAGCTATATATAAGTTGGTTGGGGCCGGATGTTTTTCTGGTTTTTGGCCCACCGGGGATCAACTGGCGGTCTTCTTTTGCTCCAGCGTTCCAGTGGTGTTGCTGACGCCCCAGGGATCTCCAGGTGTCTCAACACGTTTTGGCTGTCGAGTCCTCATCATTGCTTCATCACGGTCTTTTCTTGATTTTAATTGTTGCCCGTGATGACTCTCTGATGAGTTAGGATATCTCCATACGAACCGAACTACTAACTAATTGTGTGCACCGCGGTGGAGGGTGAGGGTGAAGGTTTTGGCCCAGTAAAACCTGTTTAAATCCCCCAGTAGTTATTACTGACCGTCCCAAGGCGGTACTTTCGTTGCGGTTGCATTTGTTTTATGTTCGGTGCTGTTTAATTTATTGTGTTCTCATTTTAACCCTTGTATAATAAAAATAGAAAATAGGTAAAAATAGTTGTTAAATGTTTTTCATATAATTTGCTTAGTCTGTTGTAACCGTTCTATTGGTCTAAATTATTTAGTTCAGTAAAGATAGCTGAGTTCCCACCTATTTGGGAAAGAGCTGCTGACTCGGCTTATCACTTGTAATTTATTGTTTGTTGGGATGTCTTTGTCAATCTTTCCCTTTGATGTTGGGGATAGGGTTTGGGATATGATTCAGTCAGTTCCTGAAGTGTAGTTACTCTTTAAATTTATTAATCGTAAACATGGGTTTCTAGTTGAAATATAGGTTTTAAATTTACAATCATGTTTTTTTTTAACGAAAACCTATGTTAGAAAACCATAAACCTAGGCTGTTATGGTGGTATTTATTGGTTCGAATAAAACCCGTGATTGTAATTTACAAACCTATGTTTGTAGACTCATGGGCAGTCCAAAACTCTGTATACAGTCAGGTACATAACCTTTAAAAGTTAATAAAAATATAACTTGAAGCAGTTAAAAATTATCATATTTACCACTAATTTCAAAGTGAGGCTGTAGAAAATAAGTTATTTAGGTTATGTCTGAAATTATTTAGGCCAAGGTCAGATTTGCAATCTCCAAATAAATAACTGTTGTAAGTTAAAAAGTAGCTAATTTCCTGATCTTCAAGGGCCTTGCGTACCAATTTCTAGACGATGCGTACAGAATTTTATTGCTTAATCATAAAGTTATGTGAGATCTTTCAGGGAAAATTGCCCAACTGTCCATAAAAATTGCTGTAACTCCAGAATATGAAGGTGAAAAAAGACACTTTAACTTAAACAGGTTACTTTTGCTATAGTCATAAAAAATTATAACTGCTTCAAGTTATATATTTTTTAACTTTTAAAGGTTATGTACCTGACTGGTATAGATACAGAATTCTGGACTGCTTAAGAAGCAATCTGCATGTGTGATAAAGCTTAGCTTTCAGTTTTAATCCTTCCCATCCACGGTGGATGATCACGTGGTTTTCACGTCACATGAAATACTGGGAATTCCAGCACAACGATTAATTCGTGGTTAGTATTGTACAAAATAACTTCACTGTTGCCGAATGCAGTATAATAGAACATAGTGCAGTGAATGCATGCTTGTAAGTAACTTAAACTGGTGTTCTTGTATTTACTGCGAGTTTACTTCTTTTCACGTTTAAACCTCCCCCAGTTTTAGAGCGACAACATCATTCACGTCTACAGCCTACTTTCGATTTTGGAAGTTTGGGGGACGATTAAATACAAAAACTATGAAACCCACGATAAAATCGCGAATATCATATGAAAGTCCTCATGATTAAACATTAACTGCGCTGCATTTTGAAAGAATGCATACAGAAACAATGAAATTATAAACTAAAACGTGAAGAATTCCCGGGGTTTTCTCGTTCAGAATGACGTAAGAAAGTGACGCAAGAAAACACGTGATCATCCACCCTGCCATTGGTCCGATAAAGGTTTTCCCAGTCTGATAACGTTTATCAGCCCGTTATTAACGGAGACGTCGCGTGAGTTACCTCGACGTAAAAATGGCAAAAGCGCTGTGACAAAACAGAAAATTTCCCATCCTTTCAGAGTTTTTATCTTTCTTACTATCCATATAAGACATAGTGCGACGACTCATTTTCTTAATTACATCACAAGGAACACATTGATGTAAATATAAATACGTTTAATGATTTTTTTGTTTCGCAACAAAATGGCAAGCAATAGAAGACTGGGTGGCCGGGAAACATTTCAGCTGACGCAGTGTTACTGTGTGTTTTACTAACACTTATCGTAAGACGCCTGACTCGTTTCATAAGACGCTTATCGTCAGATGCCCGCCTCGTTTCATATTACAGCCACACTCTGCTGTTGTGTTTGCTAGATTCCCTTTCAGGTCTAGGCCTTCAGCAGTAGTAGCCAGTTTCCAACACTTCAAAAATGTTGATTTCTTACAATTATTTCAATACATATTTTTCTTAACTAGAATCTATATGATAAACAGATCGTAACATGTGTTTTTCATTATCACCCGGTTTATCAGCCCTCGACTATTATCGGAACTCGGGCAAGCCGTCGGTCCGATATTGGAGTCTCGGGCTAATAAATGGAGTAATAACGAAAAACCCTTGTAATAATCTCAATTTTAGGTAAAATCAAAACTAATAATCTCACTTTCAGAATCCACTGTTTCAAAAATCGCATTTTCGTGAACAAGTCTCATTCGTTTGTTTGTTGATTAATTGGCTAACCTTATCGGGCATGGCCGCATAAATTACGTCACGCATGTTTGCACGTCATTACGACGTTAATGACGTCACTGAAAGCGCCAAATGTAACAGTATTAATGTACGCGTCATCAGGCCGCCTAAGTCTCCTGTAGGCATTCTTTATTAAAATAACGAGATCTCACGGTTTATCAAAATGAAATTTCAAGCTATTTTTCAGTTGCAAACAATATTTACAACCAAAATTATACAGTACCCAGTAAACATGCTGGATGCACCATATTTGACGTAAAAAAGTTGTGTCTCTGTCATGATGGCTGACGCATTGGAACAAACTGAATTACTGCATTTTAACTTTAAAGCGTAAAAGAAACAGGGCTGACTATTTCAGTGTAAGATTGATTTTTATTTCACTCATGAACACCAAAAGTTGTATTTCTACTCGTGGTTTCGCCACTTCTGAAAATACTGCTATCGGTGTTCATTCCGTGAAATAAAAATCAATCTTACTCTGAATATTTTCATCAAAATGATAAAATAGACTTGCATCAACAGTTTACATGACTTGTTTATAAATAGTAACCAACCTTCTTCTTCCTTTTTCCTGCTGCGAAGCAAAGAAACAAAACACAGAAAACGAAAAGCAAACCAACACGCATCCTGCTTATTTTTCGGGATTTACTGAAAAAACTATGTACGATTTTCGCGATTGGATACAGATGAGCTCAAATGGATTTAAAATAGTCAGCACTGACTCATTTGAAACTATCACATGTAGGTGTTTTATTTATGTTGTAAACAACTTAATCATTATGACGGAAGTAATTCAACAAAAGAAAACCACATCAAAGTCTGCCCTTTTTACTGATTAACAAAATTCTATGTATCAATTTTATAAAGCATATTTATCATATGACGTCGCATCTGAGAGTGTAATAAAGCGATGCATTTAAAATGATAATCAACTGGTGGATTAATTAAATATGCAAACTACGTTGTAACGTTATGCGTTGACTTCCATAGAAACGTCGCGTTCTCTAATGGCGAAATCGTGACGTTTTAGTGCAAAATTTGCTAAAATAATGCGATTTTAGTGTCATATGATAAATAGAATCTTTCATTCGTGCTCCTATATAAATTAATTTATATAACTCGTTGGGGAAAACCGATAAGATGCTCGGCATAGCCTCGCATCTTATCTTTTTCCCCAACTCGTTTAATAAATTCAATAATACATGAGCACTCATGTAAGATCCTCTGTTAATAATATACTAGTGCACAATAGTAGATTCGAACTTCGGACAAAGCTGGCTAGGCACTTAAACACTAAAATAGATATAGAGGATCTTACATGAGTGCTCATGTATTATTGAATTTATTAAACGAGGTGGGGAAAAAAGATAAGATGCGAGGCTCTGCATTACCGTTTTCAAATTATTGAATTTATTAAACGAGGTGGGGAAAAAGATAAGATGCGAGGCTCTGCCCAACGTCACTTGACGACGCAGACATGTGACCTCCAATACAACCAATGCATTGAATGCTCATGATTTTTATCCGGTCCTGGGAAAGAACACCTGGGTAAGATTATTAGTATCTTTCATGGATGTGAGGCGTGGATAGAAAAATCTGTCACGAGGCCTGGGTCACTGTTCGGCGTCCCGAGGCTTGCCGAGTGATGCCGAAAAGTGATCCCGCGTGACGGATTTTTCTATCTGCACCTCACACCCATGCCAGATACTTTTTCTTGCATACCACGTTTTGTTTAAACTTAAGAACTTGTTAAAATGCGTAATTTTAGTGCTTGAGAGGTTTCTATTTGAGCTTGAACTTTCAACGACTGTCATTCGGTTCTTTACATCAACGTCTGGCGTGCATAAGCTAGCATAATTTTTGCTGTCTTCGTGACGTCATCATCTAAAACGCCCATGTCACTTGACGACGCAGATATGCGACCTCCAAAATAACCAACGTATTGAATGCTCGTGATCTTTATCCGGTCCTGGGTGAAACATTGGTGAGATAAATAGAATCTATCATTGGTCTCCGATGCGGACAGGGAAATCCCAACCCGATGGTACACGGGGTGAGTCAGAAATGAGGCTTGCCGAGTTTCCGACACACCCCTTGTGCCCGAAGGTTGGGATTTCCCTGTCCGCATCGAGTCAGAAATGAGGCTTGCCGAGTTTCCGACACACCCCTTGTGCCCGAAGGTTGGGATTTCCCTGTCCGCATCGGAGACCAATGATTGATAATTTTTCATACCTACGATAACAATAATTATTTCAAATTGAACGGGGAACTATTATTTCATGCGAACGTGTACAAGCGTAAGTAGTATTGTGACGTAACGTCAACGTTACTTCAAACGTCAGTTGGTAACGTCTTCAAAATGGCGGCACCCTCGCCAGTGTTAATGTGAAACATCGACTATTTCGGATGCTATTTTGCGATTTTAAGACATAGGAACAGATAATGGTGGACTTATAAAGAATGAAGGAAATTCATTGCTTAAAAAAAATGCATAAGTATAGAATCGCCGAGACGGGCTTATCGCATTTCACTGAGCGAGTAGTGATACATAGAATTCAAGCTCGTGTGAGCTGTCCCAGCCCATGGGCAAGACTATAGGTATCTATCGTGGTTGTGAGGTGTGGATAGAAAAATCCGTCACGAGGGTCACTGTTCGCCATCACGAGGCTTGCCGAGTGATGCCGAACAGTGATCCCGAGTGACGATTTTTCTATCCACACCTCACACCCATGATAGATACTTTTTCTTGCACGCCACGTTTTGTTTCAACTTCAGAACTGGTTAAAATGCGTAATTCTAGTGCTTGAGAGGTTTCAATTTGATTTTGAAAGAAGGCGCCGCTTACAACGACCGCTATTCGGCTTTTTACGTCAACGACTGGCGTGCATAAACTGACGTCATTTTACCGTCTTCGTGACGTCATCATCTAAAATGCCAACGTCACCTGACGACGCAGGTACGTGAGCTCCTATACAACCAATGCATTGACAGCTCGTGATTGTTTCCGGTCCTGGGTCAGAACACCAGGGTAAGATGAGATTTTCTATCCCAGGTGAAAAGAATGGCATTCTTTATCTGGTGTGCAAGAAAGAATTTTCCAGCACCGCTAAAAATAGAACAAACTCTGTCTCGTAGGTAAGAAAAGATTTGTAGATACAGGGGAAACACGCGGATATTCTTATGCGGTGTGCAAGAAAAGATTTTCTATCTCAGGTGAAAAGAATGTCATTTTCTATCTGCTATGCAAGAATATCGTTTTTAATGCATGGCTTTATTACACTCTCAGATGCGATGTCATATGATAAAAAATGAAAACAGCGTTCATCCAGATCTGGACCTATTCTCAGTCTAGTTGCCCTATAGTCACCGTTTTCAGATCGTTATCCCTTGATGGGTCCATGTTCCCTAAGCAGACGCTGGTGTTTTGCACCTTAAATAAATAAAATGTAACCAGGAAAAGGATTTTTATTAATATTAGCTGTCAGTTTTATGATCAAGCAGTCACAAAATATATATTTTAAGAGGTAGTTATGAATCAATTGGATACACTTGAAGGAGAGGGCTAATAAAGACCTACCCTAAAGTCCGCTAATAAAGACCTACCCTAAAGTCCACTCCTTTGGCCCATGTATGTATCTATGTATGTATACATACTCGAAAAAAAATATTAAGGGATCAAACTTTTACCCTGCGATTTCATTTCAAAGATTCGGTAAAACAATCATTTCTACCTTCCATTTTATTCATTTTGCAAGTTTTATATACATGAAATTTGAATCTATAGCCTTTGTCTTGACCAAGTCCAGACTTCAATTCACACTACCCTCAAAATCGAAGTTGTCAGAAGTCCATAAGGAACAAATTCACCAAAATTTTCGATTTCGCCAATTCATGAATTTTTACAAGATAGCTCGATAGTCATCATATTTAATCATTTTTAAGGTCAGCAAGCTGTAACAATTTTAAAACTCACAGCAATTTTAGGAGTTATGCCTGGCCAAACTGCCACACTATCAATTCTCTATGGGAATTCAAACAACTTTCATTTTAGGGATAGTTTGACTTAAAGCCTGGACCTGATCAAAACAGGCGCACAACCAATTTGTTGGTTTTGTCGTGTCGCGGTAACCGTTACCCAGTGAGTGCCAGGAAAGACCTCAGCACGAGGAAATGTGAACTCCAAGCGGCGTCATCCGCGATGTGTTTACAGTTCCACAGCTGAGGTCTTTCCAATCCTTGCACAACGGGCACAAATCCAGTAGTTGACTTACACTTCAACACAAAAAATAATGGATGCAGGTAAGTGTTACATAATTGTTACTAAATTTTATTTATGATAATAATACTGTGGTAAGTTACCATGAGGGTCATCCAAGAAGTCTTGCAAACGCCATCATAAGTATTTTGCTAGTTGAGCTCGGGTAGTCAAATCATACCATAAACAGATCACGCATAATATACACATGTGTGCCAAAAATCATACGCGTAACATAAGTTTCTGAGGACTGGGAGGATTTTGAGTGCAAAGGTGTAGGCGATATCGGCGGTAAAATTAAATGATCTCGACGATTTTCACAAGAGGTGAGAGGAAGAGAATTCGTGCATATCTGTTTAGATTTCTTTCAAAGCGTAAGAATTTGTGTTCTCAAATGATTTTCTAACATTTAAGAACTCAGATAAGAGATATTTATTATTTCACATCACCAACCAAATGTGGTTGCTAGGAAACAAAAGCAAAATGACAGAATTTTAACAAATTTCTAGATTTGAACGTTTGCCTCAGGTTTTCAAACGCTGCAAATGATATCAAACGAGGCTCGCCGTTTATGTTTTCATTGATTTTTACGTTTCAGCATCTAGCGAGTATTCTTTGATAACAAATAAATGCCATTTCAGGAAAGGCTTCGTCTGTTGTGAACGCATCGTTTTGTATTACCCATTTCATATGATTTTGTAGTTCCCCGACAAACATGGTGATGTTACTTGGAAAACTAATAATATCTTGACTCACGCCAAAATTTAAAATATGTTACCGTAATCTTATATTAGTATTATTTTTCGTGTCTCCCAATAAAATTCAGGTATGAACAAGTATTTTGAACTAAACTGAGGGACCTTAAACAGACGACAAGAAGCCATCGCCGCACCCCTAGTATTAGTATTCTTCCGTTGCCTAGCAACGGAAGATGCAAGACCATAACGTCCATTGAAATTGAGGAACGGAAAGAAGGGAAGATAATAGTATTGGACGAATAAATCTCTATTAATTATCATATGGCAGATGCCCAGTCGTTTGCAGGACTTATTGGATGACCCTCGTACTAAAGCAGTGAATGCTACTTGCTGTCCAGGAATTGAAGCTTTGAAGACAGTTTACTCGCAAATCTTATCCCCGTAAATATTACAATTATTTAAAGCAATACTACTGTTAGATTGCCTTTCAAATACAAAAGTACAAAACAATCTCATATTTTACAGTTTGAAGACGAATCATAGTGGCGTTTCTTCATGGTTATATGTACAACTGTATACTTAAGATAAAATACAGATTACTTTTTTTGTTTTGTTTTTTGGTTTGTTTTGTTTTGTTAGTTACGGTTATATACGTTACACAGTTATCGGGACTGCTCCAGAGTTTTGTAAGACCTTAGTTTGTTTGTATGTATTTTAATATCAAAATATACGTCGTATTTATGACAATAATTGTTCTCTACACATCATTTCTTAAAATTTGCTCCTTATATTACATGTACATAGATACTGCTCAAAACAAAAAAAAACAACAACGTGAAATGTAACATCAAAACGACTTTATGCAATACGGATTTGTCCACATATTCTTGACAATGTCAATTTACCTTTAAACAGAGAGTTATGCACTGGTCAACACACAAAAAACCAGTATCATTTAGGACAGATACTTACACGAGGGTAACAATTGATACTTACGTTTAGAAACGCCGAAAACGTAAAGAGTAATTGACGTTAATGTAGGCTGATAGTGACGTTATCCGTACAGACATATTCTTCTTTTCAATTTAGTATCTTTCCAAACCAAGGCTTGTTTGATTCGTAAGTATTTTTGTAAACTAAAAGACCCGTTGTCGCTATTTAAAATACTTCAAACAGCAAACCATGTATAAGCCACTGAAAAAGTGTGGCGTTTCTATTTCTCTTGAGAGTGTACTTAGAACGTTAGCGTCACGGAGAGACAAGCTTGTTTTATAAGATGAAATCTGGCATGAGTCCGAGGAGAGGTTATAAGCCTCTGGGGCCGTATTCATAAAACCACTTAAGTCGTTGCTATGCTGTTGCTAAGGCCAAATTTTTATGAAGGAGATTCCCTACAACTATGAAATTTGCTCTTGAGGAACAGTCTGAAAAAGACTGTTCCTCCAGAGCAAATTTCATAGTTCTAGGGAATCTCCTTCATAGAAATTCAGCCTTAGCAACAGCATGGCAACCACTTAAGTCGTTTTATGAATACGGCCCCTGGTCCGAGCTATTTAACAAATTCAATTCCATCTTTAGTTTGTAATACTTTTTCCCTTTAACTTACGTAATGCTAATGATTTAGGAACAGTACGTGCTTACTCACAACTTTTCTATAATTCTTTTCTTTCTTCTGTTATTCGCAAGTGGAACGAATTACCAGAGAACACTCACCAGTCAGGCAATATTGCATCTTTTAAAAGTCATCTGAACAGCGGTAGTATTACTCCTCCTACTTTTTACTATGCTTGGACGCGTGGCGGACAACTATATATGAGCCGCGATACGAGAAAACCAACAAAGTGGTTGTATGCCCAGCGCAGACTCAGATCAGCCTGAGCATCCACCAAGTTTGATCAGACTCTTTGCTAAGCGCTCCAAGGGTAAATAATGGTCTAAGCTACCTCAATGCGGACAGCGAAGATTCTGATCAGACTGGGCGGATGCCCAGGCTGATCTGAGTCTGCGCTGGGCGCACAACCACTTTGTTGGTTTTGTCGCGTCGCGGCTCATATATTTTACGAGAGTGAGAACTAATTGTAGTACTTTCAAACAACATTTTTATTTCAAAAATATAATTCAAAGCTCATTATGTGCTTGCGGATCTGTAGAGGACACAAATTACTTTCTATTTCAATGTCAAAGATATGATGAAATTAGACATGAAATGATAACTGATGTGTCAAACTTGTGCACTCCTACTACAAATGCCCTTCTATTTAGAGACGCATCTTTTTCTGTTGATATCAATAGTCTCGTGTTCTGTGCAGTTCAAAACTTTATACTTGAATCAAAGCAACTTAGGCCAAATTATGGCGTGACAGACAGCGTTCTAAGTGATACATAACTTGCTATATAAAACGACATCTTCAGACCAAGTCGGTGACATTAATATTTTTGATTTTGAAACAGAGCTGGTTTGGCTTACCTTTTCTATTCCATTTTTTCTTACAAGAATATTACCTTAAATAGGCATAAATAGCTAATCATTCCTTGTGAAGCTTTTGCTCTAGTTTTTTTTTTTTTTTTTTTTTTTTTTGTAGACATAAATTTTGTCGTTGCTTTTTGTTTGCTCTTTAAAGGTCAAACTTCAAATGAAGCCAAACTCCTCATTAAATAGCCTAAATAAAAAAATTTACTATCATCAGCGTTACATTTAATTCCACACATATACAACTGCAGCTCGATGTCCGGTTTGATTATTTTCCTTCCATTAGTTGAGTACATGGCATACAGCACCTGCTCATCTGTATTCATGAGCTTTTGAGACAGAAAATAGTCCGTCGCTCGTTTATACTGCTCTGTATATTTTGATATAAGATTGCGCTCTCCTATGAATATACCTCCGCCGACCCAAAGCATTGTTTCCTTGAAAATTCTTGACATTTCCATGTCCATGGGCAGATCATGTACAACATTGACGGCAATTCTGGAAGAGTTGAAGCCTGGTGGAATTGCAAGTGTAAAATATTTTGGTTTGTTTACTTCATGTCGGAATAGCCCTATATCCAACCACGTGAAGTAGTCCGTGCTAAAGTAGTTCTCTGTTGCTGCTCTCCTTACTACGTCGTATTTAGCATGTTGCGCGCAGGAATACTCTGGCACAACGGTATTTGGATGAATCACAGGGTATCCCTTTATGGAATAAATATCTCTAATGATATCTCTTCTTCTAAATGCCCAGGAAGAATTTCTGTCTATAAGAAATATTTCAGTTCTATGAAATAAGTTGGCTCTTACTCGCTCCATATGTTTCTGAAATCGCCTCGAGTCTGTGTACACTACCAAAGGGTTCAGCAGATACCCAAACGTCTTTGTCCACTCGAGATAGTCATTTGGCGACCGCCAGCTAAAGCGGTTTCCCGTCCAATAGAATCCAATTTCGAAAAAGGCAGTTACGACTGTCAAGTTACCTTGAAATGCCGAATCAGGGGAAATGAGGGACTCCATCTTAGTCATATATGGAAACATCTGTTTCTGTGAGTTCTTGAAAAGCTAGAAAGGAAAAAAAAAATTGTTGTATTAAAGTTTAGAAAATATGTCGTCGGGCATATATAAACTGCGCATGCCTAGAACAGACTGTGCACATGCGCAGTCTGGTAAGGAAATGGGCAGTTCATAATTATTTAATAGTATGGATACACATCCATAGTTTTCCGCCACTTTTTCAAAGAAAGAACTTTTGTGACTTCCTGCTTCCATGGGCGACGTTACCCTTCAAAACTGGGGTCAACTCTTAAACCCAGCGGGCACATCACGTCGCAATGACGTCGCATTGACGTCGATGCGACGTCATCACGTCGCATCGACGTCAGTGTGACGTCATTGCGACGTCATGTGCCTCCTGGGTAGGAACAAAAAGTTGCTCCTGTAGGAGGAGTGTGTGGTCTGAAACAATTTTTTGACAGAGTAACAAGGAGTTAAAATAAGTGGCATATAATCAAACTATGAAGCCATGTTAGCAATATGAGGTGCAGAAAAATTATGTTAATGTTATTTGTTTTTTAGATAGAGCAATTTGTATCATGGCTACCTTCTTCTGCGATTTTACTATGAAACTGATAGGGAAAATCACATTTTTTCATCATTAGCTTCCTTTTTTATAAGAAGGAGTAACAAGAAGCTTCTAAATCTTTCTCATCAGTTGGAATTTGTCTGCATATTTTATTTAAGAGCAAAATAAATGCACCTTAATGTGCAAAAGTTTTAGCTACAAGGCCTAGAAGCCCGTTTTTGCTAGGAAAATGATAGGGAAACTGGGGTTTTATCGGCGGTTGTTTCAGTTATCGTGTCATAATTAGAATATTTACAGACAGATTTAGATGAAATTTACCATGCGTGAATATGGTGGCAAATTTAATGTCGCTAATGAGAGAAACATGTTAGGTAAGTGTGCGACTAGGAAAGAAAAACAGAAAATTTTAAGTCTGCTACCTTTTGTTTTTGTCTATGTGTAAAAGAATAGAGAAATCATAATCTAGGACTAGGCCAGTATACCAGAACATATTCACTGAAGTAAGATTTAATCGGCCAACAGGCATATCATGTCTCATCAGAGCTTCCTTGTTTCCCGGAGTTTGGCCTCTCTCGCCCAGATGTAGGTGGGGTGTATGGGCTGCGTCAACTTGCACCGAAACTAGTTAAGAAAATCGAATATTTTGTCAAGCTCGAATGAAAGTTATAGAAGAGCATCCAAAGTTGGTAAAAACCTAGTGATTATTTATTATTTCTTTATTATAAGACGGCAAAATTACGACAACCGACACTCGACATTCCGAACTCATTACTGTTGTTGGCAGGTCGCGTTGTGCAGAAGTCTCAAATTTGACACCAGCGAACATCCTTAAGACTTCTTACAGTCACATGTGATGAAAATTTGAAAATTTCAACGAAAAGGACAGGCTGACTAAAAAACAAGAGGGCCATGAGGCCCTGAATCGCTCACCTGAACAATTGGCAAAGTGGCATTTTCTTATGTCTGAAATTGCCAAAATATGAGTCTTGGGTCGAAAGTCATAGATTGACACTGACTTCTTCTACTCATAAATCTTCATGTGCTCATAAGGAAAACCATATAACCATTTTTAGGCCAAAATCTTCAAAACTTCCTATGAAATCTTATGTTCTGGCATTTTCCAATATTTGACCTTGCCATAAAATGGTCAAGTTCAACCCAAGGTCATAATTTTAATAATCTTGATAGTACTGGAGTACCCAATGCTACATATCAAGTTTCAAGGCCATCGGTCAATTGGTTCTGAAGAGGACGATTTTTAAAAGTCTGGCCCATGTTCCTTCTTCTGAATATATTCTCTGCTCTTGAAGGAACTCTTTAAGATTTTAATTTTACCTCACTGCAGCTGGTGTTGTGCCGTGTGGCGGCCGTAAAACGTCTCCCCGTACATCATCCATAGTGCAGATTATATTTTACTTTCGTCTTTTGAGATCGGGGGTTATATTCTGAAAAATCTGACATTTTGGATTGGTTTAAACTCATATTCTAACCCACTGTTATATATATAATTGGGAACCTTTTTGATACTAATCAGTCTTTATATCGACTGTCCAATTAAGATTAAAAAATCACAGTATGCTTTTCTCTGGTTTCGTCACCAGATATTGTCAGGGTCACTGAAGAGGCTTTAATAGCCGAAACTACGTAGTCTGGCCCATGTTCCTTCTTCTGAATATATTCTCTGCTCTTGAAGGAACTCTGTAAGATTTTATTTTTACCTCACTGCAGCCGGTGTTGTGCCGTGTGGCGGCCGTAAAACGTCTCCGCGTACATCATCCATAGTGCAGATTATATTTTACTTTCGTCTTTTGAGATCGGGGGTTATATTCTGAAAAAATCTGACATTTTGGATTGGTTTAAACTCATATTCTAATCCACTGTTATATATATAATTGGGAACCTTTTTGATACTAATCAGTCTTTAAATCGACTGTCCAATTAATATTAAAAAATCACAGTATGCTTTTCTCTGGTTTCGTCACCAGATATTGTCAGGGTCACTGAAGAGGCTTTATTAGCCGAAACTACGTAGTCTGGCCCATGTTCCTTTTTCTGAACATATTCTCTGCTCTTGAAGGAACTCTTTAAGATTTTAATTTTACCATATATGGGCATGGCCGCCATGTTGATCATGTGACCCAGACCATTTGAAGAAATTTTCGTTCCCTCGACATCTGAAGGCACTATATGATTTTTGGTAACAATTTGCTCAGTGCTTTTAAGAAGAAGTTTAATTGTCAAACTATGACAATTCAGGGTCAAAGGTCAAAGAACGACCTTGACCTCTTGTACTCATGCATCTTCATGTACTCATTAAGATGACTGTATTTACCAATTTTTAGGCCTAAATCTTCTAAACTTTCCATGAAATCTTATGTTCTAGCATTTTCCCATATTTGACCTTGCTGCAAAATGGTCAAGGTCAACCCAAGGTCATCATTTTAAAAAGCTTGATAGTACTCGAGTACCCAACGCTACACACCTAGTTTCAAGGCCATCGGTCAATTGGTTCTGAAGAAGAAGATTTTTTAAAAGTTTTTTCATATATGAGTGTGGCGGCCATGTGGGTTATGTGACCTAGACCGTTTGAACAAATTTTCATTACCTCAACTCCTGGTGGCTCTATGTGAAATTTGGTTACAATTCGCCAATTGGTTTTTGAGGAGAGTGTTTGAAATTGTCAAAATATGAGAGTTCTGGGTCAAAGGTCAAAGAATGACCTTGACCTCTTGTACTCAAATATCTTTATGTACTTATTAAGGTGACTGCATATACCAATTTTTAGGCCTTAATCTTCAAAACTTTCCAAGAAATCTTATGTTCTAGCATTTTCACATATTTGACCTTGCCGTAAAAAGGTCAAGGTCAACCCAAGGTCATAATTTGAACAATTTTGATAGTACTTGAGTACCCAATATGCTACATACCAAGTTTCAAAGCCATCGGTCAATTGGTTCTTGAGAAGAAGATTTTTAAAGGTTTTGTCATATATGGGCGTGGCAGCCATGTTGGTCATGTGACCTGGACCGTATGAATAAATTTTTGTTTCCTAAACCCCTGGAGGCTCTATATGAAATTTGATTTCAATGGGCCCAGTGGCTTTTGAGGTGATTGTTTGAAATTGTCAAAATATGAGAGTTCTGGGTCAAAGGTCAAATAATGACCTTGACCTCTTGTACTCATAAATCTTCATGTACTCATTAAGATAGCTGTAGATACCAATTTTTAGCCCAAAATCTTCAACAGTTTTCAAAATATCAAATGTTCTTGCATTTTGCCATATAAAAGCACAAGGAAGCAAATTTGACCTTACCGTAAAAAAAGTCAAGGTCAACCCAAGATCATAATTTGAATAATCTTGGTAGTACTTGCGTACCCGATGTTACATACCAAGTTTCAAGGCCATTGGCCTATTGGTTCTGGAGAAAAATATTTGTTTTAGGTTTTTATTATATATGGGCATGGCGGCCATGTTGGTCATGTGACAAGGACCGTTTGAACAATTTTTCGTTCCTAAGACCCCTGGAGGCTACATATGAAATTTGGTTACTAATGGCCCAGTGGTTTCAGAGGAGAAGTCGTTTGAAATTGTTGACGGACGACGGACGGACGACGGACGACGGAGCCTTACCATCCTATAAGGGTAACCCGACGTTTCGGACCCAAATATTTGAGACGTTTCGGACCCAGACCTTTTCGGACCAAAAACGTTTCGGACCCAGGGACGTTTCGGACCCAAGACATTTCGGACCCTGGTTAGCGGACGACCATGTGCTGAAATAGTCTGCAACAATCAGTTATCTCACTTATCGACGACACGTGGATAATTATGCAACTGACCCATCCTGCATATTTCCATGTATCTTTGCTGCTGATAAGTAAAAAAGAGTGGATAAAAGTTTGTGATTGTGTAATGGTTTGATGCAAGTCTCAGATACTAAAAGAAATATATAGTCACTCATCTCAAACCTGGCAGAAATACAGATCGTGAAATGCTCTTGATCGAGCAAAATTTGACGTTTTTCGCTTATGTAAAGCCGGAGGGCCCAGAATTGTGACGCCATTGCACTTTAACAAGCAGAGTCTTGGGAGAAGAACCAAAATTATCCAGTACTTGATAACGGATCAATTAACTTTAGCATAATGTTGGAAATTACAGAATGAAATGTGAAACTCCCTAAAAGTCAATTATTTAAATCCCCTGCTTTAGCTTTAAATCATTCCAGATGTCAGAACATTTTCATAAACAATCATTAAATGAGTGTTTCTACAGCCCAAATCTAACTTAAACGGAAGGTGCTCATTAATTTTCAATTTCTCTTTACATATCGTACATAATAAGCAGAATACAAGCACCTCCTTACCGACATGACGTCGAAAAAATTCACACGCGGTACCCGGCATGAACGTGACGTCATGTATTGCTCTGGTAACACGTTAAAATTTGAATTTCAAACATGGATTTGAAAGCTCAAAAGACACTCTTTGGTGTTACATGAAGAATACTTATTTCTGTTTATAATCAACTAATCTACAAAGGTGTTTCTATTATTTAATGATCACCCCACGTATCGCCGCAGAATTCCACAGCGTTCGTTTTTTATGTGGTCTCAGAAAACGTATGTTGTGGCTTTGATTAATCTGCAGCGGCATTTCTGCGGTAAATAAATTGCCACCAACGCAATTTGCTACCGAGTATTAGTATAATTCGATTGACCAATATGTTTAGTTAGTTCAAACATATTTTGTTTGCTCATAAAGTCAAATACAAGCAAATAGGTCGGGCCACAAATTCTAACAACATTCAATTTGATTATATCGCAATTGTATTGTTGGGCTGAAGTCGTTTCAGAGGATCTATCCATCTATCTATCATTTTAAGTCGCTATGAATTTAAATGATATTACTTTTTAGGAAAGTTTTTACAATAATTTTCTGGAATATTTTATTAAGAATCATTCTGATAATCTTTTACAAACACAGTGAATTTGTATTTTGGTATGGAAATTTGTATTTTGCTATGGAACATTTATTTTTTGCATTTTTTTTTTCTTTTACATATCGGAAAGTTTTTCGTTCTTTCATATTTTCTCATTTCCTTTTTTTTTTTTTTTTTTTGTTTTCTACAAAGTCCTGTAAAAATTGATCTCTTTCCTTATCATTGGTTGCATTAATTTATATAATGCATAAAATAAATTACCACTCTTATTGCATTTGAAAGACTAAAATATAAATACAATCTTTAAATATAATAAACCAACATAATTACAGACGCTTATCTTGCTCATGAGCACTTGTTTATTACTCATCGATAAATATCACACCTAAAGTTATCATGTATATATTGACTAAGTGTATATTCACTAACCAATGTCGCGTGTCACGATTAATCGATACCGCTGCTTACCTGGACGTTCGGCAAGGCGACTGTCTTTCAGATGGATAGACAGAGGGGCGATCGGGCGAAAAATAGGTAGACAGATAGATAAATAGATAGATAGATAGATAGATAGATAGATAGATTGTCAAAACTGAAATTTCGTTAAATTAATGAGCCTGCGGATGAAAATCTCAGCTTTAATTTTAACTTTAGTTATTGTAACTCGCTTTTTAGTTTCGCGTTCTATCATTATTGTTATTATTATTTGCTGTGATATGACTTTCAAGGTATCATTGTCAGTTTGGAAGGTAATTTGTCCAACATTGGCATGATTTTTTAATTGGAATTGCAAAAATTAGCAAACCTGAAGATGATACGCATATGGTAGTCTATCACATTCGTTTTATCCATTTCAAATTATGAAAGCATTGCAGTTACGTGCATTAACAAACTTTGTCTTTGAAGTTAAGTCTTAAGAAGGTTTTAATAAAGAAAAACCATGGTATTAAAAATAAATAGATAAATAAATAAAAAGTAATAAAACGGCCCAGTCAAGTTTTTAATATGTCATTACAGAAAAAGCATATGGGCTGAAATAACAAGTCTGAACGAAATAAAAATAAAAAAAAGTAAACGAAAAAGTAAGTCAAGACTCAGTATTGATGGTATCTTCCAAATGTATGCAAAAAGTTGCAGTCGGTGAAGCAAAAAAGTTAGGTCAAGACTCAGTATTGATGGTAGATATAAGCTTTATTCTTCCAGATGTATGCATGGTCCAAGTTTCATGGCTGTAGCCCTTATAGTTCTTGAGAAATGGACCTAAACGCAAAAATTTGACAAAAAATTGCAAAGTCGGTGAAGCATAAAAAGTAGGCCAAGGCCTAGTATTGATGGTAGCTTTAACCTTTACTATTCCAGGTGTATGCACGGCCCAAGTTTCATGGTTCTAGCCCTTGTAGTTCTTGAGAAATAGACCTAAACGCGATAAACGTGTCTAGGGCCCGAGATGGTTAGTTCCTAAGTGTTCTGAGTGGCCACCTTTTGGGAACAAGCTGCTCACTCGGTTGGCCATATGTTCTCTGTATCTTGATTATTTGTAATCTTAGTTGTTTCCAACTATGGTTTGAGGGCTGGATTTGGATTTTGATTGTTTCAGTTCCTGGTCTTTGCATACTTTTTACTTTTTTTTTTCTGTATTCTATTTTTTGTATGTTGCGGCTCAATTATTTAAAACTTTTTGTCCTATTGTTATAACGATGTTCTCCAGGAATACAAGGTCAACGGTGATTTTCAGATCTTGATTTTTACGATGTTTTTCGGCATTAATTTTGAAAGCTTCTATGTGTTTAGGACTGATACTACGAGTGTGCAAGTGCTGCGTGTAACTTACAGTGCCGGGGCGTCCTACTGATTTGGATAATAGTAATGCAAGGACCTACTGTGCTTGCAGTAGGTGCGGGTGGGGTTATCTAGACTTTTTTCTCTCGTCTATCATTTCTCTCTTCTTTCTCTCTCTCTCTTGGAGACGGTCCGGTATAGACTGAAATACTGTCTCAAAGGGCCGTTTAACCCAAAGCAATCAATCAACCAATCAATCAACGAGTGTGCAAGGCTATGATATTGGCATATACAGAACAAACCAACATTAGAAGAATGCTTGAATGTATGAGGCCATGAGGGTCGTTCAAAAAGTCATTGTCAGCAATGACGCAAAGGTTCGCTACGGCTGTGGAAAGAATATGAGTATTTTCAAGGCTGAAAGTGTTCGCGTTCATGTTGGCCTTTATATCTTGAAGTTTTGACACACGCCCAATTTTTTGTTTGTTTGTTTGCTTTCGTCATGCCTTTAGATCTTTATATATTTTTTGTTTATTTATATGTGCCATGTATAACTCTTTTCATTATATGAGTGTGCATATGTACATCGTCAAAGGTTTAGCATGGCTTACGTTACACCTGCTGTTACATTCAAATACTATATATGTTGGGACTATTCTGTTCATTTTATATAAATAAAAACAAACTTAAATTGAATGTGTAGAAACAAAGGTTCTTCTCTTTAGAAGATGTGCATTCTACAGAAAAGGACGAAATAGGACTGGGGACGAGGACGAAATATTGGGTCCGAAACGTCTTCAAACAGTGTCCGAATGGTCCCAGGCCAGGGTCAGAAACGTCTTGGGTCCGAAAAATACGCAGGGTCCGAAACGTCTTGGGTCGGAAACGTCCGACATTCCCTATAAGCTCCCCCGGAGCCGTTGGCTCAGGTGAGCTAAAAATGTCTACTGAATGTCTTTTACATTAGAGGGTGACTGGAGTTTTGCGTATAAACATGTCAGCATCCGCTTTATGTGTTTTTACAAGCCTCATTGCGTCATTGGTTACTTTTAACAAGGCATAAATCAACGAATGTGGTGTTTAGTGAATGCTGAAATTTTTGTACATTTCGATCGTACCCCTTTTGCTAAGACATTTAAATTTCTTTTGTCTGTGTCCCTACCACTGTTTCTTATTGCTCGCAATGGCCAAGTAAACGTGAAGTTTTTACATTACACAATTACTGGGCCAGTGTCCGCAAAACTATATAGTGTGGGTTCAGTCAGAAAAAGTTTCTCCGCAAAGGTAAGACCTCTTTGTCAAAAACTAAATACAGCAGGTGTCGTATTTATAAAAGGACTTAAGTGGTTGCTATGCTGTTGCTAAGGCTGAATTTTTATGAAGGAGATTCCCTACAACTATGAAATTTCCTCTGGAGGAACAGTCTTTTTCAGACTGTTCCTCTAGAGCAAATTTCAAAGTTGTAGAGAATCTCCTTCATAGAAATTCAGCCTTAGCAACAGCATAGCAATCACTTCTGTTGTTTTATAAATATGGCCCCAGATGTTTACATGATTTTAAGACACCCACTTACAGTACGCAATTATAGATCGAAGTTTATTATGTGGCGTTATCGAATGTGGGCCTAGTCCATTTTACTCTGTTTTAGGTGTTTCAGGTATAATAATGCAAAACTGATAATTATTTAAGCTTTAACATGCATATAATATACAGTAATCGTTCCACTGGCACAGTGGATACAGCACTAGACTATTGATACTTTTGACTCATGTGGACATAGGTTCGAGTCCCATTCTATCTATCTTCTTTTTGCTACCCAACTGTGTATGTTAACTTTTATATATATACGATTTTTTATTTATTTTTAATGAGTTATCTTTTATAATTTTTCTTTTAATTATTTTACGTTTTATGAAAAAAAAAACAGAATAGGCTAGTCAAAGCGCAGGCTGATCAGCGTTCACTGTTCGTATATGTCATAATGTACCATCTTTGCGACGCCACTCAATTACGCGAAGAATATATATCATCGAAACCTTCAGAACATTTTGTACGACTGATAATTTTGTGCCACACATTTTGATATATGACGTCTTTCTAATAACAGCAAGTAAAAGTTTGAAATGTTCATTTGGAAACTTTCCTATATTATACTCATTTAATAGTCACTAAATTTGCACAAAGAAATCAAGACATTTGAGAATAACCATTATCATATTAGATGCAAAAAAAAAAATAATGGTGAGACTCGAACCCATCACGATACTATTGAAACCTATTAACTGCTGTGCTGTATCCTTTCCGCCACTGCTTGTATAGTGACAATTATTCTTTTGATATATAAGTAGACAAACTTGACTAACTTTATCTTTGGACGAGTCCATATACCTGTTTCGCCTTTGTGTGTTTATGTTATTGTTTGTTGAGCGTCCAAAATACCGTCGGCGATCTATACTGCGTTTGTCGGGTAACAGTGATTACCAACAGTATACTAAATGAGATAAATTTTATATGCCTCAAACAGCAATGCATGTAGAACAGAAAAAACATGGATGAAACAAAATTTTTAACTCGTACCGTTTGATACAAATCAAATCAATTTCGAATCAAATTATTTTTATTGCGAAAACCTATATCTGAGCCGCGACGCGACAAAACCAACAAAGTAGTTGTGCGCCCAGCGCAGACTCAGATCAGCCTGGGAATCAACCCAGTCTGCTCAGAGTCTTCACTGTCCACATTCAGGTAGCTTAGACCCTTAGCTACCCTGTAAGCGCACTGCGGAGACTATGATCAGACTGGGCGAATGCCCAGGTTGATCTGAGTCTGCGCTGGGCGCACAACCACTTTTTTATTTTCTCGTGTCGCGGCTGATATCATTATCAGCAAGGTATAGAATAACAAAAATCATAACAGCTCTAAGGGGCACAACCTTAGCACTAGCTAATTCAGTTATCGCCCATAAAGCCATCACTCGGGCAAAACTGAGCAACACCTAGACCTTGGGCCACCCATGGATGTGTATGTATAAACATTCTCAAGTAGCCCGAGGAGACATTGGCGATCTTGCACAAAGTGAACAAAGTCAATCCATATGAGTGTTTACAAAAATGTCATATTTCAAACCATCTATGATCTATCGCCTTAATCCTAATATACTCCCCTGCTCCAACAAATGCCCCTGCCTCCCTTCTGAAAATTTTATTAACTTGTATGCATTCCTGTAGATGAGATACCTCTTCGAACTTTGGTCCACTCTTAAAAGAAAGAATTTGCTCCTGGAGGAGCATAACCCCTCCCCCCCCCCCCCCAACACACACACACAAAGAGCCGACCACACTGAGAAAGGAGGCAAAAAATAATAGAGATGCTTCCTCTGAAAGCATACTCAGAAAAGAGGCAAAATCAATATTCAACAAAAACAGTAGAGTTGCACCACCCCCCCCCCCCCCCCCCTTCCCACCCGCACTCCACCCCCGAGAAAGTACACCCACCTGCCTTAATACATTATAGACACTTTTGCAGTGGCTGATTTACTATATTTTGGCTCTAAATAACGCCTCAACCCCCATCCTAATATGCAACGCCCCAGGGGAAACTTAATAGGATCAATACGGCAATTCCTACAAACTAAGTGCTCAGACAGGAATCTACATGACAACCAGAAGATGGCTAGGGGAGAGTCGGGTAACTTCGGACAGCGGATAAATTCGGACAGTGGTATTGTTTCCTTTATATGTCTGTTGTTTGGAACTAAAACAAAAAATAACTGGCCAAACAGTAAAAATCCTGATGAGACGTCTCATCTGGATCTTCACTGTTTGCAATGGTATGTCCGAATTTACCCGAAGTTACCCGACTCTACCCTACCGTAACTTTCCACCCACATACCAGAAGGTATGGCTGGTCGAGGCTCGTTTCATACATTCCATCAGAATATTGTGATATGAAAAAAAAAAAATTTACCTGTGAGTTATAAAGATAGTACACTATGACAAGCAAAATCAGCAATGAGGGACCAATATACCGGCATCCACTTTTACGAAACAACCACATGTTGCACTTGTTCTTCCTTTTCGCCAAACATTCAAAATAACATGTATTGCACTGAGCACTGTGTCAAACTTCATATTCTACTGTGAGCGCAAATACACCTGTATTGTGTATTGTGTAACTTTATGCAAGTTAGATAATCGATTAGAAAATTTCTTTTGTATCCGTGCATTTATTGAAAAGCCCTATGACATGTACGATCACATGCGCTTGAAGTTTTATGCTATTTAATATTATATGTCCTATATTTCAATGACAGGGGCGTAGCAAGGGGCAATTACACAGTACGCACAATCATGTTTGATACTCACTGAGGGCACTAATAGGGGGCTAAGCCGCTAAGATATTTCAAATTTTCGTGTCTCTTGGCAGTTAGTATTAGAATGATGCCCAATTAACAACATTTCAGCATTAAAATACGCAGGTGTGCGTTGAAATTTTGTCAATTTGACAAAATTTCAATACGCACCTGCGTATTTGCGTAAAGGTAGCTACGCCGTCGAATGATGCCGCTACATATCCAGGCCATAAGCCATTTCTTATGACCTATAGACTGCGTCAAGTTAAAAGCATTTTGAGGGTTTTTTAGCATAGAACTTCAAGCGCCTGTGGTATGATAAACCATTAGAACGTTATGTAGTGAATTAAAGAGAAATATTTACATTCTTGGTGTATTTACTGAAAAGCCCTATACAGTTGGAACGCAAACCCTCGAAAAGCGGTGATTGTATTTACAACGGTGGATCCTTCCACATAAAAAATAGGCCCAAAAAATGGCGAACATTGTTCTTGACGAAATTTCCCATTATTCTCAAATGTATTTAGAGGCATTGGCTATATTAAAATGATTAAACACATAAAAATGTTTGCAAACTAGTATTAAGCAGGCTTTCTCAACAAAATTCAGGGCCAAAATTGCTCGAAATGCTAAAATATTCATCGTCAAATGACAATACTCTATCTTGATTCTACCGAAAACTTGCATCAACATAAAACATAATTTACAGAAAGCTGAGACTTTCTCCAATGCGCACACCCATGCCATCGAAAACTTTATTATTTCTTCTTTTTGCATGTGAAATTTCAAGCAATATCGTTTTGGAACATTTTTAAATTGCAAAATAAAAGATGGCATCCGTAGTTTTAACGCTCAGGAAACGGTCTTGCACGTGATATGAGCACCAGCAATACTTGCCGGACAGCCACAATTTAGACAGAAAATTGAGGTCGACAGCTTGTCAAACATTAGCTCAGATTGCTAAATACTTGAAGAGGAGAAAAATGACGGAGTTTAGTTAGCTAAAATAGACTACAAACTGGTAGAACATACCTTACCTGACTGCTGACCTGATTGGCATTGTACAAATCTGACGTTCTGTCACTCAAATTTGTGAAAATAATATCCTTTTCTAATATTATTTATCTTTCAAACAGTCATCTGTTTTCTGTCAAATAAATTATTAGGTCGTGACGTAATAAAAGAAATGACGTATATTGCCTCGAGCTAGATTGCCAGTCCGCATGCCATGTAAACAGATTATACGTCGAACCTGAAATGCATCAGTATGAAGTAAAGAGTTTCTTTCTTGCCGTTTCGTTTGTCTAGTTTTTCAAAAATTTACGATCTGATTTTATAATTTGCTCAACAATTACAGAGAACATATGAGCCGCGACACGAGAAAATCAACAAAGTGATTGTGCGCCCAACGCAGACTCAGATTAGCCTCGGCATCCGCCTAGTCTGCACAGAGTCTTCCTTAAGCGCTTTAAGGGTAGCTAAGGGTCTAAGCTACCTGCAGATAGCGAAGACTCTGGTCAGGCTGGGCGGATGCCCAGGATTATCTTAGTCTGCGATGGACGGACATCTACATTGTTGGTTTTCTTGCGTCGCGGCTCAAGTTACTTAGAAAGAAACAAGCCAGGTGGGGATGGAAGGAGGCGGCTGGTGACGAGGATGGGGGTGGATGGGGGCCAGAGAAGTGGGGGCATTCATCTTGACTGATGCCTGCACTGCAAAAATAAACGGTAGATTTTACGGTAAAATAACTGGCAACCAGCTGCCAGTCCTTTTACCGTTATTTTTACGGGCGCCCGTAAAAATCACAGGAATCATCAAGCAGAGTGGGACAGAAAAGAGCAGATGTCGTTTTGGTTAGATAGCCCTTCAACAATACAAAGTTATTTTCGAGTGCGCCAAGTTAAGATAAAACTTCCATTTCGTGATTTCCAACAATGTCTTACAGGCAAAAGCCCGTAAAAATAACGGGAAAAGGACTGGCTATTCTACCGTAAAATCTACAGATCTTTTTTACAGTGTGGAGTGATGTATAGGTCCCAAACATGACTTGAGCAGTCGTTGCTGTGACAGTGTATTCTCTCTCTCTCTTTCTCTCTCTCTCTCTCTCTCTCTCTCTCTCTCTGCCCGATTTGTCTTCATTGTTGTTACACATACTGAGATTTATTACAATCACTTGAATCTTACCAACAGCTGAGCCGCAACAGGGAAAGAGGAATCTTGTCGGATATGATAACAGCAACATCTGCTTAGTCTAACAAGACTGCTTCAAGATACAAAACTGTATAGGGCCTATATAAGCGAATAGCAAAACCCTGATTGGCTTGCAAGCAAGCTCTTTCCGTTCTGAATTAAGTTACGAAGAGCATTTCGTGTGTTCGATGGTGAGCATGAAAATGTGTCGGGGTGTGCGGATGTGGGAGGTGTGGGGAAAATTTGGAGGCTTGCTACGTGTCATCCGACGTTTGGCACGTGGCACAAAAACAGCCATTTATTCCGTGGAAGCAAAGTACTGTACATGAACTTAAACTGTATACGAATCGCTCCACTTTGGCGAATTCCACATCCCGAATAAGCGTAAAGACCATTGACAGTATACTTAAACAATTTGCTTGAAAGTTGAAAAAAGCGGGCTTGTGAGAAACTGTTGAAATACGTATGAACTTTGTATACTTATTCAAGCAACATTTAGCAAAATGTGCATGAACAAAAAAGCTACCAGCCAAGATCCATAATAAAATGCACACATGCAAGCTGTTCATCTTAACTTTTATAACATTTGTGGTGCAAGCTATCTTGGTCTTTACTTGTTGCAGGTCACCCGTGTACTTACTGACACTCAGAAAATACTACAGTAAGGGAAAAAGTGAAAACCTTCCCGCACGTCACCACATTTGGTAGCTTAGAGTGTTCAGATGAGAATCTGAAGGCCGTTAGCTCAATTCCTATCATTGCCTAATGAATGTATTTCGACTGTTGTCCTATTTGATTCGAAAATCGACTGCCCAATTATTTAATTTCAGGACGCAGAGTATGAAGAATAATGATTAAGCCCAGAGTTGAGTATAAAGTGCTCTGTAAAAAACAAATCCATAGTTTTTACGGTAGAATAACTGGCAACCAGCTGCCAGTCCATTTCCCGTTATTTTTATGGTCGCCCGTAAAAATTGCAGGAACCATCAAGCAGAGTAGGATAGAATAAAATAGATGTTGTTTTTGTCATAAAGCCCTTCAATTCTATAAAGGTATTTTTGAGTGCTGACAGTTAGCAAAACACTTCCAAATCGTGATTTCTAAAAATGTTCTACAGGCAAACGCCCGTAAAAATAACGGTAAATTAACTGGCAGCCAGCTTCCAGGTATTTTACCGTAAAATCTACAATTTTTTTTACAGTGTGTATTCGATTGCCCTTTACATGTGCCTTCGGGACGATTCGTAAATGCAAAAATATCAAATCTTCTGGTGACCTGTAAGATACCCTGGCCTGCTAGTCAACCGGACAATCACAATGTTACAATTTTAGTCGGCATACAAATGAAGAATGAACATGTTAAGCATTGGAAGGAACTGAAAAGAAATTGAGAGTGTACATGTAAATGTGTGGGCCTAGGGCAACCGGGTACACTTTCAGGGGAAGCATCTCGGCAATAATATTTTTGATTTATCCTACCTTTCCAATGGGAGTAAACTCTTTAAGGAAAGCATTTGCTCCTTTGGGAGCAAAGAATTTTTGAAAGAGTCTCCTAGTTCAGGAAAACTAACAGGAAATTAGCAAAGTTGTGTATTGATAATAAGTCTACGATAATTTGTGCCAGTTATCCATGAAAACGTGTTGCGGCTGTATATAGAACCGGCTCGCCAAGACTACTCTAATGTGAGGCAACATCAGTCATTTTAATAGAGAAATAGGAAAACACGATCTGAATTATTAGTAAATGCTTTTGTTGTTTGTTTATATGTGACTGCATAACCGAAAGGGTTCGTAATTGGAGAAATAAATGTTCTATTCTATTCTATTATTTTATGTAGATCTACCCGTGTACCTGCAGATTTGTAAATGTTGCCCCCCCCCCCCCCCCCCCCCCCCCCCCCAAAGAAAAAAAAAACAACAACAAAAAACAAAAACACACACACATGCCTGACGAGTTTCTCAAACTTATACAGGCAATGCAAAAACAGAAAAACAGCGCATGCATACAGTGCACTGCTAACCCTTCTCAAAGCCGTAACTGCCTGTACGCTAATAGCAAGGTGCGTATTGTAATTTTGTCAAATAGACAACATTTCAACAGGTATCGCTATATTTGATGATGCTGGTATTTGTAAGTGGAACAAGATTTCAATAGTAGCGGCAATATAAAGTATCTTTGGGGCCCACCTCTTATTCTTGCTCTCAAAGGATAAACATAATTGTGCGTAAAGTGTAATAACCCCTACACTCCTGCTTCTATTAAACCGCAGTGCTTGACACTCCCTAGATTAATGTGGTAGCCCAAAAGTTCAGCAGGCCACATTTTCAGTGGCCCAAATTAGCCACTAGCTGAATATCCGATGCATTTATTATTGCCAGACGGGTAAATTTGAGCCACTAAAGTTCATAATGTGAAACTTTTTGGTGGCCCCAGACAAAATTTAGGCGCATTTGGCCACTGGGCCACTGGCTGTTTCCAGCACTGTAACCGTTCCACGAAGGGGGGGGGGGGGCATTCTCATCCCTCCCAGGTTACTCACACACAACCGTTTATTTGACTTTTGAAATCAAGCGCGTGATCTGCTAATAAAAAAAGAAATAACCGTTAAATTACCGTTCAATTATGAGGGAAAGGCTAATCCTGAACGATAGCATGAACTGTACCTAAATGAACATCAATTGCTGCTTAAGTCCGTCTTTTAAGCCATGATTATACAAACTTCTAATCGATTCAAAATCACGTCATAAGCTTGTGTTTACGATTTGCTAGAGCATAGAGGTGAGAGTTGACATTATTGTATCTGACAATAAAATATGAATAAAATGTATTTGCTTGACTGTTTTATTCGGTCTTGGTTGAAGATTAATCAGTGAGAGGTGTTACGTTTCTACGGACAGTCTGAATTGTGAGTTTGTTATTTTTGCAGTGAACACTTAGCGCGTAAGCTGGCATGATTTCGACGCCATTTCGGTTTGTTTTCAAACCGGGTGGTCATATGTTATTTTGCAATTTTAAAATGTTCCAAAACCAAATATTTTTAAATTTCACATAATAGTAGAATATATATCAATATTTATCATGGCATAGGTCTGCGTTTTGGAGAAAGTCGAATAAGCTGTAAATCGTAACTTTTTGTTCACCTGTTTGACGCTGACGTAAAGGGCACTGTTTCGTCAATAATTACACAGGCGGAAAAGGATGTCCTGGAATTATTTTAACAGAAAAATTCAATAATGGAAGTCAGAAAAGTGCTCTTAAAATTTCAACCGGTGGGGCGATTTGATTAATCTGTATGGTGGCGTTAAAGTACTATGGGGTTCGTCGGTAGCCATTTTGATGGCGACAATTTCGAACAAAATTCCGTTGCTATGTGTTTGATTATATCCCTACTCCTTGGAGCTGCGTTCCAACTGATAGTAAACCATTGGAACGTAATGTAGTTTACATTCCAATAATTACATTGAGACACGCGACGTCAATGACGTAAAAATAAACAATGGCTCTCTACAACCTGATTGGACGTCAGCAACGTCATGACGTCATGCATGCCGTTCTGCTGTTAGCTGAAGAAATTGCGTGTGCATGTTTTAATGCTTCAATTTTAGCGCTTATACAAGATTTTTCATGAATGACTTGATTGAAACGAATGTAAATATAAGCAATGAACTTAATTTTTCTGATGTTTATCGAAGTGTAAACTACATTGGGTCACTAGCAAAGTTTACATGAACCCCTTCGGGGTTCATTCACTTTGCACGTGGCCCAATGTAGTTTACACTTCGATAAACCTCAGAAAAATGAAATTCATTCCTTAAATCACTTCAATGTTCGTGCGCATACATTCTGACGCAGCGTCATTGTTTCCTGCCATGGTTATCATGACGTCGTTTGCCGCAACGCTAAAACGTTTACGTTACTTTCGAAGAGGACATGGGTGCTTTGTTGAAATAAACTTATGGGTTTTTGCGACAGAAAAATGGTAAATATATAAAAATGGACAAAAAATGCGACAAAAATGGGACTGAAGAAAAATTTTTATTTTTGGTTGTTTGTGTGTGTGTGGGGGGGGGGGGGGGGAACATGGGTGCTTTGTTGAAATAAACTTATGAATTTTTGCGACAGAAAAATGGTAAATATACAAAAATGGACAAAAAATGCGACAAACATGGGACTGAAGAAATTTTTTTATTTTTGGTTGTTTGGGGGGGGGGGGGGGGGGGGGTAGCCTGTAATTTTTTTTAATTATTTGTCAGGTAAAGAGAGACTGTGAAAACATGTATAAATACAAATAAGGACTCAGTACCCTTGGCTTGACTCATGAAATACCCATGCAAACAGTGAAAGCGGAGATCAGACTGAGCAAATGCGCAGGCTGTCCTAAGCTTTTACTGCCAGCTCATGTCGTTAAGGTAAGTTCCCACAATGCGCAGACTGATCTAAGCTTTTACTGTTTGCTCGTGTCATTTTGGTAAGTTCCTACAAAAAAGTTTGTTAATCTTCTGCATGAATTAGTACTTTTTTTTTCTTCAGACAGGTATACATGCTCGGAGAGAGCCTTTACAAGGGAAGTAACTCAGTATTTAAAGGCAGGATTTCTGAACCCCCGGTAGAGGATTAGCTACCTGTATGAGGCAGTAAGTGGGCAAAGCTTAGCTACTGTGCGGATTAAACCACTGTCCTGTTTTAGCTGATAAAACATAATCCTCCGGCAATGTGTTACCTTGTCATAAAATTGGTTTAATTTTTATAATGCACATGAATAAAATACTATGGAATTTGAAGGCTTTGTAACTTTATTGAGAGTAATGTCATCAACGCAAAAGTAGATTTGTTTTAATTTTACTTATGAGACAATTTTTTTTTGTCAGAATACTAATTATTGATCTTCTAAAATTAGTTAAATAAAAATCATTTTATCTAAAGTTCATACTTTTTCTTTCTTTTATGAAAATTCAAGTAGCGTAAGGGTACCAACAGCGGACACATAAGGATTGCTTTTTCGAATGAATTTTGGTTTAAACATATTTATTTCGCTTTTCAAATGACATTCATATATACATACATGTACAAATAACATATGAGTACAAGCTATGGGATTAGAACGGAAGCTGTGTGCTTATAGAGTTCTTCTCCCTATTATGAAACATTTGTACAAATTATGGCGGATCTCTAAATGTTATAGAATATAGGTTACATTGGTAAACCAAAATTAAAACAGCATTCAGTGTTTGAAAGAAGAAATAAACAAACAAACAAACAAAGCCTAGTTGCTGAGAAAAATAATACGTATGATAACCTCCTTGCCACAACATATAACAAAGAAAAGGAAAAAAGCAATGCAATTCCAAAAGAATAATAGGACAAAAAGGGGTGTCAGTAAAAATTTTCGATCGAGAAAGGTAGCGAGCTATCATTAGACATGTTAGAAGAGGGAACTAGGCAATAAGAAATAAATCTTAACATTTACAAATACTAAACAGGATTGAGAGAGCGGGAACGGGTCTCAGCAGCAGTCACAGCATTTACGCTGAACATTATTTGCCTTAGTCTGCCTGCATAACAGGAGTGTTGTGCGTTTAGAAGCGTTTTGTTGCTATTATGTATTTGTAAACGTTACCAAATATTAAACTGTTAGTTTCATACGACAAGGACAGGTCGCCGTACAAAAATAGATTAAGAGAAGGATGCTGATATGGAGACACTGCGTTTATTAATTCGTCGCGCTGTATTTGATAAGATGTGCAATGGAAGAAAAAGTGTTGGGCATTCTCAACAGTTCCACAATGACAAAGAGGAGAATCTGATATATTTTTAACAAAAAGATCAAAATTTAGCGAACTACAGTTTGTTCGTAGGCGGGTTAATAATATTTGTCCTTTTCTACAACCTACATAATAATGTTTGGGAACTGATTTTTTATCTCTTTGAAGAAAGCGTTTGAAAGAGTTTACAGATTCACATTGCTTCGCGTCAACAGGTAAATTATTCCATGCTCTGACACTCGACGGTAAAAAAGAATTAAAATACTGGTTAGTTCTAGCATCAATAGTTTGTAAGTCACTTGAATTTCGGAGGTTGTATCGTGATAAGTTACTTACAGACTGCGGGACTAGAGATGAGAGGTATAGGGGTGTAATGTTATTTAGCATTTTATAAAATAAGGTTATTTTGTGATTATAACGCCTACGTTCGAGAGTTTCCCAGCAGGTTTCATTGTACAGAGAATTTATCGATATTAATTTGGTTGTACCAGTAGCTATTCTAGCTGCCTCGTTTTGGATTTTGTCCAGTTCTTGTTTCTCATATTGAGTACAATTTTCCCAAATTACATCTCCATATTCAAGAAGTGGTCTAATAAAAGTTAAATAAATTGTTTCTAAAGATTTTCTGTCAAGTTTGAATTTCAATTTTCTCATTATATTAATTCTTAGCCATGCCTTTTCTTTTATATAATTTATGTGTTTATGCCAGGAACAATCATTTGTGAAATATAAACCGAGGTGTTTGTGAGAATCTACTTCAGATATGTCTTGATTTTGCATAATAAGAGGGGGATGCTGGGGTCTATTTAGTTTACGAGAAAAGAGAAGAGTTTCAGTTTTAGCGGGATTAAATGTTACCAGCCAGGTTGCGGCCCACTGTGAAATTTTGTCGAGATCTGTGTTTAAACTTTCCGCTGCTGTTATGGGACTATCTACGATAATGAAAAGGCTAGTGTCGTCTGCGAATAGTCGAATGTTTATGGTTGGCGAGGTTTTGATTAACAGGTAGTATTTTTTTAGTATGTAACTATATTTGTTCAGCAATTGATAATAGACGGAATCTAGCAGACAGTAGCGCGGCGCACAGCCTGATCGGTGTCCCCACTTATGCCTGCAAGATTTGTAAATTCTGAAAATATATATGGAGCATAAGTGAAGAAGCTGATCAGCAGGCGCGGCCGAGCTGACTGGTCATGATCATTCATATTTGCGATATGTCTTTATTTTGATATAGTTATGTCGAATGTACTGGGACCGCTTTCAGCATGTTTCTTTGTTGCGCTATACTTCTTTTTCTCGAATAGTCACATTTTATGGAGCGATGGGCCCGTTGTGTTGACAGATTGATGCTGCAGGGTATTCGTATTTGTTAAAATGATGAAAACCGAACATTAACTAATCTTACTGAAATGTGAGTGGTGCCCGCTTATTAGAACCGCCTCGATGAGGAGATTCCGATAAGTTGGCGCTGCTTGAGGTGTTACTAAGTATTATAAGTAAAGAAATATTCGTTTTAATATTCATCTTGAGCCGTGAAATACCTATGCTAGCTCACGGTGTCTGATGACAGCCAACACTACAAAGTAGTTATGATACTATGAATTTTCAAATTGTAACAGCAAAAGTCTATCGACTTTATGTGACTTGCAAAATACGTACCTCATGTATGGATTCGGTAAACATCAGCTGTTGTATGACGTCATACGGAGGAATCGGGGAGCATTCATTATTTCACAGGTAACAGGCGTAAAATCTTGGTTAGGGGTACCCCCATCGGACACCTTTATTTTGTACTCATGTAAACTAGCTATGCATAAACAAATTTAATGAAAATTGTACAGACATAGATATATATATACTTGCTTAAGATAAATAGGCAAAATCAATTCAGAACTTAAAAGTTTGACATGTAAAGTAAAATAATATGCGCTCCCTCAGAATGATGTTGATTGTTTACGCTGAACTATTTATTTAGAATTTAACCGGTGTCGAGATGCAGACAAGTGTGCATTTTCCCTAATTTCTCGAAAACTAAATCAAACTGGAATCTATGCCTTATAGTATTTGTTAGGTGACTAATATCTCCATCCAATGTTGTTGATTAGATCATTGAACTGCATTTAGGTACGACGAGGTAAATACCGTCTGTAAAAATTACGTTGACGCTCCCGAGACGAGAAAGGCACGCGAAAGTGTCGAGAAAAAGACGACAAAACACCATAACATTTGGTATTAAATTGAACTAGGTGCTACTCCTTAAAAATAGGAACAGATCGTAAAGGTGTCCGATGGGGGTACCCTCGCGCTAAAAATAATCACTACTAATTTCATTGTAAAAATAACCAGGAGAATTTTCAGTTCATTTTTCGAGGCGCAGCCTCGTATAATTTCGATATTGTTCCACATTTCCACAAGATTACATTGGTAAAATAACGCGTATGTCAAAATTTAGCCAATAATATCAAAGGCCAATGAATAGTTAATCTTCTTTTTATCTCGTCGTACTGCACTGTGAATACAAGCACTCTGTCATATTTTAGAATAGAAATGTTATCGAAAACATACGCAGATATTCAAAACTTTCTTTTTTCGTCGATCTACTTTCGATTTCTATTTTCGGTTTAATACACACAAACAAACAAACAGTGCAACATGTTGATAACTATTTTGAAATCAGGTCAATTTCAAGATTGACTGCGGTCCATTTTGGAATTCCAAATTGGACAGCTCAGTTTTGAGATATGTCGTTGTCGCTACCCAGTATCAAAATTACGGTTGTGGGTGCTACTTATTCATGAAAGTTATTGTCAAATCTTAAACTAGAGACATAACAAAACAGTTTCATTTAATCTGCGCCGATTATCTTTCTTTAAGAGTTTTCTTGTTAGCACTAATATTTACTTGTAGCACTAGTATCCCAGATGAACAGTTGAATTATAATCCAAATGTAATAAGAGTTCAGAATATAACAAGATAACAGGAATCAAATTTTAATTTAAACCAGTTTTTTACTGATCAAGCGGTCTTGGACGACACTAATGCCTCACTACCATCAATAAATCATATACCTCCACATGAATCTAATCTCTATCTCTCCTTATGAAGTGGAAGATATTTTAAAATCTCTGAAGACGGGCAAAGCTGCAGGCCCAGATTCTATTGATAACAGATTATTGAAAGAGCTTTCTAGACCTTTATCAGCTCCTCTTACTGATCTCTTCACTTTTTCTCTTGCTAAAGGTAAGGTTCCAAGTCTCTGGAAACAAGTACATGTTTCTCCTATCTTTAAAAAATGACCCTTCAGATGCAGCAAACTATAGGCCCATATTCCTTCTCAATACGATAGGTAAAGTTCTCTCTAACGTGTGGCGGGGAATAATAATAATTTGGTAATTTACTACCTAAGCAGTGAATGCTACTTGCCGTCCAGGAGCTGAAGCTTTGAAAACAGCTTACTCACAAATCTTATCCCCAGACATATTACAATTATTTAAAGTAATGCTACTGTTAGATTGCCTTTCAAATACAAAAATACAAAACAATCTCATATTTTTACAGTTTGAGACATATTATAGTGGCGTTCTTCACGGTTATATGTACAACTGTCTACTAAAGACATAACGCAGATTACTTTGAAAGTAAAAAGTATGCAAAGACCAGGAACTGAAACAATCAAAATCCAAATCCAGCCCTCAAACCATAGTTACAGAATCTGCTGTTATCTTTTCTCGTATTATTTTTTGAGGGGCTGGTGGAGGGGGTGGGCTTGGCGTCGGAGGGGGGGGTGAAGTTGAGGGATCCGTAAGAGATAAGTTTGTCCTCACTAAATATCACCACTGCGAATAACTGCTAACTAAATTATTCAAAATATGTCAAGCAGTTGAAGCAGTTCTTTTTCCTATGAAGGATATGATTCGGAGAAGAGTACTGGAGTACATGTATATATAATCTTCAGTCCTCCAAGTCAGCGATTCAGTCAGATTTTTTTTTGTTGCTGTTGTTGTTGTTACGGTTAAATACGTTACATATTTATCGGGACTGCTCCAGAGTTTTGTAAGTCCTTAGTTTGTTTGTACATGTATGTATTTTAATATCAAAATAGACATCGTATGTATGACATATAATTGTTCTCTACAAATCATTTCTTACAATTTGCTCCTCATATTACATGTACATAGATACTGCTCAAAACAACAAAAACCTAACGTCAAATATAACATCAGAACGACTTTACGCAATACGGATTTGTCAACATATTCTTGACAATGTCAATTTACCTTTAAACAGAGAGTTATGCACCAACACACAAAAAACAGTATCATTTAGGGCAGATACTTACACGAGGGTAACAAATTGATTATTATGCTTAGAAATGCCAAAAACGTAAAGAGTAAGTGACGTTTACGCAGGCTGGTAGTGACGTTATCCGTACAGACATGTTCTTCTTTTCAACTGAGTATCATTCCAAACCAAGGCTTGTTTGATTCGTAAGTAGTTTTGTAAACTAAAAGACCCGTTGTCGCTATTTAATACTTAAAACAGCAACCCATGTATTAGCCACTGCATTAGCCGTTTCTATTTCTCTTGAGTGTATACTTAGAGCGTTAGTGTCACGGAGAAACAAGCTTGTTTTATAAGATGAAATCTGGCATGAGTCCGAGCTATCTTTAGTTTGTAATACTTTTTCCTTTAACTTACGTAATGCTAATGATTTAGGAACAGTACATGCTTACTCACAACTTTTCTATAATTCTTTTCTTTCTTCTGTTATTCGCAAGTGGAACGAATTACCAGAGAACACTCGCCAGACAAGCAATATTGCATCTTTTAAAAGACATCTGAACAGCGGTAGTATTACTCCTCCTACTTTTTACTATGCTGGGACGCGTGGCGGACAACTATATATGAGCCGCGATACGAGAAAACCAACAATGTGGTTGTATGCCCAGCGCAGACACAGATCAGCCTGGGCATCCGCCCAGTCCGCTCAGAGTCTTTGCTAAGCGCTTAAAGGGTTGCTCAGGGTCTAAGCTACCTCAATGCGGACAGCGAAGATTCTGATCAGACCTGGCGGATGCCCAGGCTGATCTGAGTCTGCGCTGGGCGCACAACTACTTTGTTGGTTTTGTCGCGTCGCGGCTCATATATTTTACGAGAGTGAGAACTAATTGTAGTACTTTCAAACAACATTTTTTTTTCAAAACTATAATTCAAAGCTCATTATGTGCTTGCGGATCTGTAGAGGACACAAATTACTTTCTATTTCAATGTCAAAGATATGATGAAATTAGACATGAAATGATAACTGATGTGTCAAACTTGTGCACTCCTACTACAAATGCCCTTCTATTTGGAGACGCGTCTTTTTCTGTTGATATCAATAGTCTCGTGTTCTGTGCAGTTCAAAACTTTATACTTGAATCAAAGCAACTTAGGCCAAATTATGGCGTGACAGACAGCGTTCTAAGTGATACATAACTTGCTATATAAAACGACATCTTCTGACAAGTCGGTGACGATATTATTTTTGGTCTTGAAACAGAGCTGATTTGGCTTACCTTTTCTATTCCATTTTTTCTTACAAGAATATTACCTTAAATAGGCATAAATAGCTAATCATTCCTTGTGGAGCTTTTTCTCTAGTGTCTTTTTCTTTCTTTTTTTGTAGATATAAATTTTGTCGTTGCTTTTTGTTTGCTCTTTAAAGGTCAAACTTCAAATGAAGCCAAACTTCTCATTAAATGGCCTAAATAAAAAAATGTACTATCATCAGCGTTACATTTAATTCCACACATATACAACTGCAGCTCGATGTCCGGTTTGATTATTTTCCTTCCATTAGTTGAGTACATGGCATACAGCACCTGCTCATCTGTATTCATGAGCTTTTGAGACAGAAAATAGTCCGTCGCTCGTTTATACTGTTCTGTATATTTTGATATAAGATTGCGCTCTCCTATGAATATACCTCCGCCGACCCAAAGCATTGTTTCCTTGAAAATTCTTGACATTTCCATGTCCATGGGCATATCATGTACAACATTGACGGCAATTCTGGAAGAGTTGAAGCCTGGTGGAATTGCAAGTGTAAAATATTTGGTTTGTTTACTTCATGTCGGAATAGCCCTATATCCAACCACGTGAAGTAGTCCGTGCTAAAGTAGTTCTCTGTTGCTGCTCTCCTTACTACGTCGTATTTAGCATGTTGCGCGCAGGAATACTCTGGCACAACGGTATTTGGATGAAACACAGGGTATCTCTTTATGGAATAAATATCTCTAATGATCTCTTCTCTTCTAAATGCCCAGGAAGAATTTCTGTCTATAAGAAATATTTCAGTTCTGTGAAATAAGTTGGCTCTTACTCGCTCCATATGAGCCGCGACGCGAGAAACCCAACATTGTGGTTGTGCGTCCAGCCCATACTCAGATCAGCCTGTGCATCCACACAGTCTGATCAGATTCTCTCCTAGCGGCTTAAACGGTAGCTAAGTGTCTAAGCTACCTTCATGCGGACAGAGAAGACTCTGATCAGACTGGGCGGATGCCCAGGCTGATCTGAGTCTGCGCTGGGCGCACAACCACATTGTTGGTTTTGTCGTGTCGCGGCTCATATGTTTCTGAAATCGCCTCGAGTCTGTGTACACTACCAAAGGGTTCAGAAGATACCCAAACGTGTTTGTCCACTCGAGATAGTCATTTGGCGACCGCAAGCTAAAGCGGTTTCCCGTCCAATAGAATCCAATTTCGAAAAAGGCAGTTACGACAGTCAAGTTACCTTGAAATGCAGAATCAGGGGAAATGAGGGACTCCATCTTAGTCATATATGGAGACATCTGTTTCTGTGAGTTCTTGAAAAGCTAGAACGAAAAGAAACAAGGTTGTATTAAAGTTTAGAAAATATGTCGTCGGGCATATATGAACTGTGCATGCCTAGAACAGCCTGTGCACATGCGCATTCTGGTAAGGAAATGGGCAGTTCATAATTATTTAAGGTGAATGGATACACATCCATAGTTTTCCGCCATTTTTTCAAAGAAAGACTTTTGTGACTTCCTGCTTTCATGGGCGACGTAACCCTTCAAAACTGGGGTCAACTCTTAAAGGAACAAAAGTTGCTCCTGAAGTACAGAGTAACAAGGAGTTAAAATAAGTTGCATATAATCAAACTATGAAGCCATGTAAGCAATATGAGGTGCAGAAAAATTATGTTAATGTTATTTTTTTGAGATAGAGCAATTTGTATCATGGCTACCTTCTATGAAACTGATAGGGAAAATCACATTTTTTCATCATTAGCTTCCTTTTTTTATAAGAAGGAGTAACATGAAGCTTCTAAATCTTTCTCATCAGTTGGAATTTGTCTGCATATTTTATTTAAGAGCAAAATAAATGCACCTTAATGTGCAAAATGTTTAGCTACAAGGCCTAGAAGCCCGTTTTTGCTAGGAAAATGATAGGGAAACTGGGGTTTTGTCGGCCGTTGTTTCAGTTATCGTGTCATAATTAGAATATTTATAGACAGATTTAGATGAAATTTACCATGCGTGAATATGGTGGCAAATTTAATGTCGCTAATGAGAGAAACATGTTAGGTAAGTGTGCGACTAGGAAAGAAAACCAGAAAATTTTAAGTCTGTTACCTTTTGTTTTTGTGTATGAGTGAAAGAATAGAGAAATCATAATCTAGGACTAGGCCAGTATACCAGAACATATTCACTGAAGTAAGATTTAATCGGCCAACAGGCATATCATGTCTCATCAGAGCTTCCTTGTTTCCCGGAGTTTGGTCCCTCTCGCCCGAATGTGGGTGGGGTGTATACGGGCTGCGTCAACTTGCTCCAAAACTAGTTAAGAAAATCGAATATTTTGTCAAGCTCGAATAAAAGTTATAGAAGAGCATCCAAAGTTTTCAAAAACATAGTGATTATTTATTATTTCTTTATTATAAGACAGCAAAATTACTACAGCCGACACTCGACATTCCGAACTCATTACTATTTTTGGCAGGTCGCGTTGAGCAGAAGTGTCAAGTTTGACACCAGCGATCATCCTTAAGACTTCTTACAGTCACGTGTGATGAAAATTTGAAAATTTCAACGAAAAGGACAGGCTGACTAAAAAACAAGAGGGCCATGAGGCCCTGAATCGCTCACCTGAACAATTGGCAAAGTGGCATTTTCTTATGCCTGAAATTGCCAAATTATGAGTCTTGGGTCGAAAGTCAAAGATTGGCCATGACTTCTTCTACTAATAAATCTTCATGTGCTCATTAAGACAACCATATATACCATTTTTAGGTTCAAAACTTCCTATGAAATCTTATGTTCTGGCATTTTCCAATATTTGACCTTGCCATAAAATGGTCAAGGTCAACCCAAGGTCATAATTTTAATAATCTTGATAGTACTGGAGTACCCAATGCTAAATATCAAGTTTCAAGGCCATCGGTCAATTGGTTCAGAAGAGGAAGATTTTTAAAGGTTTTTACCATATATGGGCATGGTCGCCATGTTGATCATGTGACCCAGACCATTTGAAGAAATTTTCGTTCCCTCGTTATCTGAAGGCACTATATGATTTTTGGTAACAATTTGCTCAGTGCTTTTAAGAAGAAGTTTAATTGTCAAACTATGATAATTCAGGGTCAAAGGTCAAAGAACGACCTTGACCTCTTGTACTCATGCATCTTCATGTACTCATTAAGATTACTGTATTTACCAATTTTTAGGCCTAAATCTTCAAAACTTTCCATGTAATCTTATGTTCTAGCATTTTCACATATTTGACCTTGCTGCAAAATGGCCAAGGTCAACCCAAGGTCATCATTTTAAAAAGCTTGATAGTACTCGAGTAGCCAATGCTACACACCTAGTTTCAAGGGCATCGGTCAATTTGGTTCTGGAGAAGAAGATTTTTAAAGGTTTTTACCATATATGAGTGTGGCGGCCATGTGGGGCATGTGACCTAGACCGTTTGAACAAATTTTCATTCCCTCAACTCCTGGAGGCTCTATATGAAATTTGGTTACAATTTGCCTATTGGTTTTTGAGGAGAGTGTTTGAAATTGTCAAAGTATGAGAGTTCTGGGTCAAAGGTCAAAGAATGACCTTGACCTATTGTACTCAAATATCTTTATGTACTCATTAAGGTGACTGCATATACCAATTTTTAGGCTTTAATCTTCAAACTTTCCAAGAAATCTTATGTTCTAGCATTTTCACATATTTGACCTTGCCGTAAAAAAGTCAAGGGTAACCCAAGATCATAATTTGAATAATCTTGATAGTACTTGAGTACCCAATATGCTACATACCAAGTTTCAAAGCCATCAGTCAATTGGTTCTTGAGAAGAAGATTTTTAAATGTTTTGCCATATATGGGCGTGGCAGCCATGTTGGTCGTGTGACCTGGACCGTATTAATAATTTTTTGTTTCCTCAACCCCTGGAGGCTCTATATGAAATTTGTTTTCAATGGACCCAGTGGCTTTTGAGGTGATTGAAATTGTCAAAATATGAGAGTTCTGGGTCAAAGGTCAAATAATGACCTTGACCTCCTGTACTCATAAATCTTCATGTACTCATTTAGATAACTGTAGATACCAATTTTTAGCCCAAAATCTTCTACAGTTTTCAAAATATCTAATGTTCTTGCATTTTGCCATATAAAAGCACAAGGAAGCAAATTTGACCTTACCGTAAAAAAGGTCAAGGTCAACGCAAGGTCATAATTTGAATAATCTTGGTAGTACTTGCCTACCCGATGTTACATACCAAAGTTCAAGGCCATTGGCCTATTGGTTCTGGAGAAAAAGATTTGTTTTAGGTTTTTACCATATATGGGCATGGCGGCCATGTTGGTCATGTCACCAGGACCGTTTGAACAACTTTTCGTTCCTAAGACCCCTGGAGGCTACATATGAAATTTGGTTCTATTTGGCCCAGTGGTTTTAGAGGAGAAGTGGATTGAAATTGTTGACGGACGACGGACGGACGACGGAGCATTACCATCCTATAAGGGTAGCCGGACGTTTCGGACCCAAATATTTGAGACGTTTCGAACCCAGACATTTTCGGCCCCAAGACGTTTCGGACTCAGGGACGTTTCGGACCCAAGACATTTCGGACCCTGGTTAGCGGACGACCATGTGCTGAAATAGTCTGCAACAATCAGTTATCTCACTTATCGACGACACGTGGATAATTATGCAACTGACCCATCCTGCATATTTCCATGTATATTTGCTGCTGATAAGTAAAAAAGAGTGGACAAAAGTTTGTGATTGTGTAATGGTTTGATGCAAGTCTCAGATACTAAAAGATATATAGTCACTCATCTCAAACCTGGCAGAAATACAGACCGTGAAATGCTCTTGATCGAGCAAAATTTGACGTTTTTCGCTTATGTAAAGCCGGAGGACCCAGAATTGTGACGTCATTGCACTTTAACAAACAGAGTCTTGGGAGAATGGTATAGCAGAAAGAACCAAAATTATCCAGTACTTGATAACGGATCAATTAACTTTAGCATAATGCTGGAAATTACAGAATGAAATGTGAAACTCCCAAAAAGTCAATTATTTAAATCCCCTGCTTTAGTTAAATCATTCCAGATGTCAGAACATTTTCATAAACAATCATTAAATGAGTGTTTCTACAGCCCAAATCTAACTTAAACGGAAGGTGCTCCTTAATTTTCAATTTCTATTTACAAGCATAATACAAGCACCTCCTTACCGACATGACGTCGAAAAAATTCACACGCGGTACCCGGCATGAACGTGACATCATATATTGCTCTGGTAACACGTTAAAATTTGAATTTCAAACATGGATTTGAAAGCTCAAAAGACACTCTTTGGTGTTACATGAAGAATACTTATTTCTGTTTATAATAAACTAATCTACAAAGGTGTTTCTATTATTTAATGATCACCCCACGTATCGCCGCAGAATTCCACAGCGTTCGTTTTTTTTATTTGGTCTCAGAAAACATATGTTGTGGCTTTGATTAATCTGCAGCGGTATTTCTGCGGTAAATAAATTGCCACCAACGCAATTTGCTACCGAGTATTAGTATAATTCGATTGACCAATATGTTTAGTTAGTTTAAACATATTTTGTTTGCTCATAAAGTCATATATAAGGAAATGGGTCGGGCCACAAATTTAACAACATTCAATTTGATTATATCGCAATTGTATTGTTGGGCTGAAGTCGTTTCAGAGGATCTATCTATCTATCTATCTATCTATCTATCTATCTATCTATCATTTAAAGTCGCTATGAATTTAAATGATATTACTTTTTAGGAAAGTTTTTACAATAATTTTCTGGAATATTTTAGTAAGAATCATTCTAGATAATCTTTTACAAACACTGTGAATTTGTATTTTGGTATTTTTGGTATGGAACATTTATTTTTTGTATTTTTTTTTTCTTTTACATATCGGAAAGTTTTTCGTTCTTTCATATTTTCTCATTTCCCTTTTTTTTTTTTTTTTTTTTTTTTGATTTTTACAAAGTCCTGTAAAAATTGATCTCTTTCCTTATCATTGGTTACATTAATTTATATAATGCATAAAATATAAAATAAATTACCACTCTTATTGCATTTGAAAGACTAAAATATAAATACAATCTTTAAGTATAATAAACCAACATAATTAAAGACGCCTATCTTGCTCATGAGCACTTGTTTATTACTCATCGATAAATATCACACCTAAAGTTATCGTGTATATTCACTAACCGATGTCGCGTGTCACGATTAATCGATACCGCTGCTTACCTGGACGTTCGGCAAGGCGACTGTCTTTCAGATAGATAGACAGAGGGGCGATCGGGCGAAAAATAGGTAGACAGATAGATAGATAGGTAGATAGATAGATAGATAGATAGATTGTCAAAACTGAAATTTCGTTAAATTAATGAGTCTGCGGATGAAAATCTCAGCTTTAATTTTAACCTTAGTTATTGTAACTCGCTTTTTAGTTTCGCGTTCTATTATTATTGTTATTATTATTTGCTGTGATATGGCTTTCAAGGTATCATTGTCAGTTTGGAAGGTAATTTGTCCAACATTGGCATGATTTTTTAATTGGAATTGCGAAAATTAGCAAACCTGAAGATGATACGTATATGGTAGTCTATCATATCCGTTTTATCCATTTCAAATTATGAAAGCATTGCAGTTACGTGCATCAACAAACTTTATCTTTGAAGTTAAGTTTTAAGAAGGTTTAAATAAAGAAAAACCATGGAATTAAAAATAAATAAATAAATAAATAAATAAATAAATAAATAAATAGAAAGTTATCAAACGGCCCAGTCAAGTTTTTAATCTGTCATTACAGAAAAAGCATATGGGCTGAAATAATAAGTCTGAACGAAATAAAAATAAAAAAAATAAGTAAACGTAAAAAGTAAGTCAAGACTCGGTATTGATGGTATCTTCCAAATGTATGCAAAAAATTGCAGTCGGTGAAGCAAAAAAGTTAGGTCAAGACTCAGTATTGATGGTAGATATAAGCTTTATTCTTCCAGATGTATGCATGGTCCAAGTTTCATGGCTCTAGCCTTTATAGTTCTTGAGAAATGGACCTAAACGCAAAAAATTGACAAAACATTGCAAAGTCGGTGAAGCGTAAAAAGTAGGCCAAGACTTAGTATTGATGGTAGCTTTAACCTTTACTATTCCAGGTGTATGCACGGCCCAAGTTTCATGGTTCTAGCCCTTGTAGTTCTTGAGAAATAGACCTAAACGCGATAAACGTGTCTAGGGCCCGAGATGGTTAGTTCCGAAGTGTCCTGTATTCTATTTTTGTATGTAGCGGCTCAATTATTTAAAACTTTTTTGTCCAATTGTTATAACGATGTTTTCGATGAATACAAGGTCAACGTTGATTTTCAGATCTTGATTTTTTACGATGTTTTTCGGCATTAATTTTGAAAGCTTCTATGTGTTTAGGACTGATACTACGAGTGTGCAAGTGCTGCGTGTACCTTACAGTGCCGGGGCGTCCTACTGATTTGGATAATAGTAGGGCAAGGGCCCATTTGGCTTGCAGTAGGTGCGGGTGGGGTTATCTAGACATTTTTTTCTCTCGTCTATCATTCTCTCTTCTTTCTCCCTCTCTCTTGGAGACGGCCTGGTATAGACTGAAATACTGTCTCAAAGGGCCGTTTAACCCAAAGCAATCAATCAACCAATCAATCAACGAGTGTGCAATGCTATGATATTGGCATATACAGAGAAACCAACATTAGAAGAATGCTTGAATGTATGAGGCCATGAGGGTCGTTCAAAAAGTCATTGTCAGCAATGACGCAAAGGTTCGCTACGGCTGTGGAAAGAATATGAGTATTTTCAAGGCTGAAAGTGTTCGCGTTCATGTTGGCCTTTATATCTTGAAGTTTTGACACACGCCCAATGTTTTGTTTGTTTGTTTGCTTTCGTCATGCCTTTAGATCTTTATATATTTTTTGTTTATTTATATGTGCCATGTATAACTCTTTTCATTATATGAGTGTGCATATGTACATCGTCAAAGGTTTAGCATGGCTTACGTTACACCTGCTGTTACATTCAAATACTATATATGTTGGGACTATTCTGTTCATTTTATATAAATAAAAACAAACTTAAATTGAATGTGTAGAAACAATGGTTTTTCTCTTTAGAAGATGTGCATTCTACAGAAACGGACGAAATAGGACTGGGGACGAGGACGAAATATTGGGTCCGAAACGTCTTCAAACAGGGTCCGAATGGTCCCAGGCCAGGGTCCGAAACGTCTTGGGTCCGAAAAATACGCAGGGTCTAAAAAGTCTTGGGTCGGAAACGTCCGACATTCCCTATAAGCTCCCCCGGAGCCGTTGGCTCAGCTGAGCTAAAAATGTCTACTGAATGTCTTTTACATTAGAGGGTGACTGGATTTTTGTGTATAAACATGTAAGCATCCGCTTTTTGTGTTTTTACAAGCCTCATTGCGTCATTGGTTACCTTTAACAAGGCATAAATCAACGAATGTGGTGTTTAGTGAATGCTGAAATTTTTGTACATTTCGATCGTACCCCTTTTGCTGAGATATTTAAATTACTTTTGTCTGTGTCCCTACCACTGTTTCTTAGTGCGCGCAATGGCCAAGTAAACGTGAAGTTTTTACATTACACAATTACTGGGCCAGTGTCCGCAAAAATGTATAGTGTGGGTTTGGTCAGAAAAAGTTTCTCCGCAAAGGTAAGACCTCTTTGTCAAAAACTAAAAACAGCAGGTGTCGTATTTATAAAAGGACTTAAGTGGTTGCTATGCTGTTGTTAAGGCTAAATTTCTATGAAGGTGATTCCCTACAACTATGAAATTTCCTCCAGAGGAACAGTCTTTTTCAGACTGTCCCTCCAGAGCAAATTTCAAAGTTGTAGAGAATCATTAATATTTCATTAATGTTGCCAACTGATCTCTTTATCTTTAACTGCCTATCTGCCTTTCTGGATTTACCATGTAAGTCCATCTTAATGTTTGGACGTGCATGGTAAAGCAAACAGTGCAGAGCTGGTCAGACTGCACTCTGATCCGCTACTGCGCTGTTTGCAATCCAGTCAATACTTTCAATAGACCTTTTTCACATTGTTATCTCCCTTGCCGGCCACTCTTCAATGGAGATACGCATATTGAACTGGAAAGTTATATGGGGCACTGATGATCTGGACTGGCAGGAAGAGATGTGTTGGTTTTAGAATTTTGAATATTTTTCGTGCGAAATAACCATTTAAATGGAATATGAATTGTGATTCCTCGAGTTTTTGAAAGATTGTTCAATTATAAATATTTGCTTGTGGATAAAAAATAGCTTTTGTTACAAATAAAGTACAATTAGCAGAGGCATATATCGGCTGCGCGATACAAAACTTTGGTATGAATTAGTTTTTAATCATTTAAATACTTTGGTAAATTACTTTTTAAATCATTAAAACATCTCCCTTTCACTAAAAGAATATCAAAATAATGTTTCAGGACAGTATGTACCAAACGATTTATATCAAGAATAATCTAATGGTATTAAGACAGGGACACAGAAAAATTGCTAGCCACGACAGTTTCTTTCGAGATGACATCGGCCTCGCTCATGACTGAATTAATTAAATCGTCGGTTTGTTTTTAATATTTTTTGTTTAATCTTATTGAAAACATATTTTGACTTTTATACGGAACAAAATGGAACAAAAAAAAAAAGTAGCCGAAAACCGTCTAGCCTGGTCACAAGACATATCGAATCTGGCCGCATCTTCATTATAAATTAACATGACATGCACAGATCTGTGGATGTGTCTGAAATGTGTTTAAATAAATCATAAAGCCAAAACATAAAATGTATTGTTCTACAAATTAGAATTGCATGAATATCAACATGTTTAGTTAAAATTACAGAAAAAATGAATAGCTGAACATTAGCGTCACACATGGACACAGGGGCCTAGCTACATTTGTTTGACTGGGTGCATATTTTATCGTTATTATAAAATTTCTACGGTTTAATTAATCTCAACAACAACTTGTTTTGTTTTTGATAGCAGTCGGCATCAGCTGATAGCAAACTTATCTGCTAATTATGCGATATCAATATCACCCACTAAAGTGTGAAATACTGTCGGCGGTGTCAACGTGTTACATGCTCCGTTGATTGCGTTTATTGTCAATAAATAAGTGATAGTGTATTGTTCTTGTTCTTGTTCTTCTGTAGTTTCCTCCTTCGAAGGAGCACCTCACGACGTGAGTGGATGACCCGCCACAATTGATATTTACAACATTGGGCTATGGAAAACTTTGTACAACGATTAACCCTGGGGAGATACGCTGGCCTCTAGTTAACAGCTATGTGTAAAATTTGTTTATGTTTTTCTGAGTCTCTTTTTCTTGGGTTTAGGGGTTAACTCTAACATCTTGTAACGTAACGCATGTAGAGCATACACTAGTCTCCCGGCATGGTACTGCAGCCATTGTATATGATCAGGTTTCACATTCTTTGTGCCATCGTAGTGGGCCAGCCCGGTACAGTCGACAATCAGCTGAACAAGCCCCAAGTCTGTTCCATTAGGCCCTATATTACCCAGGACCTGGTCTCTAGAGTTGAGAACCTCACGCAGGATTGGACGCCGTGTCTCTTCAAGCGCTGAACATTCAAGCAAGAAGTGGGATAAGGTCTCGTCGTCATCACCACATAGGAGACACGTAGCTTCACAGTCGTTACGGTTATATGTTGCCCTGTTTGTTTGTAAGACATAGGTCCCTGTAGCAACCAACAGTCGAGCGTGAATCCTGCTGGCCTCTCGCGTGGACCCTGTGATCACGTTTAGCAAGGGATGTGGCTTTCCTGGCTTGAACGACCGGATGTTGAGGAACTGCAAAGAACTCTGCCTTTCTGCTTCGCTAGTTATCTTGTTGACCCAGTAAGTATCCACCGCATTTCTAACCGCCCTCTTCCAGGAGTACTTCGAGTAAGAAGAGCTGAGCAGGTCCAATGCTGGGGGTAGGTTATATTTTAGGAGAATAGCCCGTATTTGGATGTACCAGCTGTTGCTGTTGAGTGTATGTCAAACCTTCTGATAATTGGCAAAAAATATGACACAAGACGATTTACACGCTAATTTGGGAGATTATTTCATCTCTAGAATGTTGAGTTTCACTTATTTATTTTGTTTCCATTGAAAAATTTCAACTTCATACATGAATGATTTTCATTTAGTTCAGACTTCATTAAAGAAAGGAAAACAAAACAAAACAGAAAGCGTATTTCAATAAATTAATAGATATATAATTAGATAAATGATCTGTATTTGATCTCTTAATTTCGAATTAATCCGTTTCGCGACTTGACTTTTGTATTAGATGTACACCTTTTCTGAGTTTTCTGCGTATCTTTTGACGTGATTTCTTTACAATTTATAATTTAAATACAAGTATGTATCATATTAGACTTAAATCACTGTCGAAAATAAAAATAGTAAATAAGGCATCATCGGGACAAAAAGAAATGTGAATATAGATGATTCAAACAATTATTTGTCAGTCATTACATAGGAAGTATCAATGGCTTAAAATCCTTTAGCCCCCTCAGTGTGAGGTCTCGCCTATTATCGGGAAATAACGCGTCACGTGAGCGGTATACGCATGCGCAGAAACAATGTGAAAAAGGTCTATTAGTAAAATATTTATATTATAAATGTAGGTGCAACGTTGAACAGATATATAGTAGAGTAAGGGTGTGTTTTGTATGTATATGTGATTTTGTTTCATATTTTTCTTTTCTTCAGATCCGTTTTGCCATAGGATCAAAATTATTGTTGTTTTTTTTTTTGTTTTTGTTTTTTTGATATTTTTTTTTGTTGCTCCTCATGTTGTTACATTATGTAAACTGAGAGTAATAATAAAGTTTAAAAGTTTTTATAAATATGGCCCCAGATGTTTACATGATTTTAAAACACCCACTTACAGTACGCATTTACTGCGTTTGTCGGGTACAGGGATTACCAACAGTATACTAAAGTGAGATAAATTTTATATGCCTCAAACAGCTATGCATGTAGAACAGAAAAAAACATAGATGAAACAAAATTTTAAACTCGTACCGTTTGATACAAATCAAATCAATTTCAAATCAAATTATTCTTATTTCGAAAACATATATGAGCCGCGACACGACAAAACCAACAAAGTAGTTGTGCGCCCAGCGCAGACTCAGATCAGCCTGGGACTCCACCCAGTCTGATCAGAGTCTTCACTGTCCGCATTTAGGTAGCTTAGACCCTTAGCTACCCTGTAAGCGCACTGCGGAGATTCTGATCAGACTGGGCGAATGCCCAGGTTGATCTGAGTCTGCGCTGGGCGCACAATCACTTTTTTTATTTTCTCGTGTCGCGGCTCATATTATTATCAGTAAGGTATAGAATAATAAAAATCATAACAGCTCTAAGGGGCACAACCTTAGCACTAGCTAATTCAGTTATTGCCCATAAAGCCATCACTTGGGCTTAACTGAGCAACACCTAGACCTTGGGCCGCCCGAAGATGTGTATGTATAAACATTCTCGAGCAGCCCGAGGAGACCTAAGCGATCATGCCGAAAGTGCCCAAAGTCAATCCGTATGAGTGTTTACAAAAATGTCATATTTCAAACCATCTATGATCTATCGCCTTAATCCTTCATATACACGCAAATCTGTCAGTTAGCTAGCCAATGAAAATACGATTCTGTGGCTTCTGAGTTCTACCTTGTAATAGACAAAACATATTTCGTTTTTTTTTTATAAATACGCCCAAACCACACTCGAATAAATTTCAATCAAAACTGTTAGCACAAACACTGGAAATTATATAATAACTAATAGATTAAATTAACATTACTATAAGATATGTAATTATTTGTTTTCATAGTTGACCTTTTTAGCTTATTAAGAATTAAAAAAAAAACTACAATTAGTCGATTAACCGTTTTTTTTTTTTTCACGTTTGATTGTCACGTTTAAGAGTTTATTGACTTCTTTCTCTGTTTTCCTTTCTTGCGTTTTTCTTTCTTTGTTTCTTTCTTTCTTAATCAGACTATATAAATAGTGTTCCTTTCTTAATTACATGTAGATCATAAAAAGCACACATGAAATATATAAACAAAACACGAATACCAATAAAGGATGTTGTGTTAGCCGTTACGCAATATAAGCGGATTTGGACTTAGACTATTTGAGACATAATTATGAGCGAGGTTTTATCGAAACACGACTTTTTGTATGTTTAGAGATCAATGGAAGATACTTGTAGTGTACTTATTTTATAATGAATAACATCAATGTAAACCTTATAAAAATCTCTCGATGGTGATAACTTATAAAAGTTTTATAGAAAATTCGATCATTTTCAAATTTAAGGCTGAACATAGCTTCTTGGGTATTTTCGACATGATTCGTATATAATTTCAAGTGACTGAAGCTTCAAACCTCAAAAGCCGATGGAAGAATCAAAATATGAAGTTATTTTATATATTTTTACACCATATTAACGAGCAAAGACTGAAGTTTATGTTCATAACTTATAAAAAATTTTAGTACTATCATATATGTATTTTATTTAACATTCTACATTATATTTCAATGTAATTGCATATAGCACTGGACAGAATTTCAACAGGGAAGCTCTCGGATAAACCCGTAGATCGCTATCGGTAATTTCCGCCGTATTGAAGCATAAACTATTCCTCTACTCTGTAACTCTGGAGAGCATTGTAGAGAGCGATGTGCTCGCCTATAAGCAGGGCTTATTTCATATTAATTCACTGTTTGGAGGTTAGTTGTAAAGTAGATCATATCAAGAGCGCTGAGCACTCCTTGCAGGCACATGACATCAAAATGACGTCGTATCGACGATACGACGTCATTTCGACGCCATGTGCCTGCTGGGCTGGCAAACTGCAAAATGTTGGAAATGATACATATATAGCGGCTAGTTCAGACAGCTTACATCGGAAACTCTGACCAGACTGCGTAGTTGATATGCGCTGTTGTTCATTGTATATTCTCTGTGACGCAGCTCAGTCAAGAATATAACAATCCATCATGAGTGTCCATGTAGGATAGGGAAATCTCACCCGAGGGGTCGGAATTTCAACCAGGGGCGAGGGTTGCCGAGTCCCTGGTTGAAAATCCGACCCCGATGGTGAGATTTACCTATCCTACATGGACTGGCTCGATCATGATGGATTATATTTTCCTCCACTGTTAGCGGCTTTTAAACCTCAAATCGGATTAGGCTTCAGAACACGGAAAGGACTTCTATGCTTAAGGCGTGAGTTTTTCCCATGATTAAAAAGTTATAGGGATCACTGACTTCTGCTTTGCATTTATTACTATGTCATGTAACTTGCATGACAAATGAATTTTCAAGAGTTTGTGTCGATGTAAATTACGTTAAACATACGTTGACGTTGACGTCATTGTTGAGATAAATTGTAAATTATCCTCAAACTGATCGTTGAAATAATGGTTTATTGTATTCATTTCACCCTTTTTGACTTACATTACTTACATAACAGACTTTACTGGATAGTTTTGACAATATGTATGTGATTTAATAGATCATTTTATAATAAGTGCATTATATTTACTTGATATTTTAATTTTTCCTATATGCATGTACCATTTATCTTGTTTAACTTACATGGGGTTGCAAGCATGCGGCAATTGAGCATGATTCTTGCACCCTCTCTTAACTTATCCATATGTTTTAAGTTCCTTTAGATCTGTAATATAGTTATGCTTTTCTCTGTGATATATGTTTTCTAACTGTGATGCTTGCTTGTTTTTATACATGTGTATCTTTAATTATTTGTTGGTCGGTAAAATGGCCAAAATGGCTAATGTTGATTGTGTTGTAAATTTGAAAACCGACTTTAAATAAAGTTTCTTATGTCTTATGTCTTATGACCTTGACCTCATTTCAAGGTCATGGTACACAATATAATCTTTGAAGATCGCAGTGCTACTGTTGACCATTCTTCTTCTTTTGCTTACTGAGTATCGTTCCCCCTGTGACCCAGCTTCCCACTCATATATATTGCGTACTTGCCATGGATAAGTCTGCTGCATGAAGGAAATGCTGGATCACGGGGATAGTGTGTGTGTGTGTGGTGGGAGGGGGGGGGAGTACTTGTATTTTAATTTTAGTGAAGCGTTCTCTTTTGGCCGCTTTGACCGGAAGTATAATTGTGGTTTTGCATGTTTAAATGCCAGTCAGGCGTAACAAGAAGAAAATCATTGCTTTGTATAGTGATATCCGTGTATTTAGAATGCATTTATGACAAAAATGTATGGAATGAATGACTGATTTCAATATTTTTATTACCCCAAAAAATGAGGTATGCGAAAACCTTGAATTTAGGGTAGGTAGGGTCAGACTGGATTACTCCCCATGTCTTTGGGTCTGAATCACAAATGATCTGATTTCATACGGTTAACATACATTTGTGAAAGCTCTGCTAAGAAAAAATTATACACTTTATACTTTTGAAAATTCGGACCTGTCGCGCTGGTCTGATGGGGAAAATCCTCGACTTAAGCATAGGAGTCCTTTTAACTTTTTAACCAGTGATCTGAAGTAAATTTTGAGCAGCCAAGTGTGTATATCGAGTCCTCAATTGGGTGTAAACACAGATTGCACCTTAAAATTAGTCCGAAAATACGATATGTGGACAATTTTATCTTCCGGAGGGAAAAAACACAATGCAACTTAGCCTCTCACTTCACGCGCGTCAAGTTTGCTGACGCCATTAAAATTGGGTGACGTCACAAACGTATAATCCGCTATTGAACGTCATAATTATATATATTTTTTTTAGCTGAATGGAGCTTCGAGGAACCTGAATGTATATAGTAATAGAAGAATCGTTTCGAGGGCACAGAAGGGCCAGTTTCCCACCCCACCCCTACCCACCTGTCCCCACCTACTCATCTTTCTCTTATGAGTTGGCCTGCCAGTAACCTCATGTTCCTACAGTTTTAGTGTTCTGGTCCTGATAGGACTGGTCAGCTCTTATTAAACTTTTTTGATTTAACACTTACTATATCATATAATAGCTGTTACTGTTATCTGGCTGGATGCTGCTTGCTGCATTAGTTGTTGCCTTTTTTTTGTAAACATTTCATAGTTATCCTATTGTGTGTTTACGTTATATAGAATCCACACCTTACTTTAATGTGTGTATTAATCTTCTTGTCATTGCCTATAACTTTGTATTATACATACGTACGGGGAGGGCCGTAATTAATGTTGTAAGAACTTGTGGCCCAACCCAATTGCTGTACAGATTATTTGGCAATAAAATATGTTTAAACTATTGAACGTCATCCGAGATGCTTGCATATCCATTTTGTTCATTTAAAATTAAAATATTAGTCAAAGACTGAAAAAGTCTAGTTGCTAATATAAGAAAGATGTTGCTAGGTGTAAGATTATAACAATCCATCATGAGAGTCCATGTAGGATAGAGAAATCTCACCGAGGGGTCAGAATTTCAACCAGGACGAGGCTTGCCGAGTCCCTGGTTGAAATTCCGACCCTGAGGGTTAGATTTACCAATTCTATATGGACTGGCTCAGGATGGATTATTTTTCTCCCACTCTCAGCGGATTTTGAACCTCAAGTCGGATTAGGCTTCAGAACAGGAAAATTTTAACTTTTTAATCAGTGATCTGAAGTAAATTTTGAGCAGCCCAGTTTGTTTTTCGGGTCCTAAAATGGGTGTAAATACAGTTCCACCTTGAAAATAGACGGAAAACACGATACGTTGACTATTTTATCTTCCAGAGGGCGAAAACAAAATACAGCTTTGTCTGTCACGTCACGCGCGTTAAGTTTGCTAGCGACGTTTATAACCGGGTTTAGTGGCTTCATTAAAATTGAGTGACGTCGCAAACCTATGATCTGCTATCAAACGTCATCCGACATGCTTGCGTGTCCGTTTTGTTAATTTAAAATTAAAATATTAGTCAAAAATTGAAAAAGTCTGGTTGCTAATATAAGAAAGATGTTGCCAGGTGTAAGATTGAAGTTTCTTATATGAGCTGAGGGCCTATCTTATATATGCAAAGGTGGGAGAAAAATAGAATCTATCATTGGTCTCCGATGCGAACAGGGAAATCCCAATCCGATGGCATACGAGGCAAGCCTCGTTTCCGACACACCCCTTGTGCCCGAGGGTTGGGACTTCCCTGTCCGCATCGGAGACCTATGATTGACTATTTTTCTTACCTACGATAATGATTAGTTCAGATGGAACGGGGAACTATAAGGCATATTTCATGCGAACGTGTACAAGTGTAAATAGTACAACCGTGTCAGCCTCATGGCTTCTGTAGTGAACCAACAAGTAAAAAATAGGTCCTTGACAAATTTCCTAATTGAAATTCATATTAAACTGGAAAAATGTATTGAGACGACTGCAGCAAGCGCGTGTATGACTTAAATTGTGACGTAACGTCAACGTCATTTCAAGCGTCAGTTGGTAACGTTTTCAAAATGGCGACACCCTCGACAGTGTTGCTGTTGTGTTATTGCAGTATACGAGCTCTTGTATAATCTCGGACCCATGTTAGCTTGAGCGGCTTCACGAATTTGCGGAGAGAAAATTTCTGAGGCATAATACGCGGAAGCCGATAGGGGACATTTCACTTGACGAACTTAAACGTTTTTTTTTTTTTTTTTTTTTTTTTTTTACACTTGGAAGACAATAGGCAATTTCTCTCTTGTTGAGGCACTCCAGCAAGTGGTTTTTAGTGGAACTTTTTTCTTTAAAGGTGCTTAAATATCAAAATTGTAGGTTTAACATACCCAAAACCATTTCTCATAGCTAAATACTGACTTGCAGCATATTGCATGGCCTCTTTTGTCTATTTTTATCATTTTTTGTTTGGAGGTGGGTTTCCCAATAGTAAAAATATTCCTTCTGGTTTCCAGCCTTTGATGAGGTTCATTTTAATTTTAATTAAGCTGGGAACCACCAATTATGACATCACAACAGAAATGATGTCATCACTAATCACCTGATCTGTTTTGGAATATGATCATTTCAGCAAAGGGTTGCTTGCAGTGTCAGCTACACTTATGCATCTTTTTGTTTTCCAAAAAGATATTACTTATGAAAATAACTGCTATAAGATATAAGAATAAATTCTTCTGAACTGATTCCATGTTAATTTTATATGAAATGGTAATTTTCAAGAATGTGCTTGAAACATGCCACCCCTACAGCAATAATGGTTATCCTGAGGCCGCCATTTTGAAACTGAAAAAATACATTGCAAGGGATTACTTTCCAAGCTTGACAGCATGCCAATGAATTTCAAAAACTCTAATGGACAAATCTGGCTACGAGAAATGGTAGTGAATTGAACCATGTAAGTGGAACTTGCTGTTTGTTTATCCTTTATGTATAAACTTCGAAAACTCACTTGCTGGAGTGCTTCAACAAGAGAGTAGGCGTTATATTACACTTACTTAAACATTTTAGTAGTATACATGGAAAATGTTGGACTGGCGGGAAGTCAAACGTGCGACATGATGGCGACTGATTGAAGTCTCAGAGGCGTGAAGGATTCTTTCTTCATTTTATTCATGTATTCGATCATTAATCAATTAATTACACGTTTTACTACGCTAGACGATTTTGTAGACTCAGACATTTTTTGGCACACTTAGAAGATCTTTCAAACTTCAATTCAATTCAATTCAATTCTTTATTTACACTCAGGCTTACATAAGTAAACAACATGAGGAGCAGAAAACGAAACATACATAATACAACAACATGGTGGTATATCAAACACATAAATTTCAAGGCGCCACAAGAGATCAAAATTATCTATATGCGATTGGCATTCAGTATTGAGTTTTTTGATTAAGCTTATTTAACTATTGAGTATGAGAGAGAGGAGCACATACACTTACACAGACACACACACATACATGCACACAAGCAGATGGGAGAACACTTACTGCTACAATGATGTGTCAAAACACCTTATGAACCTATATATTACATATTATATCTGTAAGATATAAGTGCAAGCTATAATGAAACAGCATGATATACAGGTACTATATGTTCTATATGGCCATATGTTCTCTGTATCTTGATTATTTGTAATCTTAGTTGTTTCCAACTATGGTTTGAGGGCTGGATTTGGATTTTGATTGTTTCAGTTCCTGGTCTTTGCATACTTTTTACTCTAAATAGTAATGACAGAATTAGTAATAAGTTCACTTAAGAGGACTCAAGCAAAATTTCATTACCCCTTGAAAACATACTTAGAACAGTATTGGCTGCCTATATATTTACGCATGGCTTACCTGCACGAGACTGCATTCAAGGTTCAGTTGTTATGTAAGAAACTGGTTTAACATTGCCTAGTCCGTGCGAGTCGTGTCTTGACACGTTGCGGTTTTATTGAGGCAAAACCATGAATGAGGCCTCGTGACAGTGAAAGTGATGATACTACTAAAAAAATATCGTTTGGATATAAGACAAGCTGAAATGTAAGTTAATAAGTCACTTTATACCCGTAGCTATCCTAAGTACTCGGACAGTGTGGCCATTAACCAGTAGAGTAAAGATTTTGTCGGCATCCATTGCAGGTCCCGACCCGACTGGTCCGCATAGACCGGCGGATCAGGGCCCGCAGTGTTTGCCCGATTATTGTTGTCCGAGTAACTAGGACAGCTACACCGTAATAGCTGGCACAGTACATTCGTTGCAGATCCCGATCAGACAGTTCGAGTAGTGCTGTCCGATCAGAATCTGCAATGCAAACCTAGATATTAGCCCTCATTTATTATACGACACATTAAAATACGTTAAAATATGCTTCAACGTGACGCAGTCAACGCGCAGACATTGCAGATCCTGATCAGACCCCTTCATAGAGTAGTCTGGCCAAGATCTGCAATGGTGGCTCAATAATCAGCGTCCAAATATTCAAGGAAAAATATATGCATGTATCAAGCACAGTGCGACCGTTGGCAAGCACTGCATAACAGGATCAGACTGTCCGGTAGAACAGGCTGATCGTGGTGTGCAGGCATACAATATCAATCATATAAACCGTCCAAGGAACCAAGACAATCACATAGCCATATAATAATAATTAACAAAATAAAGTGTGTTTGATGACAGATCTTGTGGACCCTGGTCAAACTGCTCAGCAGGAGCAGCCTGACCAGGATCTGCATGATTAGTTCTGTTGTTAGAATCCCCATACTTAGGACAAATACGGCAGAGAAATTTAGTTCAGCCTCCAGGCGGTTGACAAACACTGCAAATCCTGATTGCACTGCTCCGCGAGAGCAGTACGACCAGGATGTGCACTGCTTATCCATCCATTAGCATCAGCTGACCAAGTCCCAGACAGCAACAAGGATCAAAACTCAGTTCGTTAGCAAACACTGCAGATCCTGACCAGACTGCTCCTCTTGGGCAGTCTAGACAGGGTCCATAGTGTTGATATGGAATAAGCGTCTGAGTTCACAAAGGACCGCTGCATGGCGCGGTCGACGTCCGTGCATTGCAGATCCCGCCAAGACTGCTCATACTTGGTCAGTCCGAACAGTCCAAGTTATTGATTAACGAGGGTTTATAATGTACAATACAGCAGCATGATACACTTGAACAAAACAAAAAAGAAAAAAAAAGCAGTAAGGCAGTCATTTTGGCGAACCCGGCAGACCCCAATTTGACCGCTCATCATGAGCAGTCTTATCGGGATCAGTAGTATAATTTAACAACCTATTTTTTTTATTTATCTTTTTTTTTATTTTAGTATATATAGGAGATTTGCCGAAATAAATAACATGCTTTCGTATCATTATTTATTGATTTATTATTATTGTTATTATTATTTGGTCGCAGTATTTCGAACGTACATTTATTACTTATTAGTGTCTTTCGATACCTATTGGTAATAATTCAAAGACGTCTTCAAGATATATTAACATACTGGAGAATATATACTTAATTCATATATTGGTAGGTACATGTAGCTACTTGATTTCTTTCAACAAAGTGGCAATAAATGAACAGAGATTCTTTAATTGATTTGCTTGCTTTAAATTCATCAACTCATTATATTTTAGTACATTTGGGTGCTTATAATAGTATGGTTTAATATATTGTCTCCTGAGATGAAGAAAGTGCTTGCAATTCATTACATAATGGAATTCGTCTCCAATATCTTCGGAGCATAACAAACATTTTCGCTCACTAAGTGGGATACCAAGCCATCTACCTTTTTCTACAGGAAACCTATGATTTCTTGTGCGAAACGCAAGAAACTGTCTAGACATGTTTTTCGTAAGTATATTGAAAAAATCGCTTTTTTTTAATTCTGTTTTAAACAAACGATAATTGTTACAGCCGGATGAAGTGTTTGTTAATGAAAGCCATTTCTGGATATACTGATCTTGCATTTTGTTTTTTAATGCTGTGGTTAGCCATTTTATGTTATTGAAATTCTGACTATCCCATACACCTGAAAATCCCAGCGAACAAAGTTGTAACTTAACATTGCTAAGCCAATCCGATTTGACTTCATTTTTACTGTACTTGTGATACAATAGGGTATATGTAAGAGATGACAATTTTTGTTGTCCCAGATTGTCATTAAGTAAATTATCAACAAGTTTACACCAAAATGTTATAAGTCGATAATTTATGTCGATCGTAATTGGTATAATGCCTAACTCTCCATAAATCATATATCCCGGGGTCGACTTCTTTAAGTTAAAAACGTATTTCAGGAATTTAAGATGGACTCGTTCTATGATGTCGCAGTTGCCGTAACCCCACACTTCTGCTCCATATAGAAGTATGGGTTTAACTAGTCTGTCAAACATTTCTAACTGGATATCATGTAGCAAATTTAACGATCTTGCTTTCTTTAAAAGAGAAAATAAAGCTTTATTACCTTGTTCAGCGATAGACTTCTTAGCCGTAACAAATGAGCCACTTTGAGCTAGATTGATACCTAAATATTTATATTCTTTTATTATTTCTATGGTGTCGTTTCCAAAGTAAAACCTACAGGATCGCCGTCTGCCAGTTGAAAATATAACAATCTTTGTTTTAGATATGTTTACTGTTAGTTTCCATGTTTCACAGTACAGTTTGAAATTATCTAAAGCGCATTGCAAATCCGACGCTGTACTGCTGAATAAAACTGTATCGTCCGCATAGAGAAGCAACAAAATTTTGAGATACATATATATGTCGTCACTTGCTACCTCACAATCTATTCCAGTTACATTATGTGACATAAGGAAATGATTTAAGTCATTTAGATAGAGAGAGAAAAGAATCGGGGACAAATTTTCCCCCTGTCTGACTCCCGCTACACAGGGGAAAAAGGCTGAAGACTCATTATTTGTTGCGACCTTAGATTTTATATTTTCATACAAATTTTTTATTAAGTTAAAACATTTTCCATTATGTTGTATTCTTTTAATTTGCACCATAGGCCTTGCCTCCAAACGGTATCGAAGGCCTGTTTGAAATCAATAAAACAACAGAATAGTCTATTTCGACTAGATTTTGCGATATCGATTAAACTTTTTATGATGAATAAATTATCTACTGTCGAGTGATTCTTCCTAAATCCGGCTTGGTTTTCCTCAATAATGTTATATTTTTCTGTGAAGAGCTTCAATCTGTTATCAATTATGAGTGTAAATAACTTCCCCAAGCAGCTTAATATAGTAATGGGTCTATAATTTTCTGGCAATTTCGGGTCCCCCTTATTTTTATAAATCGGCTTTATAACACCCAATGTCCAGCTTTCTGGTATTTTACCACTATTAAATACTAAGTTAAACAATTTTGTGTAAATAGGCAACATTATGTTAATCGTTGTCTTTATATGTTCATTTTTTATATTGTCTATGCCCGGTGCTTTATTGTTATTCAATTGTTTGACAGCTTTAAGTATTCCGCTTTCACTTATTACCTGATTTAGTTCTTCGTTCAGGTCGGCATTGTTGTTATTATCTATATCTGTTTGTGTTTGACTGTTCTTTTGTGAGTTGACGTCTTTGAAATAATTAAATAAATCATTTAGAGATGCTTTTATATCCTTGTTTCCACTTTTAAGGTTCAAAAGTTTCCAGTATTCCTTGCTGTTGGATGACTTAACGTTTCTTGCAATAGTTTGCTTATATTGTTTACTTATTCTTTTTAGATACATTTTGCTTTCCTGTGACTTATATCTGTTATAAAGTTTTCTAGCATAATGATATTGGTTTCTTGATTTATGGCATTCAGAATTAAACCATAGTTTCTTCTCGCGTGCTGCAGAGTTAAAATCGTGTTTTGTCACTGTAGAACCAAACGTTTTTAAAGCATTTTTCTCAAAAAGAATGCCTATTTCGGCAACAAAACCATCCAATTCGTTCTGCGTTATATCTTTGTATTGCCAGAGTTCATTTAATTTCGAAAGAATTTCGGTCACAGAACTCAAATCTAGATTTTCTTCAAAGTGACTGCTATTATTATTATTCCATAATCTTGTTTTGCTATTATCGAATTGATATGCCTGACCAAAGCTGAAATTTGTATCGATGGACTGTGATCGTATAGATAACGCAACAGGGCAGTGAACATCTGAATACAGGCTGCTAAATTCTAAAATTTCAAGCTTATTTATTTTGGGAAACAAATTCGAGGTGCTTAAAAAGTAATCTACTGTTACTTTTATTTTTACATGTAAATTTTGCGCTATCTATACAATCATTTATTCTTCCATTCAATATGAATAGATCAACAGTTTTGCAAAACTCTAGCATCTGATTGCCATAGTGATTAATTTGTTTATCCATATTCGACCTCTGCAAAGCAATGTTACATTTTGAAAAGTAGTCAAAAACTTCTAAATTCTCGTCCCATAGGGACTCTAAGCCATGCATTTCGCTAATAAACAAATCAATCTCTTGGAAGTCATTTTTCTCACCAGTGCGAGAGTTAAAGTCACCAAATAAAATAAATTCGGAATTATTACAATATCTTAGTATTTCTCGTTGCAATTCAGCATAAGGATCTTCATGGGCATATTTCGAGCCGTACGGAGGTATATATACCACACCACAGTTTATAGGGCTGCCCGTCGGTGAAATGTCTGAAGAAATTGTAAACCACTGTACGATTTTGGACTCGTTTTTCGTTTCAGTTTTTATGTACTTTCGTGTTTCGCTTTTAATAAGTAACGCGATACCTCCCGATTTGGTTCTTGATAACTTTTGTCTATTACTATATATGATATTATATCCCGAAATGTTAATATCATCACAGTCATCCGTCTTACTTTCTTGTACGCCGATAATATCATAACGATTGATCAATTCGGTAAATTCCGGAATTTGTGATTTCGATGCTAAACCACAAACATTCAGTGAAAGTATTTTTAATTCTGGTTTCCCGGCGCAGCTAGAATTAGAAATGTTTGCACTACTACAATTAAAATCACGTGAATCGTCTGGACTGCACTCACTAATACCCGTGTCTCCCACGCAATCCTATTTTTCGCCACGGCTGTCACGTGAATCACACCTGTCCTTGCTCAATGAAGAATGTGTATTGGGTGTACTACCGTTTACGTTTTGTGTGGGTCCTTTATACAGGCAATAGCTGTCTACATATTCTGGTAGCTGAAACTCGGCAGACACATTTTGAGGAGGAAGTTTGCTGACATTTTTGGTTTCGCCTGTATGACTCGGTACTTGTTCAGTTTGCGATGTGCCGTTTGCTACGTTTGCTGATTGTACAAGTTTAGCCGTATATGGTATTTGTTGTTTTTCTGTTACTGATACTGGTCTTGGTTCGGGGTTCGATTCTGTGTTCTCGTTGTTAACAAATTTTTGTTGTTCAGTACTCACTGAAGTTTCTTGCAGGGGTCTGTTGTCATTTTGTGTGGTAAGTGAGTCTATTTCTGATACTGACGGAGCAGGGGGTGATTGAACCGAGCTTGTAAGGGGTGCTGTTGGCCGCTCTTCATGGCTTAAACCCCCCTGGCCCTGTTTCTGTTAGCTCTATCTCCATGCCGTCATTTCTGTCAATTTGGATGCACGTTTCACTCACATTTTCCCTTTCACTTTGCTCTTTCTGTCTTTTAAAGTCTATATCTTTATCAAGTGGGGAACTAGCTTTTGTTTTTCTTGCAGAGTTAAACCTCAAAGAGCTGTCCTCATTATTCAGCTGTCTTAACGCACTGAATGAGTTTGAAACTGGTATTTCTGCTGAGTATAGGTCATAATTTTGGTTATTTCTGTAGTCATTGCTCGGTGTATATGTGTTTGAAGATACCACCGCACTGTATGAGTCTCGACTGTAGCCTCTCCCAAAGTTGTTACGCGGCGTATTAAACCTGTGTTGTCCCCTATTCTGAGGAGGAAATCTAGCCTGAACATTAAACTGTCTCTCAGATGTTGACTTTTCCTGTTGCTGTGCAGACGTTTGTGGTCTGTAATTTTGAAATTGTCTTTCATTGGTTGCATATTGGTGCTGCCGTTGCTGTTGAGTGGCAGGGTGTGGCTTTCCACCCTGCCTTGGGCGTATTTGTTGTTGTTTTTGCATACCTTTGCTTCTTTCCAGACTTTCAGCAGTAACATCTGCTCCATTTATATAGAGTTTATCCTTCACTAAACGCACGACATTATCCCTGTTTAGCTTTGCCTGTTTTGCCTCTGGATATAGCAATTTTCTTTTCTCCTCAATTTCTGGGGGAAATTGCTCTCTGACCCCAAATGGTTTACCAAATAGAGTCCTTGGTGCGGCTTGACGGACAAAGTCTTTGTCGGTAAACCTTTCAAATTTGGCTATGATATGTCGTGGATACATCTGGTTTCTATCAAATTTGCCAAGTCGATGGACCCTGTCGAACACTATGTCTTTGTCTATGTTCATTTCTGTTCTTAAAAACTCCTTTAGTGTTGCTTGTACATTTTCATATTCTCCCCGCATGAGCCTAGGCTCACTTATTCCGGTGAAAATTAAATTTTCGCGCATGCTTCTCCACTGTAGGTCAATCATCCTTTCCTCGTTGTTCAGTTGTTTAGATTTAATTTCATTTTGACCTTGTTCCAGACTGCAAATTTTGTCAAAAAGAAAGTCCATTTTAGCTTCGTTTTCTTCTGTCGTCCTTATCACATTATCGTAAGTGTCGCTATAATGTTATATGCTCGAGTCGTAGTCATTCATTTTCCCTTTCAAGTCTAAAATATCCTTGTTCGCCTTATTTACCTGACCCTGTGCTGCAGTGACATTCTGTTTTAGTTCATGTATCTGGGTAATTTGCCTTTCTATATTTTGCATTCTAATATTTTGATCACCGAGCTGATGTTCAACGCTTTGCCATCTTTTATTTTGATTCTCTAAGTGTCCTTCTATATTCAACAGTCTCTGCTCAAGCCCTTTTAACATGCCTGAGAACCACGGGGGTGCATTATTCTGATTTTGATTTTGAGCTGGTTCTGCAAAATACCGGTTGCTATTAATTTCATGTAACTGTGTCATTTGTTGTGGCTGTAGATAGGTATCTGGTTGAGAATTTGGTTGGGTCAACTTGGCACCACTGTATGGACCACTATCATTGGAAGGCCCTTGCATATTCTGCCCATATTCCGGAGGCCTTACTGCCTGTCCCTGCATATTTGGCTGCAGAGAGCCATTTATGTAACTGTCTGGGTGGACATTTGTATTCATACTGTTGTTGTTATTGAGCATTTGATGAGCTTGTCCCACTGCATTTATCATATCTTGTGTACAAGACGCGGTAACATTACTTGCCATACTTGACATGCTTCTATCTTGCTCGACTTTGCTCTTTGTCTGCTTTTGCTTATTACCCCTTTTAACCATTTAGAAACAATGCAGCGTCAAGTCAATTTTATTATCCTTTCAACATTAATATATATTTTTTTCTACTCGTAGTCAGTACAAATAATGACAAATATAACGGTCTATGTTCTGGTATTTATATCCCAAACAATGCAAATACCATTTCTGTTGTAAATCACTGTAAATCACGAACAGTTCCGAACAGTTCCGAATAAATCCGAAGATCCAATCTCAGTCAATACCGTTCCGTTAGTGTTCACTAGTAGTCCTGAGCAGTCAAGCGTGACGAAATTTTGGTCAGTAATCCTGGGTGGTTTATCGTTATATACTCCACCCACCCACAATTGCCCAGAACAAAGAACCCCAGCTTCTAACGTTAATCAAAGTTTAACGAAAATGTTACTCACACAGTCAAATCAATTAGATCATAAAACTCCATATCAAGAATTCGTCCTCTAAAACTGAAATACCAACGTTTATTGGAAACTATTTAGATCGTATTTTTAGCTCACCTGTGGTGAGCTTATAGTATAGACTTGGTCCGTCGTCCGTCGTCGTCGTCGTCGGCGTCGTCGTCGTCGGCGTCCACAATTTTAAACATCTTCTTCTCAGAAACCACTGGGTGGATTGAAGCCAAATTTCATATGGAGCCTTAACAGGATGGGGGAACGAAAGTTTATATATTTGGTCCAGGTCACATGACCAAGATGGCCGCCACGCCCATATATGGTAAAACCCTTCAAAAATCTTCTTCTCCAGAACCAAAAGGCCTATGACCTTGAAACTTGGTATGTAGCATTGGGCATGCGGGCCCATCATAATTTATATAAATCATGACCTTGTGATGACCTTGACCTAATTTATGACATGGTCAACTTTGGTACGTTAGGCTTTTATATGGGAAAACACTTAAACGATGGACTTCTCAGAAACTATTTAAGTCTAAGGTACAATACTTGGTATACATGGTTGACTAAATGACCAGATGAAGATATTATGTCACTAAAGGTCAAGGTCATTCCGTCGGACCATCCGTCGTCAAGATTTTCAAACATCTTCTCCTCTGAAAACACTAGGCCGATTGAAGCCAAATTTCATATGGAGTCTCAGTGGGAAGGGGGAATGAAAGTTTATATATTTGGTCCAGGTCACATGACCAAGATGGCTGCCACACCCATATATGGTAAAAACCCTTCAAAAATCTTCTTCTCCAGAACCAAAAGGCCTATGACCTTGAAACTTAGTGTGTAGCATCAGGCATGCGGGCCCATCAAAGTTTATACAAATCATGACCTTGCGTTGACCTTGACCTAATTTACTGCATGGTCAACTTTGGTACGTTAGGCTTTTATATTGGAAAACGCTTAAACAGTGGATTTCTCAGAAACTATTTAAGTCTAAGGTACAATACTTGGTAGATATGGTCGACTAAATGACCAGATGAAGATATTATGTCACTGAAGGTCAAGGTCATTCCGTTGGACCATCCGTCGTCAAGATTTTCAAACATCTTCTCCTCTGATACCACTAGGCCAATTGAAGCCAAATTTCATATGGAGTCTCAGTGGGATGTGGGAACGAAAGTTTATATATTTGGTCCAGGTCACATGACCAAGATGGCTGCCACACCCATATATGGTAAAAACCCTTCAAAAATCTTCTTCTCCAGAACCAAAAGGCCTATGACCTTGAAACTTGGTATGTAGCATCGGGCATGCCGGCCCATCATGTTTTATACAAATCATGATCTTGCGTTGACCTTGACCTAATTTACGGGATGGTCAACTTTGGTACGTTAGGCTTTTATATGGGAAAACGCTTAAACAGTGGATTTCTCAGAAACTATTTAAGTATTAGGTACAATACTTGGTATACATGGTCGACTAAATGACCAGATGAAGATATTATGTCACTAAAGGTCAAGGTCATTCCGTCGGACCATCCGTCGTCAAGATTTTCATACATCTTCTCCTCTGAAACCACTAGGCCGATTGAAGCCAAATTTCATATGGAGTCTCAGTGGGATTGGGGAACGAAAGTTTATACCCGGGGTCTGGGTCACATGACCAAGATGGCCACCATGCCCATGTATGGTAAAAACCCTTCAAAAATCTTCTTCTCTAGAACCAAAAGGCCTATGACCTTGAAACTTGGTATGTAGCATCGGGCATGCTGGCCCATCATAGTTTATACAAATGATGACCATGTGTTGACCTTGAATTAATTGACAACATGGTCAACTTTGGTATGTTAGGCTTTTATATGGGAAAACGCTTATACAGTGGATTTCTCAGAAACTATTTAAGTCTTAGGTACAATACATGGTATATATGGTCAACTAAATGACCAGATGAAGATATTATGTCACTGAAAGGTCAAGGTCATTTTGTCGGTCTGTCTGTCATCAAGATTTTCAAAACATCTACTCCTCTGAAACCACTGGTCTGATTGAAGCGAAATTTCATATGGAGTCTAAGTGTGATCAGGGAATAATAGTTTGTTCTCAGGGTCTTGACCAAGATGGCCGCCATGCTGTATATGGTAAAAACCCTTCAACATCTTCTTCTCCAGAACCAAAAGGTGTATGACCTTGAAACTTGGTATGTAGCTTTGGGCACTCAAGCCCATCATAAACATTAAAATATATATCAGGACCAAGTGTCAGGTGAGCTACAGGACCATTGGTCCTCTTGTTTTAGAGAGCGAAAAATTCTTAAAACACCACCATGTTGTCACGTGAACTTAAGCATTTTATTACACTGAGAAGATTTTGTACACTTAGATATTTTACTACATTTCGACAATTTAGTAGACAAACATTTTGCTACACTTACTGAAAATATGTTTAATAGTAGTAGAATATCTTATTAATTGATTAATTAATAAATGAATGAATTAAATGAAGAAAAAAACCTTACGCCTCTGAGACTTCCATCAATCGCTGTCATGTCGCACGCTTTATTTCCCGCCAATCCAACTTTTTCCAAGTATACTAAAATGTTTAAGTCTTAAGGTAGTTGGGTACTGAATAGAAATACATGTATTGGCGGGGTATTCGAACCATTATACCAGCTAAATAACCCAAAGAGCTATAAAACATTTGGAAAAGAAAAAAATCACCGTTTTGTTTCCTAAAACACAATATTTTGTATTTCTACATACTTTTTTTTACATATTCTCCATTTAAATTCATATCTCTAGCACATGAATGCACTTTCATTTCTGCATATTAATCTATAGTATAGGATATCAAAAACAACTGGTAAAAAATGAAGTTATCTTGATAATGAGTATATTTTTGCATATTTTTTAAATGCAAGAAAATTGAATTTCATGACAAATGTCATGAAAAATATATTTAACCGATGGGGCAAGCTTATGCGTATTATGTTAGTAAAACTTATATTGTATGTTACAGAATAAGAACAAAAAAACAAAAATACATTTCACCGTTTTGTTTCCTAGAAAAAAACAATGTTTAAGTTAAAAAATATCCCCAAAACAGACTGTCCAAATTCTGCACCTGCTGCAAGCACATCCAGTCCTTGCCCTATTTATTTTCCTGTTATTCCGGTTCTACCACAAAGTAATGCCTACAAAAACGCGCAGATGGAATTGAAACTGTGAAGATCTTGATTATTTTGGTTCCTAAAGAACAGTCTGATCTCGGTTTCCACTGTTTGTACAGACCTATCTGCCTGAAAACTTAGGATCTTTACGGTATAGACATTGTTTGTGTGTGTTATAACTCTACAGTTTAACGATTTCACCATGAACAATAACTCTCTTTTGTTTTAACAAATAAAAATAAAGAGTTATTTAGTATCCAAATACCTTAAATATCATCTAAGTGTAATATAACGCCTAAGTGTTCAGTGTCTTCCAATCTAAGTCCGTCAAGTGAAATGTCCCCTATCGGCTTCCGTAATAATAAGCAAACTGTGCATTTGAAGATAATTATATCGCTTTTATTAAGAAGCCAGTGAATGTAGAGTCTGAAAATGTTGTGTTAGCAGGTGAACAGCCACCGAGATCAACAATGTCACCACTGTGAAGCTGTAGTATTGCAGAATTGGTGGCTCCATACCACCCGTTGTCCCAACCATCTTGCCGTTGAACACCCGCTTGAACTAATTCTTGGCCGTTCTTTCGGATATAGCACCAGGCGTGGTCGGCCGAACTTTCCTTGACAAGGGTTAAAGAGAAGAAATAGACACCATCGACTCCACATGTTAATTTCCCCGTTGGTTGGTTGTAATGATTGCCAATGTTTGATAACATTGATTGGAATGTGATTGTTTCTGAAGAAGGGCCATCACTGGGATTCTTTGCTGTAAAACCTATAGTGTCACCTGGAATGAATAAAAGGGATAAAGCTGAAGCTTTTAACAACGTGAAAGATAATTAGACAAATGATCCGCAACACGAGAAAACCAACAAAGTGGTCGTGCGCCCAGGGCAGACTCAGATCAGCCTTGGCATCTGCTTGATCTGATCAGCCTCTTCGCTAAGCGCTTAAAGGGTAGCTAAGGGTGTCAGCTACTTCCATGCGGACAGCGAAGACTCTGATCAGTCTGGGCGTATGCCCAGGCTGATCTGAGTCTGCGCTGGGCGCACAACCACTTTGTTGGTTTTTTCGTGTCGCGGCTCAAATAACAACACTACAATTTATGCGCGTATAATGTATTTATACAAAACTCGAATAAATATCCATTAGAATAGAAACTTTACAATTTCATCCATATTCAATGATCTCAACAGTACAGGATCAAGTTCAATAGAATTCCTTCTTTCATTATATATGAAAGCTAAAATTATTAATGATAGGAAACAAAACAATTGCAAAATAACCCTTCTATCTACCAATTTCAAAATATTTATGAAAGTTATTCATTTAAGGACAGACTAACTAGTGGGTCTTACGACAAAATACGAATACGACGGATCGTGTGATCTTACCTAATAGGAGAGTTTCTCGGAGCGGGGATCTGCCAAACTTTTTAGTTTCAGTAATTAGGTTCCGAAAACAGTTGGACCTATTAAACTTGCCGTGAAAAAAATTTACGGCCTTTCAACGCTATTTTCACGCGGCCCTTCATCAGCACCTTGATCAGACCGTAGCGTCTGGTCAGGATAAAAAAACTTGCGGTAATTTTAAGCCTTAATATTGATATTTCAATGCAAACGGAGTATAAATTCTGCATGGTCATGCAACGAGTTCTGCGGCATCAATTCGAGTCTACAAAATGTACTAATATCTAGCTGATGAACGCTGTGCATTAATGAGTTCATAAACATGCGAGCTGGCCCCGAGGTTATAAAACATTTTTCGTGCTCAACTCAGCTGAGCATGAAATTTTCTCTGCTGATAAATATGAAAATGCCAACTTATGTTGGCATTTTCATATTCATAAGCAGAGAGAATTTCATACTCAGCCAAACTGAGCAAGAAAACAAACTTACTTATCAGTAATTGCTATTTATTAGCAGGTAAAATTTCATGCTCAACTCAGCTGAGCATGAAAAAAGTTTTATAACCTCGGGCCCTGATCTCGAATGTATAATCAGAATGTTTAGCAGAAGCTCAGTTATGCTACACATAAGCTAAATTATCATATATAAGCACCGAACTAGTGTAACGTTTCTATAAAAATAGTCAAGGAAACCTTACACTCGAACACAGAAACGTTTCGCTCGGATTTTAGAAATTCAACACCGAGTGTCATCTAACACCGATTTAAGCATTTTACACCGAACTTTGTGTAATATTTACTACGGTTTAAGGTATCATTTCTTGATTGTGTAACACTACACCCAAAAGTGTGTAATATTGAAAGTAACACCCATTTAAAAGAAAACATAACACTGCGCTTGGTGTAGCTAAACACGAATTTTTTACAGTGTAGTGTGTGGCGTGGAGTCAGCGGGAGGGGCGGGTTAATTATGACACGTATGTTGTATTAGTTTTATTGTGATCTTCTTTGAAAGAACAAACACCTGCCCCACAGGTTCTTGTCATACCCCGCAAGCAGGCACATGACGTCAAAATGACGTCGTACTGACTTCGATGCAGAACAGTGACGTCGCATCGACATCAGAAAACGTCACTTCGACGATATGGTCCGCCTGGAATAGACTCATTAGAACTTACCTAGTGTCTTCTGTAGCGCAACAAGCTGAGTAAGATTTGATATTATCAAGTTGAGATCAATACCATTTGCAAGTACCACATTGGTAAGGTTTTGGACTGTAGTTTTCATGTTTGCATTTTCTCCTTCCAATGAATTCAGTCTGTTCCTCAAAGTGTTATATTCCAGCGATAAATTATTTAAGTAATGAATTTCATTTTTCTGAGGTTTATCGAAGTGTAAACTACATTGGGTCACGTGCAAAGTGAATGAACCCCGAAGGGGTTCATGTAAACTTTGCTAGTGACCCAATGTAGTTTACACTTCGATAAACATCAGAAAAATTAAGTTCATTGCTTATATTTACATTCATTTCAATCAAATCTTTCAAGAAAAATCTTATATAAGCCCTAAAATTGTAGCAGTAAAACATGTACACGCAGGTTTTCTGTTTAACAGCAGAACGGCATGCATGACGTCATGATTTTGCTGACGTCCAATCAGATCGTAGAGAGCCGTTGTTTATCTTTACGTCATTGAAATTATTGGAATGTAAACTACATTACGTTCCAATGGTTTACTATAGGGCTTTTCAGTAAATACACAAAGAATGAAAATATAAAATTTTAACGTCAGTTCGTCGTTGTTTTTCTGTAGTTGAATTCTTCTAGTCTTTTCCGCTAGCAATTCCGTGTTCAGTCTCCTCACCTCTCCTTCAGTAGTATTCATTTTCTGTTGTAAATTTCTATCGACATAATTTAGGTTTTGTTCCAAAGCGCTAATAAGAAGGTTTATACTCTGTTTCTCATTGTTAAACAGAGTCAAAAATTGTTGAAATTCGTGTAAGAAATTAATTCCGGCTGTAGTATTTGAAGTACTCAAAATAAAGCAACTATAAACCGATATATGAAATACTAAAATTATCCAAAATACTGAATGCATCTTATTATTATGAAGTATTTAGAATGCGTATGCTTTGAAAGGTACTGATAAGAGTAACGTTTTAAACTTTTTTTTGTTTGGTAACAAAGCTATGTGTCCTCAGATAAAGATATCAAAAAAAAAAAAATGTCTAAGTACATGTACCAGTCATAAAGTTTGATCATAGAAACACTGAATAGTTGGGTATATAGCCCAGTGCTCAAGATAAGAGGGGTAACAGGGATAGTTTAGGGATAGTTTTCCATATTTCTTCATAAAACATATCTTGTGAAACCTCATTTGAACCAGCTTGCACAATCAATCAGCAACTCCCATTAACAACAAGCCAAATATTCCCAAACAGCAATAATTGAGCCGCGACACGACAGAACCAACAAAGTGGCTGTCCGCCCAGTCTGATCAGAGTCTTCGCTGTCCGCATAGAGGTAGCTTAGACCCTTACCTATCCTTTAAGCTCTTAGCGAAGAGCCTGATCAGGCTCGGCGGATGTCAAGGCTGATCTGAGTCTATGCTGGGCGCACAACCACTATCATGTTAGTTTTCTCGGGTCGCGGCTCAATTATGCCCCATGACCACTTCCACCACCAAAGAAGTGGGGAACATACTGGGGTCGTATTCATAAAACGACTTAAGTGGTTGCTATGCTGTTGCTAAGGCTAAATTTCTTTGAAGGAGATTCCCTACAACTATGAAATTTGCTCTGGAGGAACAGTTGAGGAGATTCCCTACAACTATGAAATTTGCTCTTGAGGAACAGTCTTACAAACTGTTCCTCCAGAGCAAATTTCATAGTTGTAGGGAATCTCCTTTATAGACATTTAGCCTTAGCAACAGCATAGCAACGACTTAAGTGGGTTTATGAATACGGCCCCTGGTTTCAGTTTGGATGCCGTTGGCGTCCGTGTCGGCATGACAGTTTGTACCCGCTATATTTCTTGAGTCTGGTCTCGCCTGATAAACTTGATATCAAAAGACACTAACATGGTATTCTCTGTATACCAAAGTTCTGGGAAAATGATTCAAGTAGGTGCATATGCACTGGTGGGAGATTCGAAGGGGTGGAAATGGGCTGATAGGGGGACATGATTTCTCTGAAGAAAAAAATATCAAGTTCTGCTCATTCTTAAAACCCGAGCATAAAGCTCATAGCCTTTACTGATGGCACAGGATCCAAGACCCGTTGCTGGCCACAAACCTTTACTGTTTTATACTTCCTCCTTGAGATTTAAGGTAAATGGCTACACTGTAAGGGGTGGTGGTTAGGTAGGGGGAGGGGGGGGGGGGGGCGGAGAAGGAGGGGGCATAGGGGGAATTTGTTCAAGAGCAACTCTGCCATCTGCACTTCTGGCAATCTTCCCAACGGCGTTATTTTTCATTTAGGTAAGAATTTGCAACTCTAGAAACAAATTCTCTCCTTAAAGAGATAACCCCATTTTGGAAGAGCTTTCCTGCAGGGACACCAACAGTGTTTCTTCTTTGCAAATGTGAGGGGTGTGGGACTGGGAGTGGGACATGAAGTATACCAATAGGGTCAAGTCAGCTAAATTCGGACAGCAGGTAAATTCGGACAGTGACATTGTTTCCTTTATGTGTCCGTTGTTTGGAATTAAAACAAAATTAAGTGGGCAAACAGTGAAAATCCTGATGAGACGGCTCATTATGAGCCGTCTCATCTGGATTTTCACTGTTTGCAATGGTATGTCCGAATTTACCTGCCGTCCGAATTTACATGACTTGATCCTACATGAAGCATACAAACAATGCCAACACTTTTATTATTTTATTACAAATAAATTATTCAGTTCAGTTTTGCTGATTGCCCATGTAAAGTCTGTGTATTGGGACACCATTTTTCCAACTGCTGCAATGTGCCTATAGTTAAGGACACCTATAATAATTAGTTTTCCTTTGGAACAAATGGAAAATTATTTATTTTAAGTGTCCCAAAACTTTAGCACATTACTTCATAATTTCTATACAAGGCTTTTCTTTTTTCCGTACTCACACAATTCTACATACCAAATAAAGCTATGTTATGCGAACCACAGCACAAAAATATGCTCACTATCTCCAAGCATAGAAGACTTAAGCCAGCAGTCTAGGGCCTACTTCGCTTGGGGCCAATTCCGCAGCTATAGCCGAGCTACTGATGTTCGGTTGGGGCTACCTCTGAGAATGGCCGCGGCTATAGCCTGAAAATACCCGGATGAGAAATTTTGACCAATCAGCGAATATGTATCAATCCAAGTCGGAAGATCACAAAAATGGTCGCTAACATTTGATTGGAAGATGCTTTACGTGGGAAATGACTAGTAAATGGAACAGCGGCTATAGCCGCGGATTTAGCCCCGAGCAAAGTAGGCCTAGCTAGTCTCCCTGGTTCTGGTTCAATAAACAAGGTGTGTGTGTGTGCGCGGATCAGACAGACCGTGTAGATGGACAGACTACTGTAAACTACTTATATTTGGCGGTTACTGAATTTTGGCGATATTGGCGGTTTATACAAGGAGCGCTAAAATATAAGACCGCCAATATTTGATTTTCAATACTTTTATGTAGGAACAGCCCAACCGAGGCTCAGATAAAAATAAGAACCTGATGAGTATTTGAGCTATTTTCTATACCATTCTATGAAATTATACATTGTGGCATCCCATCAGAATCACCTCGATGAGGCAATTCTAATAGATGCCACAATGTATAGTTGAATGAAAAATACGAAAAAAAATATGCTTCAGTTTTACTATCTGAAGTCATGGTATATCATGGATGCCAAAATTAAAATTAAAACGCGAAATTTTGATACCACAGATATTAAGTGTTTTACAGTAGTCTGGGTCTTTCCTGTTTGCTCATGCTAAAAGCACCCTTTTTGCTTGTTGCTGTTCAAGAATACCCACAGGTGGTGATCCTCATTGTGAGTGTGTGTGGATGTGTGTGTGGGGGGGGGGGGAGGGGGAGGGGAAATGTCATTGATCACATCACAATCTATGGTATGGTACAAGAATTTTTTTTTTCAGTTTTTTTTTCATTCCCTTGAGAAGGTTACATGTCCTGAACCATCCACTCCCCTACCCCTGCATCCCCACCCCACACGTACAAAACCACCATTCACTAAATGACCAACAGCATGTTGCTATTCAAGAAATACCCACAGACAGAAACAAACATCATTGTACCAGGTCATAGTCTATGGTATGGTAATATAAGAAAAATATTATCTTTCATTTTTGCTGTTTTCATTCTTCTTCTGAGGGTCATGTGTAAGAGACTATGATATAGTAAAACAATGACAATTCCTGAACCATCCACTCCCCTACCCCTGCATCCCCCCACCCTACAGGTACAAAACCACCATTGGTGGAAATACCATTCACTGAATGACCAACACACTAGTCTATGCTGCCTGCTCAGGCATATATGTCCTAATATTTAAGAAGCATGGGTACACCTCAGAGTTTTTCCACCAGTATAACAAAGGGGAACAATTTTTTTTACTTCCCCTGGTCAGCAAAGCCCTTTCAAAATTGTTCTTTTCTTTAAGAGTTGACTCCCATTAAAAAGGGAGGCAAAACTGAACATGGCAGAGTTGCTTCCCCTGGAGGTGTACCCATTCATCCTAAAGGTTTTACATTTATCTAAAAGTTAAAGCCATAAATTATCTATCACAGATTGTGTATATTATGCCTACTAATTGTCAGTAACAGTATCAATGGTGTATGTTTTATATATAAATTATATGCCCAACATACCATATTAATCCTAATAAATGTCCCTGCTTTAACAAAATGTCCCCTGCCTCTTTTACCAAGAATTACATCATATTTACTTACTAACCCCCATGTTTTTCATCTGATGTATGAAGGGAAGCAACATGAATTCCTGGCCCGGAGGTTATAAAACTTGAGTACATTCTCAAACTCAAAATAAAGCACACTGATTGGCTGCTTTCGAGCACATGCTCGGAAGCAGCCAATCAGTGTGCTTTATTTTGAGTTTGAAAGTATTCTCAAGTTTTATAACCTCGAACCCAGTTTGCTTCTCTAGAAGACACAGCTCTTCAAATAGGGTCCACTCTTCATGGAAAGAATTTGCTCCTAAAGCTGACCCCTTACGGAAGAGCGGCATAAAACAGGGAAAAAAGCAGAATTGCTTCATCTGAAAGTATATCCAGTCACCTTAATACTGTTTAATATAAGTATTACAGCTGATTTACTACTCTTTAGGCTCTAATTAATGCCCCCTTTCATAAAATGCAATGCCCCAGTGCATTTAATAGGATTAATAGAGTATATATCTATGCCCAACATATATAATTACCTTGCATATACAGATCTATATAAAATTTCTATTCAAAGTGAAATAACTGTTCAAAGTGAATATTATGAGAATCACTGTTCAATGTGACATGATCAGATATGCTGAAATGTTCAAATGAAGCATGTTTAAAAATTACAATATCAATTTTTATATTTTTATCTGGTACAATGATCCATTTACAGTAGAACTTCATTGGCTCGAAACGGCTTGGGACCATGAAAATTAGTTCCAGCCAAGGGTAGTTCTAGCCATCCAGGGTTAGTTTCCATATAAAGTGACCTCTTGGGATCAAGAAAAGAGTTCTAGTCAAGCAGGGTGAAGAGCCATTGAAGTTCTACTGTAAAACCCCTCTACAGAATTATTCTAATCATTGTATGTAATAACTTACTGAATATTCTTGCAACTGAAAACTTAGAAAGAAAATTTTACCGAGTTGTGTCCTGGGGAAATATGTCTAGGGCATGCCCAAACTGCCCAAGCCCTGATCAGACTGTATGTGTGCAGTCTGGTGAGGGCCTAAGCAGTTTGCCAAGACAAGTAAACACTAAACAGTATTGTAGATTTTAAGATGCAAACTGCCCATGTATGCCTTGGACAAACAAATGGTACTGGACACTCACAGTTCCAGTGCAAAACCCTATGGAGTTTTGGCCGGTCTGAGTGCAGTAGGGTTAAGCTACTAATGAACACCCACTTTCTCTCAGTTTGCACAATATATGAACCACATCCTAGCAAAACTTGTCCTATAGGCAAAAATGCCTAAACAAACTGCACTTGTTCCTAGATCTACCGACACTGAATACCTTCACCAAAAAGCAACATACAGGAAGTATAGTACGAATACAAAATAGCACCTTTTTTTCCTGAAAACAAATGAGTGCATTTCAATGTGTATATGGAATGTCATTTTTCAAATCAACATCTTTACAACCATCAATAAGACCAAATGACTTAGTCAACACCCATTAAACACAGCATGAGAACAGAATCTACAAATACTATATGTCTTAATACATGTCTTGTGAACAAGTTTGGTATGTTTTCTTCTCACTTGTACATTTGTATAGATACAGTCGACTCTCAATATCTTGAAGTTGAAGTTCAGCTCAAACTACTGATATCTCAAAGTAAATTTTCTGGTCACAGAAAATTTACTTTGAGATAACAAGAGTTGAAATGTAAAGAATAATAGAAAATCTGTCCATACTACATTGGTTGATGTAAGATTGTACTTTGAGATATCAGTGTTTGAAATAATGAGAGTCATATGTTTACCATCAGAAAAAGACAAAGAGCTGGTTGTGTTTTGGCAAAACAGATACCTTTTTCAAGATCACTATGACTGTTTCTTCTTCTGAACCAGTTGGTGGATTTCACCAAACTGGCATAGATATCTATATAATTGGGACAAGCCAAAGTGCTTAGTAAATTTTGGTGACCTTAACACCATTTTCACATGTTCAAGATTACAACGTTGTTAAATTTTGGGTAAAAATATTTCTTTGACCTATGGTCAGATTTTAACCACATTTGATGGGTTATGAAATCAGAAAAGCAAATGACTTTTTTACAGGGCTCGGGACAACCGGATTTCTTTCGGTCCCGGACCAAAATTTAGAAATTGGGACCGATTGGAAACAGCCCAAAGCCCCAAAAAATCGGTCCCATACTGGCCCAATACTTAGGAAATTTTCTCCGATTCGTCCGATAATTGTTACATACGGCCGTTTGATCTTGTCCCGACGTATGAAATATCGCCACTGTCTTTAAAATTCTAGCACGTGTCATAACTAATCGGATTAACGCAGGTGTTAGCCAGACGAAAAGACCGCCTACGGACCAATCTAATCGGATTAACGCAGGTGTTAGCCAGACGAAAAGACCGCCTACGGACCAATCGTATGGAGCACTGAACCACATGTCGGAGCGCCTACCTGTCAATAACGAGTGTCATAATGACGCGCACCCTTACGGCAGTCTGCAAAACAACTTATCAAAATCACGATGACTGGGCTTTGGGATGAAAGGTGTTCATCTTTTTTCACGATCGCGAGAATGTAACTGACCTGTATGCGTAGGGCGTATGCCGACTTCAAAAATTTGTGAATGCATCCATAACAGATGAATGCTGACGAATGTATTGACAAAGTCTGTCCGAAGTTCATTCATATTTGCATTTGCCCTTACAACGGATAGTCTTTCATGTTCCATACTGTCTGCAATGGAGTTTTAGGAATACGAGCCTATTCCGCGAAAAGTGTAGATTCAAAACGAAGATACATTGTTAATATTAATAGTCACTATTTCCGACGCGTTATGGTCTACGCTCTTGTAAAAATATACAATGTTTTGAATAATGGAACTATAAAATATGAAAATGGAAACGTCCAGTTCACCGATTTCCTAGTTATATCGTCATGCAGACCAGTGCGAAAATAATGCCGATCAGTGCACAAAAATAGCGCATTTTGATCAGGGTCTACGCGATTATTATATTGGGTATAATACTAACGGTAGCGTTGATATGCAATTACCCGCTCGTTTATGGGCCAAGCACGTTTTGTCTTTGATGTAAAGATAAAAGACGCCGCTGTGAGTATAACGTACGCAGTGTCATTCTAACTGTATGACGGCCAAAGGTACCTAAGTACACACACAGATGACTAACAATCGTATCATCCAGCGCAACTAAGCAGTCAGACCGGTCTTTCTTGTTCGCATCTAACATGAATGATAATGAACGGCGACCTAGCGACTACCGAATACTTCGGTGGAAGCTAGTCAATATACGCTCTTCACGTTCCGTAAGTCACCATTTCCGACGCGGCCCATTCGGCGGCGGTGGAGGAGAAATTATGCAATTTGGGTACGTTAAACAGTACAACCATCATAACTTGGGCGAGTTAATGCTCAGGACTTACGTTTTGTTCACAAACAAACAGGAATGGCCGTCAATTTTAATGCAATGGGCTTGAACAGGTTGTCTCCCCTGTCCACCTGTCAATCAAGTGTGATGTCTTCTATAACGTCCGCTTTGGCTACGAACACGTTCTAAACTCCGTTCATTAATTCTGAAACTGGGTTTTTCGCTGCTCATACTTTTATAATCTAATCTATCCAGGTAAGACTGTGCATAGTGATAATGCTAGACTTCCGCCGATTTCTCATCAATGTGTCCTATGACTCTGCCTTTCGTAGGATGCTGGGCTAACCTGCACGAAAATGCGAATAACATATTTTCAACCCGAGACTAAGTCCATCGGACAGTTTGGGAACGCCTTTTAATACCATATAAAGTAGTCGCTATAAATAAATTTGTGTACGGGTGTGGTTAGTATTCAAACACATGTTCTGCGCGTGCGAAATCAGTCAGCATGACAACAAGCTTATCATCTAGATAATTTTGTCTCGATTTGAAATACATCACACCGCATAAATTCAGTGTTTCACCGTATTCCTTTGCCACCGGCCAACAACGTCTAAATGACGTAATGATGTTCACTGACGCTAACACAAATATTACAGCTCCGCAGTTTCTAATACATTTCTGAATTTCCAAAACATTTATAACCGAGGTTGCGTTAGGACCAAATCGTGCATCTCTTTAATTATTACAGATCCCCTCAATCGGTCTGCTCCACCTCTCCCCCCTCCCCACCCCAAACTAAAAAAAAAACAAAAATAATCTCCCCTTACCCCCTCCCCCCAACACACACTACCTAAAACCCCTCCCCCATTTGTCTATCATCCAAACTTCCACCCCCTCGATATGACGCCCCCCCCCCTCTCGCAAACATACACCTTATTCAATTATTCAACCTACCACCCGAACCTCCACCCTAGTACCCAGATACGCCCTCCCTCCCACCCCCACACCCCCGCACTTTTCAACAAACTATTCCCTCAGTTGCTAGATATGTGAATCGCGAAAAAGTAACCTCTCAGCTTTTACTTAAACTCAGTACCGTAACGTTGACCATGACCCCGTTTGACTCTGATCAGACTGCATCCTGTTTGCGCAAGCCCGTTAGGTTCGAGGATGTAGTATTTACTTTGAGACCTTCCTTGCATACATATGTTAGTGTCGAGGGGTAGAGGCATGTGCATACTGTTACAGGCTTTTCATCTTTTTATATTATCTAAGAAAGTTTATGCAAAAGTGTAGACTCTGATATGATAGCACGGTCTGGGTCTTCCCTGTTTGTGAACTACAAGGGTACCTTTTCATAAGCGTGCAAGTCAATTACTTCTAATTAACTATGTCATATACATTTCATATACATTGACGTACAAAGGTGGACTCGCATGCATGCATGCATGCAATATTTTCTATCGCATATACACGCGATTTCAAGCTAATCTAAGTGTTTGCTTTTCGCACATCCGATGGGTGGCTGTGTGGGCACAGAGGCACAAAGTCTCTGGCTGACTGGTTTGAGATTTCTCTGTTCGCAGATACGTTCTGCCTCCTTTATGCTGGAAGCGTCACCATGAGAAAAAATGATAGAAAGGATGCAGGGACGTTTGTGGGCCTGAAGTATGCTTCTAAGTCGGATCACACAACTGTCCCGTTGTTCATATGTATACTACTTGTGATTTTTTTTCGTGACTGAGAAAACATGACACAAACAAATACAAGTGTTAAAAATATGGTAAAGATCCTGGGTCGGTTTTTCAATTGTAAAATCCAGCGTGGTCAAAACAGAGAAAAAAATGTAGCTCGTGCAGTAACTTTTTTTTTTAACCAGCCGGTTCAAATCATTTATTTCTGGAATTATCCTTCGTGTGACTTTGCTGGAGTGCCATCAGTTATTATCCGAATGACCAGCGTGATATCCACGTGGAAAGTGTGTGAATATGTATGACTTTAGGCTGTCAATTTTCATCAAATGGTCTTAGTTTGCGGACGTGTTTTTGAAATTTGCTGTTTCATGCATGTAACTGCAGCAATAGACGCCAGGCGAAGGTACATGAGACCTTGATGAGAAATCGGCGGAAGTCGAGCTTTATCACTATGCACAGTCTTACTTGGATTGATTAGCTTATAAAAATATAAGCAGCGAAAAACCCAGTTTCAGAATTAATGAACGGAGTTTAGTCTTGTATTTGCTTTTACATGCGTAGCTAAACGTCTTAAAATGTTCGAAACCAAGAACTCTTATCAAACACAACAATGTACGACCATTGTACGGAAATCGGGATTAATTCATAGGACTTCGCTTGTTGTCATTAGTTTTCGTGACAGGTATCAATTTTTTTCCAATCGAAATTAGTTAGGTGATGACGACATCGGCTGGACCGATTCATTTTTCAATATTTCCCGAGCCCTGCTTTTTTATATGCCTCTGGGGTAATTGTATACCAAGCTTTCTTTCTTTTTTTTTTTTTTGGAAGAAAATTACAATGGGGGATGGGGTTGTCTGGAGGACATCTCTTTATCTCAACTGTTTTGAAGTAATGTAATTCTGTGTTTGTTTCTTCAGATGTCAGAATGTGCAGAAATTACATCTTTTACAAAATTCTAATATTAAAGTCCTTCTGTGACATTAAAACTGGGGTCAAGGTCATAAAAATCCCATTAGCTCTTTCGCTCATCTCAATACATCCAAGCAATTTGGTGATTGCTTACCCACTGGCTCAACAGATATGAGAAAATTTAATACTCAGCATCCTGAAACCTAGAAAATGGAGGTCAAGGTCACCGAAACTTAAACAGCTATTAGTATTAACCATACAATGAATTCATGCATGTATGGAAAAAAGCCTTCTGCTAATCATGAGGAATCCTGCACACATCAAAATTTCTCATAAATGTCAAGCATGTCCTCCTGTGCTTTGAAAATGAAATCAATATCACAAAATTTTAATCACCTCTTTGGTCTGTCCCCTAAAAATATCATTGCAAATTCAGTAAGTATCTGCCAACTTGTTCAAGAGACATTATACATACCAGCTGTCACATGAATGGAACAGTTACATAAAAGCTGCAAATTTCTCAAACATAAAGCGTATGAACCTGTATTGCACAGTAATTAACTGTAGATATAAAGATTATCAAAAACAATGACAATGAACATGACTACAACACCTTCATCTGAATATGAGCTGTGACACGAAAAAAACAACAATGTGTTTGTGCGCCCACTGCAGACTCAGATAAGCCTGGGCATCCGCCCAGTCTGATCAGAGTCTTCCCTGTCCGCATGGAGGTAGCTTAAGCCCTCAACTACCCTTTAAGCGCTTAGCAAAGAGTCTGATCAGACTGGGCATATGCCCAGGCTGATCTGAGTCTGCGCTGGGCGCACAACCACTTTGTTGGTTTTGTCGTGTCACGGCTAAATTATTAACTGTGTTGTCACATTAGAAAATCCACAAATTGGTATAATAATGTACACTATCATATGCATTCTAAGTATTAGGACAGACAGTCCTGGGTTCGAGGTTATAAAACTTGAGAATAATCTCAAACTCAAAATAAAGCACATTGATTGGCTGCTTCCGAGCATGTGCTCGGAAGCAGCCAATCAGTGTGCTTTATTTTGAGTTTGAGAATGTACTCAAGTTTTATAACCTCGGGGCCTGAGCAAAAAGTGTCGTGTTGTATACCACTTCATTTGCATCTTTTGGATGTCTTACTGCATTGTAAAACCAAACTACATGTATTCCATTTCAAATATTCTGTACTATTGTAAATGTTCTTTTCAAGAGGGCCTCAAGGAAGATTGCCTACGCTAGTTGAGTTACATTTTTAAAATAAAGACTTTACTTACTTACTTAAATACACAATTTGATGAAATTTAATATGCACCTGCATGCAGTTATTTGCATGCTGCATGTTTGCACACTAAATATTTGTAGTAAATGAGTAAAGGCATATACAGTCAACTCTCGATATGTCGAAGTTGAACTTCATTCAAAACTACTGATATCTCAAAGTAAATTTTCTGGTACCAGAAAATTTACTTTGAGATATCAGTAGTTGGAGATAACAGGAGTTAAAATGTAAATAAAAATAAGAAATATATTATCTAATATCAGAAGATATTTTGAGATATCAGTGTTCGACATATCGGGAGTTGACTGTAGCTGGTTTAAAACAGTATCAAAACTGTCTTTTAAAACCTGAAAAATCATCATAATGCACTGTTTCTAAGTTAGAATTTCACTCCGGTGGGATAAAACACAACTTTGTATTTAATGAAACCACTCACTAGTCCCATCCCCTATACACAAAATGACAAAGGCCTGAGTTAGACTGTCAAGTTGTGGATTTTCCCACACTAAGAATCAAACAGCGTAACAATACAAATAATTGTGGTGTATCAAAATTTGTGGTTTTAATGCACAGAACATATGTGCAAATGTAAATGCCAACCATTTACTTCAGTATGAGTTTTTCAATAAGGAATGACAATCTGAAAGGGAAAAGAATGTTTGTACCTATAAACTTATACAAAATTGTCAAACTGCACACATTTTCTTACCCATTGGACAAGAATATCATTTTCTAGGGCTGTCTTAGATTTTTCTGTCCTGGCCTGCTGTCTTAAACCGAGGCTCTCAGAGCTTTCTTAATCTGCAATCATCACTGAATGCAGTCAAATCATGCTACATGTATTTTTACTGAATCTAGTTGCTACCTGTCATGTAAATTGTGTGTAGAATATGGACTTGATAGCTAAAACTGTGCATGAAATGTCACTTCAGGTTTCTGATTACCGTAAAACCTCTATATATTGGGACAGTTAGGTCTGTGCAAATAGTGCAAACCTAGATCAGACTTCAAAGAGCAGTCTGATCAGGGTTTACAAAATTTGCCATCCCATTTGCAATTTTTGGACGCATTACTATACTGTAAAACCAAAGTGTTCCAATTTTAGGACAATTATGGTAATTATTTTTGGTGTCCCAATATTTAGAATTTTTACGGTAGCTGCCAGACTCTTTAACAGGACAGAACTATTGGCAGAAAATTATTTCGACATCTAGAACATAATACTATAAATAAAACAATGTTCTGTTTCATTAAATTTATGAGTGAGAAAAATAGCCAATGGTGCCACTGAAGCCTCATAGAAAAAATCTCAGCCTTACTTTCAGATTAACCCTTAATGCGCCCAAAAAGCAGATGACAAAATTTACGTCTGTGGAAATTTCAAAAAAATGTTTTGTTCAAGCTATATCATATTGAGAATTCAAAGACTATAGGGCAAACAGTGTAGATCCAGATGAGGTGGCTCATTATGAGCCACCTCATCTGGATCTACACTGTGTGCAAATTCAACAATTTTTCATTTTTGGCGCTTTAAGGATTAAGTCTCCTACTCAAAAAACCTCTGAAATAAGACTAAATAATCTGAAAACCAGCCTGAAATTTCCATGTTTCGACTCCAATTTCATCATAGAGTCTCTTAACCCTTGTGAAAATAAATAACAAAATACTGTTTAATAATTATTAGAGTCTATATCTGTACTTGATGACCTCTTGACTGGTTCCCTGGTTAATTGTTGGACTAGTTCACTCAACATCTGGGCTAGCTTACCCTTGTCTACTTTCATGTTAAATTTCTCACCTGAAAGACAGAATTTATACTAAATACTGCATGCCAAGAATAAAATAATAATAATAGACTTTATTTACAGAGGGTAATACACATTTAGTTAAACATTAATCTTCCATGTGGCCCTCTCTTAAATGCAGTCGCAATGTGACGGAAAAAAAAAATAACAGAAAAAACATGCAGCATGTCATATTTCAAGAACACACACATCCAACCTGTCAGTTTCTTACTGCAAAAATTGCAAGTATCAGGACAGAACTGATATAATATTGATTGCACCTTACTGCAAATTTTGAAGCCAAAGATCAGCTTACACAACTGTGCAGTCTGTAAGGATCTTCCCTTTTGCATCAACAATCTTTAGAGATCAGGGAAGCTAGTCCCTAGCCCTTACATGAGAATTAAACATAGTAACTGAATCAACAGCAGAAATAAGGAAATATGCCAGGGAGTTCCAACCTCAGATAGTCTTGGGGAAGAAACTGCACTTGTAAATGTCAGTCCCAGCTAATGGGGTTTGATGTTTCCTAGTGTGCCTGCTTGAGGGAACAAGGTCATTTATGGGTATACTGGCTTCATCTTTCAGACCCTTGTAAAGCATTATCAGTCTGTAAATATTATGAGTCTGAGTCCCAGGGTGAAAAACCATTCAATGGATTGTATATTACATTGGTATGTCCTTCAACTAAAGAATATTTCCATCTGTTTTTATGTTTCTAAGAGTCCTTGTGAGAGCCTGTACACAATAGTGCGAAAGAATACACGAAAATTTAAATAAAAAAAAGAGAACAAGAATTCCGCGGAATGCTATGTCGCACCTGCATTGCATTTCCACAGTAGCAGAGATGATGTTGAGAAGAATTGAGAATAAAAAGAAAACAAAATAGTTTCTGGCATTATTATGACACAAATTTTGTCAAAATCCACCCAATGGTTCTTTCATGTTTGTGCTATTTTTAGTAACGGTGGATGGAAGCCATCTTGGATGGCCAATTTGCCAAAAACCGAAAAAGCTATATGCAAGGATCATTCTGACACAAAATTGGTCCAAATCCATTCAGGGGCTCCTGAAATATAGTCATTTTCATGTTTTTGCTATTTTTAGTAACGACAGTGGCGGCCATCTTGGATGATACATTCCCATAAATGTGAAAAAAAAAAGAGAAAACTCCCTTCAAGAATCATTCTGATTAAATCTGAGCAAAATCCACTCAGTGTTTAACGATTTATCGGCACTCAAGCAAATTTGAGACTCGTAAACTAAAAGTAGGTCACTGTGACCTAATTCCCCTACAGATTTTTTTCATTTTTGTAAGTTTCATATAGAAGGTCCTATTGATGTTCCATGCAAAGTTTCAGCCAAATATACCTCGTGGTTCTAGAGAAAATGTTAATTATGTTGTTTTGCTATTTTTAGTAACAGGCGGCCATCTTGAATTCTCGACCAGGCTGAATTTGTGTAATCTGAACTTCTGTAGTCTGATCATGCTCCATATGAAATTTGAGAACCATGGCTGCAGTAGTTTTGGAGAAATTAACTGAACAAATTTTTAACGCCAGGGTTGACGTAAATGTGAACGGACTGACGGACGGACGGACCGACGGAAGGAATGACGGACGGAAAACCGGACGCCTATATCGCACCTTGCTAAAGCAGGTGCGACAAAAACCATAACAGGTATATTACCTCAGAGCCCGTTTAGTTTTTGCATGTACATGTACAGTTTGGCCAGATTGATTAAGTGGACACCAAAGCTGGGTTCGAGGTTATAAAATTGCATGTGCTTGGATGCAGCCAATCAGTGTGCTTTATTTTGAGTTTGAGAAGAGATGATGCTATCAATGACCCCACCCTGATATCACCTTTTGCAGCTCAGGGAGCACTGGGAGTTGATTTCCTAGTTTAATTGATCAGACAAGTTCCACCCATTGAGAGCTGAACCCATGACCCTCTACTTGAAAGACAAGCACTCAATCCACTAGGTCAGGCTCACCGCTTATCAGATTGCTAAGAATTGAATATGTATTTTATACCTATTTTAAAAACATGTTACAGCTCACTTGTACATGTTTAACAAGCAGCTTGTTAATTGGCCATTTCAAGTGTATAAGGAATTTGCTTGTTCCTCTTGCTGAAAAATGGAGCCACACTCCTCCACTTTAATCATATTATCTCAGAGCATATTCTCATTTTAGTAGACTATGTAACACTTGTTTATTTGAATTATATACTAGTATACAAGTATCTATGAAACAAAGCTATCATTGATTTTTTGTGTCTTCATAAAGGCAGAACACTCTTGATCAGCAAACCAAGGGTCATAGCATATGTACATTGACAATGTCAAAAATATTGTGAATAATTGAGTAATAGAATTGTATAGACAGCCCCAGGGAAGATTGGTTTCACCAACTGTGTTGTACCCTCTTTGAATAAAAACACTACTCACTTACTTCCTTACTTTCTTCAAGAAAATCCTTACTTCAACATTACTGATTCAGTTACCATTAGGCATACTTTTGCTAATCATATGATGTTGTATCTGAGAGTGTAATAAAGTCATGCATTGAAAACGACAATCAACTAGTGGAATAAATATGCAAATTACGTTGTAAAGTTATGCATTGACGTCCATAAAATGTTGCGTTTTTTATTGGTGAAATTGTGACGCTTTTGTGCAAAATTTCTAATAAAATGCAGTTTTAGTGTCATATGATAAATAGAATGTTGCATTCGTGCTCCTGTATTATTGAATTTATTAAACCTGTTGGGAAAAAGATATGATGCTCGGCATAGCCTCGCATCTTATCTTTTATCCTAACTAGTTTAATAATATATTCAATAATACATGAGCACTCATGTAAGATCCTTTGTATCTATGATTCAAACCTATGAAAGGTTGTCATAAAATAGTTTTGAACAATACCTACCATCCCATACCCAAGTATTAAGGACGTTGGTAAAACCATTTTTATTGCTTTTATGTAGTTCTTCAGCTTTTGACACTAGACTGTTTAATACACTCTCATCATCATCAACTGAAAACAGAATCAAGCTATTAATTGCAATGGCTGTTGTGTAGTGATTTACGCACAGGACTACCTATTTGGGGGGTCCCAGGTTCCATTCCTCTTTCCTCCAGACTTTTGAAAACGACTTTAAACCAAGGTTTTTTTTTTCATATGACTTATATGTTAGTGGGACATTAAACCAGAGTTTACTCACTCATTCACTCACTTAATGGCAAATCATCCTTGAAGAATAAGTTAAAGTTTGGTCCTAAAAATAAATGGGTAGCCTCCATGCTTTTCTGCCATTTTTTCAACAAGAAACAATTTTTGCATCTTCAGCTCCCTAGTTGATTCACTGGGTGATAAAGCCCTTCCAAACTGGAATCTACTCTTATGGGAAAGAATTTGCTCCAAGTGGAGCAAATTCTTTCCTTTACGAGTTGACCCTGTTCAGCAGAAATGTAAACAAAATTAAACTGAACTGTTGCTCCATCTGAAACCATTCCCCTTTCAGACTTCCCTGAAAAGTTATCAATCTGTGCTTTATTGTGATAAAACCTGTCTGAATGCATTTGCAAACAGATAGTACCAAACAACGGCTGTTTCAAATGCAGTCTGAGCATGTTATTTTCCATTTTTCTATTCATGTATGTTATCATGGTAAATTGAAGATACTCTGACTCAAAGGCATGTCTTAGTGTAGATCAAATATGCATGAAGATAAGTTTTCTTTTGACATATTTGACCCGCGACATGACATAACCAACAAACTGGCATTGCACTCAGGGAAAACTCAGATCAGCCTGGGCATTCAACCCAATCTGATCAGAGTCTTTGATTTGCACTTAAAGGGTAGCTCATGGTCTTAGTTAGCTCCATGCGGACAGCAAAGACGCTGATCACATGCCACTTTGTTGGTTTTGTCATGGCACGGCTCATTTAATGTTTCACAGCTACTAAAGCCATTTTCATCTCTTATCCTTTATAGTTCCAAATTTCATCACATTCCAGTCCTAAAAATAAAATTTGTGCACATACAAGGGAAGTAAACACTGCTAAAAAGCAGTTACCAAACCCTAAGAGGCAAATACATGTATATAGTATGAAATCAATTGGTAAGTTCAGAAATTACTACTTTAGAATTAATTGTTTTGGTGCTTGTTAACTGCTTTATGTTTGACTGAAAATCAAAATAAAATCAAAATTTTAGGCAAACATAAAAACAGTTAAAACTGAGAGTTACCTTCCTTTGGGAAACTGCTGAAGCTTTAAGTTACCTACCTTTAGGAGGTAGTATACAGTATGCAATTATATTCCTTAATGATTTAATGGTGAGTTCTGTAGTATCTAGTTTAGGACTTGGTTCTTGTATACTGTCTTGTCTCTGACTAGTCTCCCGCTCACTATCTCTAAATATGAAGAAATAAAATAACATAGTCAGTATAGAAATGAGGAATCAATAATAAGTTTGAAAAAGGAGCATATAGCCTACAGCTGTTTTACCAAATGGAAGAATAGAAAGTGTTATTGAAAAAAATAATGTTCTATAATTCTGTCATTAACACCCAAATAAGTGAAATCCTGCAAAATTTATAGATCATTATTATATTTGAAGAGCTGAATTAAATCATACTGCACTGATGTGTAGACTAAGGTAAAAGATGACTGTGTGTGTCAAAAAGAACCCTGACAGAGTTCACCTACTTTTGGGCATACAGATTACTGACTCTCTGTGATGGTAGGCAAAATATTACCTATATTTTCTTTTCCTTAGTATAGGATTGTGTGACTCTACTATAGGTTTCAAGGTCATCTGACACTCAGGGGTCCTCATCATAGTCAGCTGCTGTGAGTGAGCCAGGTTTATGTCTTCTAAACTTTGCTGGAAAGGAAAGTGTCAATGAGTTTCTTCACAGTCCCATATAAATTGAATATTTTAAGAAAATGCTGGGATAATCCCACTTATTTCTCCATAAAAACATTGGTTGTAAACATGTACTGTAATTATTCAGTTATAAATGGGAGTTCACCCTTCTAAACTTCCACAAATATGTTAATCAGTCCTGTGTAATTCAGCTTTAAAAGAGACATTTTCTCTTCCAAAACGATTCCAAAACAATCCCAAAGATCTAGATCCATCTTTAATACAAAATGGATCTAAATTCATGGTTATAACAGAATAAATACTGTAGTTCATCACCAGAACTTCTCTGCCCAAACATACAGAAATTACCAGCCTCTCCCAAAGTTAGCTAAAACAGCACCATTACTGTCTACATTCAAATAAAAGACCAAACACTAGGAAATTTGACAATGGGATATCAATAGATCAACAGAAAATAAAATAAGGAGGATTTGTAGACAATGTGACCACAGTTTTCTGGAAAGGACCTGGTATGATAAGGGCCGTTTTTGGCCCCCATTCAGATTCTCTTAAAAATGCATGGTTTCTATTGCTTATTATTTGTTTGTATGGGAACAAGCAGAAATAATATGTTTCGTGTTTGTTAATTCTCAGAATAACATGATTTCTGACATGCCTACGTTGTTTCAATAAAATGAAGGAAATTGCGAGAAAATTTGAGTTTAATACATATTCCTTTAAAGAAATAAGTCATTTACAATAACTTTTGAAAGCTCTTAACAACAGGCTTTTGATGAAATGATTATATGTAAAATTGAACTGTTAATAACCTGTGCACTGCACAAGGCCTCTCCAGGTACCCCACCCACTCAAGTTTGCAAGTCCAGAGACGCTAACCAAAAAATTCCAACAGATCAAAATGAAATGTATACCAGATTATTCCTTGTGTTCTAACTAAGAAAATGAATACCCACAACATATGTTTATTTTGTCTATGAGCGGAGATATGGGCGTTTTTATGTTGAGAACGCTTGGAAAATGTTCCAAACGCTGCCAGTTTGGTAACAAAAAGTTAAAAATAAACATTGAGCCCGGTCTCCAGCACATTTAATATTTTCATGGCATGTAAATATATTAAAATTTTATTTGTACACAAAATATTAAATGTGCTGGAGGCCGGGCTCATATATTTTGAAAGCCACAAAGGCTACCAAATTCATCATTTTCATCAGAATCGGCTGGGGGTATAGGTATGTTCAGTACAAATATCACAAATATTTTGTGCAAGGACTGGTTAATTTTGTGTTTGCTGTTACATTTAAGGTTTGAACTTTCATATGAATACATTTTTATTATGGAAATAAGACTTTTGAAAAATGAGTTTTCTGGGGGCCAAATATGGGCCTTATCATACCAGGTCCTTTACTTTGACATAAGGGGTGTATTTGATATCATAAGAGTCAACTGTAAATAGAAGTGCATTATGGTGAATGACTGCACATTCAGAATAAGCAACTCTGCCATTTTCATTTGCCGGGCCGCGTAGCGCAATCGGTGGGGCACCTGACTAATAAGTCAGAGGTCCTGGGTTCGAAACCCGGTCTGGTCACATACTTTCATTTCTCTTTCCGCTGATTCAAGAAGAGCAGTTGTCAGTTACTGGCGGAAGTATGTGCACTTAGTACTGGTTAACCGCTAAGGAGGTCTAAGCCTGCCCAGGAATAGTGTGGTTAGGTTAACTGACCGTCCCGACATGACCATAGCTCTTTACTGTGGACATTAAGCATCAAATCAATGAATTAATCTGCCATTTTCATTTCTGCTTCCCTTCTCTATGCGGATCAACTCTTAAAGGAAATAATTTGCTCCTCTAGGAGCAAATTCCTTCCTTAAAGAGAAGATCCCTTTTAGTAACTGTTTTGTCATCCAGGGAAGCAAGCAAAAAGTTAAATAAGTTGTCTTCCTTTGGAAAAAATGGCAGTTAAGACATACCTTGTCTGATATGACAGCAGGGGAATGTAGTCTATTATCTGGGGCTTCCTCTAACCATGGAAATTCTATCAAATCATCTATGTTTATTCTGTAGGACGGGTCCACATGCAACAAACTGCAAAAGAGTTACAGCTTTTTATCTTAAATTGTAAAGATTAAGTTCAATAATAATTCTGGGATAATTTTTCTTTTATATCCATCTTTTCCTATTTGTGACGCTCATTAGAACTGCCTCATAATGTTGTATACACATAAAGGTAAGTCTCCATAAAGCTTATGGAAACATTGTAATATACTTGCATTTCCATTCTGCATAATGTTAGAATCGAAACTATTTTTCCTTACCCTTGCTGTATTTGATCACTGATTAATGCATGTATTGTTGGGCAGATACAATTATTAATTCACATTTTGCGATCTGCCCTCCAACAACCTGTGCTAATCAGTGATAATTCAAGGGTAAGGAAAAATTATTTCTTTATTAATATATTCTTTCTGGAGCGCTGAATTATGATAATTTCTAGTTTACCTTCTTACAAGTTCTTTTGCCTCCTCAGAAACATGACACCATTCATCTTCTGGAAACTCAAACTCTCCTGAGAGTATCTTACGTCTCATCTCCATCGTGATTTGTCTGCTGGGGGTCTCTGAGTAGAAAGGGGGATAACCACACAACATGATGTACAGAATTACTCCTAGACTCCACATATCACAGCTCTACAACAGTATCAGAATTAAGGTGAATGTGTACACAGTTAAGGGAAACAATTCTGCCACTGTCATTTTTGTATTCCTTCTAAATGGGGATCAACTCTTAAAGAAAAGAATTTGCTTCAATTCACCTAACCCCTGTTTTGAAGGTTTTCATCCTGCTAAGAAGCAAACAGGAAGTCCAAAAGTTGTCTACCTTTGTAAAACTGGCGGAAATAGCAAAAATAACAAAAACCTCACTCATCCGTGCTGTTAAATCAGTTTATCATATGACTTCGCTGTTAATCAGTGGATAACCTTGTGTCATAAAAATCATATGACAACAGTGTAATAACACTTTGGCAGGTACACATAACATCATTGACAACAATGCATATTCTTACTGAAATAATGTTTATTTTGAAGGCGATAAAATCCCATCTTAAAGGGTCATATGACAAACAGAATCTTATGCTCAAGGACATTTCATGTGATTGATTGATTGATTTGATGCTTAACGTCCACGGTAAACAGCTATGGTCATGTCGGGATGGTCAGTTAACCTAACCACACTATTTCTGGGCAGGCTTAGACCTCCTAAGCGGTTAACCAGTACTAAGTGCACATACTTCCGCCAGTAACTGACAACTGCCCCTCTTGAATCAGCGGAAGGAGAAACAAAAGTATGTGGCCAGACAGAGTTTCGAACCCAGGTCCTCTGTCTTATGAGTCAGGTGCCCTACCGATTGCGCTACATGGCCAGGCTTCATTTCATATGAAATTTATGAAACTTGCCAAAGGCTTGTTTCATAAATAACCTATGAAATAACCATTCCTGTAAGATCCTCTATACCTTTCAACTTTGCATCCACTACAGCTTGGTGCTGTGAAATCTGTATGAGCCGCGATGCAGAAAACCACCAAAGTGGTTGTGTGCCCAGTGCAGACTCAGATCAGCCTGGGCATCTGCCAAGTCTGATCAGAGTCTTCACTGTCCCTATGGAAGTAGCTTAGACCTTTAGCTACCCTTTGAGCCATTAGAGAAGAGTTTGATCGGACTGGGCAGATGCCCAGGCTGATCTGAGTCTGCACTCGGCACACAACCGCTTTGTTGGTTTTCTTGTGTCCCGGCTCATATTGTAGTGCCATATTTACACTTGGCATTGGCTTTCCTGGAATGAACCTATTTAGAGCAATGGCCTTCATCTGCTTATGAAGTAAAGCTGCCAGCATCATCGCTAAATCAGGCCCCAAGGTTATAAAACTGTTTTCGGGCTCAACTCACCTGAGCATGAAATTTCATCTGCTATTACTGATAAGTACAGTTGGGGTTTTTTTGCTCGGCTTAGCTGAGTATGAAATTTTCTCTGCTTATGAATAAGAAAATGCCAACATTAGTTGGCATTTTCATATTTATCAGTAGAGAAAACTTCATGCTCAGCTGAGTTGAGCACAAATTTTTTTTTATAACCTTGGGGCCAGGCTGTTTGCATATGCTGGAAGGAACAAAGGTCCGTTTGCTGATCTTTGACCCAAAAATTACTTACTTTATCGTAGGTGTAAGGTTTTGATGTCTGAATAAGCCCTCTTTTTAATCTTGACTGATGTCTGTGAGCTTCTAAAACCTACAAAAGAATGTAATATATTCCATTACAAAAACATTGGGACAGTTCAACCATATCTACAATGGACTTCCATCTTCCTACCGAAACTGAATATCCAGCAGTAAATGGGTATCTGATTCTTATCTGATTTTTAAAAGAGACGGTTAAAAGTAGCAAAAGGAGAGGGTTGGATCTCTGCTTTTCTATGCTCCTTATAGCCACAAGCCTACAGGAAACCATTACTGTATACTCCAATCCATACATAATAAAGTCTGTTTACTGCAAAACACTTTTATTTGGCGGCAGCAAAATTTTTCGTTTTTTATAAATAGACCTTTTGGTGGATTTTTATTTTGGCGGATGTGTGATTTCAAAACAAACTAATAAATAAATAGTTAGATAAACAAAGATTACTGCTGATGCCATATGGGCCACTTGAGTCCGATATCTACATTGTCATGCTGAATACAGTAATTACAATTATTTTTATTGTTTTTTAAAAGTTGGCTTGATAAAACTGTTAACAGTAAATGCATATTTGTATTGCTTCTGATTTAATCAACTAGGCTTTGGCAGTAATTAATATGACATTTCTAATAAACACTTCCATGCCCTGTTTCCTCCCGTTTGTTGTTTGCCTCCGAATCTTCTTTTGTACTAATATACGAGTATATAATGTGTTTTGGCTGTAATAATATGATAGAGAGACAAAATTGTATACTCATGCGTAGTTTTTTGTTTTCTTCCAATATCATCAGTTAAAACTGGCGGCATTTTAATTTGGCGGTTTTCTGCTTTTTAGCCAATATTGCCAAAATAAAGTGACAGTCAAATATAAGTGTTTTACAGTATTCTATCACCAGGTATCTCCCTGAAACTGTTACCACAAGTCTAGGCCCCTGCTGGGCTTAGCCAAGAGGGCAATTTGGGAGAAATAGTCTCCCCAAGCTGGCTGACTTCTCCCTATTTTGAGCTGAGAGAGAAGTGAAAATGTATAGAACATATAGGGAAATCCAAAATTTGGGCCAAAACTTCTCAAAATCCTGAAAATGTCGCAAAACTTCTCCCTGTCTGAAAGCTGTAGGCTGACCCCTGCCCCTAGGTTACAAATCTCTTTAACTGAAGGGTCCATATTTAGGGGAAGTAACCCTGAACTCTGTCATTATCATTTTTGCCTCCTTTCTCAATAGCCTAGGGATCAACTCTAAAAAGAAAGAATTTGCTCTTCTAGCAGCAAATTCTTTCTTTTTAGAGCAGATGCCATTTTTGAAGGGCCTCATCCTCCAGTGATGCTACAAGAACTCCTGAAAGTTGTTCCCCATGGTCAAAATTAAGGAAACAAACATGGAGGCTTACACATACTACTGCAGGACACCTGGAACCACCCAAATCACCTAGGTCACCCATCCAGACACCAACCGAGCCAAACGCTGCTTAACTAGCAACAACAGTCCACCACTCTAACCACGTCGCCATAAAAGCATGCTTCTACAGCAAGGTGCTAGTAATGGTATTTATACCCATTCACTTCACTACTTAAACTGCAAAAGAATATTTAGGGTAGGTGAATACTAACCTGAGGTGCAACATAATATGGGGTAAAGTATGGTGTCTGAAGATTGCCGTCATCAATTTTAGCAAATCCAAAGTCTGATAGCTTCACTTCAGCATCCTGTTGGGACAAAATAAATCTGTGACATGTATAAAGGTGCAGACTAGTTATCCATTAACTGCATAGACGTAGATTGTTCTTCACAATCCCAATATGCTGATACTGAGGAAACATGAAAATCTTTTCAGAAACTTCACTGAGTTTGGCAAACAGCAACCATGCTACATTTTACAAACACACACAAAAAAAATAAATAAAAGTTATCTTTAAACTTTTAAAAACTCCTATAGGCACTCTGTAAATCTATCAGTTTAATATTTCCTTCATTTTTAAGAAATTTAAGGCCACAGAATAAATGAACAAAAATAACATAATAATTTTCATATGGATCACTGACAGTTGTAATGTTAATTTGCCTATAAAATTAGTCAAAATTAAATGTTTGATATACCCAGGAATTTCTTTTGAAATTTGTTGCTCTCAGCTTCCCCTGACTGGCTGTGAATCTGATGTCTGATATTTTAGCACACAGACTTCAATTTTTGGTGAAAAAAAACAACAACAATTTTTATAATTAAATGTAATGGAAACAGGAAAAGTTTTTTTAAAGATTCTTTCCACCCCTGTGCCTCAGTTAGCCACCTTGCATGTATATGGTTGTACTATCATAAGACACAGTATATGTGATTGGCTTGCTGAGGTACAGGGGGGGGAAATAGTCTACAGCTGAAAAACTGAAAAAGTGGGTGGGGTACTTCCACCCTTTATGTCTAAAAATAGGCTAAATTATTATTAGAATTTAAATAAAATAAATTAAAATTTCAAAATATTAGAAAAACCAAAAAAATGGACTTATTTTCAGACTGAAAATTTCACGTACCCCTCTTGATAAAATCGCTGTAGATTAGTCCAGAGGCATGATAATTTTTCAAAATCACTGTTAAAATGTCTTAATAGTACATAAGTCTACATATTAATGCCAAATATTTCAACCTTTTCTGCCTAAGGAAGCTGCAATAATTTGTTGAAAAATAGGCAAATTTGCATAGACACAGTCAGAGGTCTTTTACACATTTACATTCAGCAATAACATTATTACTGGCTTACCGCCTCTGATCAAGGGCAGTAATTGCTTTGCAATACAAACAATTACAATGCCACCAATGTTAATCCTTTCAAGATAGAAAACTCATTTTGGGGACATATGCACACAGTGCAGGCCCAGTTCAGGCACTGGAGAAGGTGGTGTCTGAACAGGTTTGGGCCCAGTAAAACATGTTTAAGCCCCCCAGTAATGTTTTGCTGACCGTTTCAAGGCGGTGCTTCTGTTGCAGTTCCTTGATGTTATATTGTACTGTGTCCGCTTGTCTATGGTCTCTGGCAGTTTGGTCACCCCTACTGCTGCCTAATATGACTCTGTTTTGTTTTGTTTTTTTAACTAAAATAGAAAATAAGTAAAAATAGATGTTGATGCTGTTGTTGGTGTAGCTGAATGACCATCTGTTTGGGAAAGAGCTGCCCATTCGGTTTACTTAGCGTGTCTTTCGTAAACCTGTGTCACTTTCTGTGTGTATGTGCTTCTTTCCCTATTGGCTTTGAGAGCGGAATGTGGGATTTGATTGTATTAATTCCTGATCATTGCCCATCTTTTTACTTTCTATACTGCTATCTTACAGGAATTTCTATGCAAACTACAATAAACAGAAAAATAACAGAAAATATCCAGCAGAAACCCCTAACATTAGAAATGGACTCATCCAAATTATAAGGGTGGACATTGTCCTCTAGTCAAAAGGGTTAAAATGAGACAAAACTTGCTCCATAATCCATCACCATGTCTGATGTTCTGAGACTATTTCTGAATTAATTCTGAGTGAGTGCTATTTGTTTCAGACTTAAACTACCCTATTTATTCAGCCATAAGACACATCTTTTGCTCTCTAAATATACTACAAATTTGTAAATCAGTCTTGTGTAGTTTGGCTATTAGATAGGTTGTTCTCTTCTAAACAAGCCCAAAAATCCAGATCCATTTTGTAAGATGGATCTGGAACTTTTGGGACTGTTTTGGAAGGGAAAAACCTGTGTATTAAAACCAAAGAAATGCAGTATAATTATGTGGGCTTTGCCTCAGAATACATGTACTTGTCAAGAGGCCCTTGGAAAAAAAACAAAAAAAAACATCTGAACTGTATATGCTGTTAAAATACCTGAGAATTATCTGAGAGCAGTATATTTTCTGGTTTGAGATCTCTGTGGGCTACATTCAAGCTATGACAGTGGCGAACAGCTTCTGCTATCTACAATGAAAAATCATCATTGAGGTTGGTCAAACTATAATATGGCACTGGAAGGGGCTATATTTGATGACAATGCTGATGACAATTTCTTTATAATCTCAATAAAACATTTCCAAATCCTCTTTATCTGAATTCATCTCTTTAGTCAACCTAATGGGAAGTCATAATATATACATTTACTGAAAATAAGGTACCTCATTCTAGGATAATCTTATAAATCTATCATAAAGTGAAGCTCTGTATGTAAAATTCAGATTTCTGTTAAGGAGAAAGATAGAAAACTTTAGAAGACTGTAACACCAAATGTTTGCAAAAATTTTGTGTCAAAATCAAATGTCCTTTTTTGACAAATTTTGTTTCTAAATCACAAGACTATCCATATGGAATTTCCATTTGAAACCACTGTATTTGTTTCTGCTGATACCTTTTTGAAATATTTAGCAGCCTTTCTCTCTGTGAACCTCTTTTCTTTGCTGATTCTGTCAAACAGTTCTCCTCCCTCCATCATTTCTAGTGCCATTAGTAGATATGGTCTGGAAGAGTCAAAAAGATTTTTTATCATATGATGTCGCATCTGAGAGTGTAATAAAGCCATGCATTAAAAATGATAATCCACCAGTGGATTAAATATGCAAATTATAGCGTAATGTTATGCGTTGACGTCCATAAAACGTCGCGTTTTCTAATGGCGAAATCGTGACGTTTTAGTGCAAAATTTGCTAATAAAATGCGATTTCAGTGTCATATGATAAATAAAATCTTGCATTCGTGCTCATGTATAATTGAATTTATTAAACCCGTTGGTGAAAACGATAAGATGAGCACTCATGTAAGATCCTCTATTTATTCGATTATAAGATGGGAATTTTCCCTTCCAAAATAACCCTATATGAGCCACGACACGAGAAAACCAACAATGTGGTAGTGTGCCCAGCGCAGACGCAGATCAGCCTGGGCACCCGCCCAGTCTGATCAGAGTCTTCGCTGATCAGAGTCTTCGCTGTCCGCATGGAGGTAGCTCAGTCCCTTAGCTACCCTTTAAGCACTTAGCGAAGAGTGTGATCAGACTGGGTGGATGCCCAGGCTGATCTGAGTCTGTGCAAGGTGCACAACCACTTTGTTGCTTTTCTCGTGTCGCGGCTCATATGTGTTAAGTCAGTCTTGTGTAACTCAGCTTTAAGATGGATTTTTCTCTTCCAAAACATTTCTGAATATGTAGACTCATCTTGGAAAATGGATCTACATTTTAGGATTGTTTTGGAAGGGAAAACCTGTCATATAACTGAAGAAATATGGTAGTCATAATGAGTGGGGTTAATGGGGTTTTTGAATTCCGCATTTAGATTTACATATAAACTAGTGATTCGCTATCTTATTATTTGATTTCCAGGATCCATTTTTCAAGAAATTTTTTGACTTTTTTTTTTTTCATCTATACACACAAACTGAGGAACTTACATACATTGATTTAGCAGCTCTTGCACAATAAAATTGAAGTTCTTTATTTTTCCTACAATTTCTATAATTTTCTGGACTTGTCAAATAAATCGCTAGCCTTATCAAATAAACCTTTCACATTATTTATATCTAAAACAAACAAGGAAGACATATTCTGTTTTTACACTGCTAGCATTTCAAAGACAACTTTGAAATTCCTGAACCATTGTAAGAAAAGAATGTCCTTGCTTACTTTGGCTGTTTGTCTCCAGGAAACTGCAGATCATTGGCATACACATCTAGCACTTTAACAATATTTGGATGTTTACTACACATCATATGTAGATTTACTTCAGTCTGTGATTTAGGAGTGTCATGTAAACATTTGAGAGCAAATCTTCCTCCACCGTTCTTCTTTACACATGGTCTGAAAATTGTATCAATTCCGTAACATTCTAAAACTTGGGACAGTCACACCTAAGGTCATTACTGTAACTGTTCAAAAAAATCAAGTTTGGATTTTCAATGCTTAAAAGCATCTGAAAGGCATAAAAGCATCTGAAAGATGCAGATGAAATAAGAAACGGCGCAGACTCTGGTCAGACTGCTCCATTAGGAGCAGTCTGATCTGGGTCTCCACTGTTTGCTAAGACCTATCTGTCCCAATACTTAAATTTTCTATGGTATATACAGTTTGGTTGTTCATGGAAAAATCAACAACTTGTTGATTTTTCCATGAACAACCAAACTTGTTGAACAAGTTAAGGTAAATGGGTATAATTTAAGAACAAGTCTTTCTGCCATTTTCATGTTTGCCGCCCTTGTCAAAGTAGGTCAACTCTTAAAGGAAAGAATTTGCTCCTCTAGGAGTAAATTATTTCCTCTAAGTGTAGACCCCCTTTGGAAAAGCTTTGTCCTCCAGAGTTGCAAACAGAAAGTCATGGAAGTTGTTCCCCTTTGTGTAAATGGCAAAAAACATGGAGGTCTACGCATATATACACCTTAAAGATTTGAATAATAAAAGCCAATATCTGCACAGTGATCAGGAATTTTCTGATTTCTCAGGGCTTCACTGAAATATTTTGCAAAATGTCCTTGGTTTAAAACTGAAATTGACTGACAAAATAATTAAGTTGGAAATACTAAAAAAAAAAGTGAAATAAACTGTTGGTCTTAACCAACTGCAACAAACTGAACGGGAGATCTCATTTTTGCTACTGGATCATGGTTCTGTTCTATTTGCATTTCAATTTGTTTAAACAGAATAATACTTAAAAAGTGCCAGAAATAAAATCTAGTTGAATTTGGAAACAGCGTAGATCCAGATGAGACAGCTCATAATGAGGCACTTCATCTGGATGTTCACTACTTGTCCACTAGTCTCTAAACTCTCAATATGACAGAGCTTGGTTGAAACATTATTTTTGAAATTTTGAGAATGTAAAACTTATCATAGATTCTAGATCTGCTTTCTTGGCACTTTAAGGGGCAGATGTTACAAACAGTACTTAGTCCACATGCATAGGTAGAGGCACAATTATACAAAAATCTACAGGCTATAAATCAGTATAAAAGCTTCAAACACTAGAACAGACATGCTTAAGATAACAGAGTAGACTCAGATCAGATTGCTCCTAGGAGCACTAGGAGCAATCTGATCAGGGTCTGCTCTGTTTGAAATTTACGTGAAAATTGTTCACATTACCAACTTGTCTAAATTCAATGGTGAAGAAGTACACTACTGAAACTACCTGGTTAATGCTTATGCTGTTTCAATGAGTCGAGTTATCATGGTGAACAACCTTTGAACTCAAGTTTTGGTGTAGTGAGTTGTAACTTGAACTGGGAATCTAAGTAGTACTTGTGCAAAAATATAAACCCATTTATGCCTAGCAGCCCCTAAAAGGGACCTTGGCAAGGTGAATGCCAAAATCAGCTGCTGCCACACCCACACTGTTTGCATTAACATTGAATGCAGGAATTTTTGAAAATAATTATAAACAAACCTGACACAGTGTCAGGTTTGTTTGTATTTATCTTCAGAAATTCCTGCATTCAATATTAATGAGTGACACCCCTTATATTAGCAATGGGTCTGTTCAAACTGTAAGATAGAAGAGCACAGGGTATAATCGATTCGGCTAATTTTCGCTAATTTCCAAGATCTCTTGCTTCCTGTCGAGACTTCTGTACATGATAAATGGCTTCCTGCAGAGACTGTCCGTGTGATTCTGCTTCCTGTCGAGGCTCTCGGCAGGAAGCAGAGCCACACGGACAGTCTCGGCAGGAAGCCATTTTTCGAGGACAGTAGTCCCTGCAGGAAGCAAGAGTTCGCGGACAGTCTCAGCGGAAGCCAAATATGATGTACAGTCTTTGCAGGAAGCGAAAATTAGCGGAATCAATTATACCCTTTGAAGAGACCACTTGGCATAATAGGTCAACTCAGAATGACATACCTGACAGGACCACTAATACCTGTCCCGAGCTTCTGATTCCAGTAAACTGTATAATCTTGCAATATTGAGTGAGTCTGGAAACAGATACATAAAATAACCAAATAAATTCATGAAGCAAGACATATATGGAAAATCTAAATTGTTATACTCTCCCAAGCCTTTATCTATAAAACATTATGAAAAGTTACACTCCTAACTGTCCTCTCCATGCGTAAAGAGAAGTTTATCGGGTAACATAGGTTTGGGAAGCAAATTCACAGGATTCCAAATTTCAAGAAAACTTGGTTTTTCTTTTACATGAATTTAACTGCCCTTTTCTGCTGGTACTGCTGTACTGGTCAATCTAACACTCAAGTAAGAGACTGTATGACAGTTTCGTCTGGCCATGTGTAAATATCATCTTGTCATTTAGAATAGTTTATAAAGCTTAAAAAAGCTTAAAAATTCAGGGAATGGCATGTATTTTCCAGAATCTAAAAACTTTTTCCCCAATTTCAGAATGTATACTTTATTAGTCCAGCTTCGGACCGAAATTATTTCAGAAACAAAGTTTCTAATTTAGTGAAAATTGAAACTTGTTTCTGGGTATTTTCCGGTCCAGAGCTGGGCTATATACTTTATGTGACTGCCTTTAAATGGATAGAGTATATTTTCAAGGGAAGCAACTCTGCCATTTTTGTTTTAACCTCCCTTCTCTATGGTGCTACACCTTCTCTCCAGAAGATTATGAGCAGGTTTACTTTGATTACTATGGATTTGCAGTTTTAAAGCCAACAATAATGATGTAATTTGAATTGAATCAGAATTGTTTTTCTTGTGATACATCCAAGGACAATCATTCACCAGGACCAGTGATCATGGAATCTAGTCCCTAGCCCTAACAAGAGCAATAAACTTAGTAACTGAATTCTCTCTGCGCACTCAGCAGCCAATATATGGGAATTTTCCATGGAATTTCCAATCTCTAATAGTCTGGGGGATGAAACTGGACTTGTAGTCCAAACTGTCAATTTAAAGACAACTGTAAAGGGGCTTGTATGTGTGTGAGTGCATATGTGTGATTGATACATTCATAGAGTATTGAAGTATTCCCAGTTTAAGTGAAATATTGCTTACAAATCATTTTCCAAAGTCTACTTTCGGTTTCGGTTACACCGGCGCACGCACTAAATTCTCTGCAGTGTCTCTATTATTGGTGATTACTGTCCAACTCTGATATTATCTTATAGAGTGATATCTTTTATGTCTGCCAGGCATATATGATTACAAACATGTTAAAAGTCATGGTTAAATACAGCAAACAAACCTTGATCACTAGGTCACTGTTTCCTCCTTCCGCCATGATGATGCTACAGAACTGTCAGTATGGTAGTCGTGGAAAAGCTGTCCGCTCAATTATCGTGACACGCGCTTTTAGACGGGAGTAGGGTGGAGTGGTCTTTGAAATGCGCGCATGCCTCAATCTTCAACCCATGGCCTCATCGGCACTTTGTAATTGAAGCAGAGGTCTGTTCGACTGTAAACGTGGTTCCATTTCACACAGCCTTTCATTATCGCCCTCCGATTGTCCTGATATGACTGACAAAGTGTTGAAACGGACGTAGAATCACAAGTCAACATTCCGTACGATGGCAGAGATTCAGTTATTACCGCCGTTCATAATACTTGTAACATTGAGATAAGGAGCTACCTCCCGATGAGTGACTTCCATCCAGTTGAAAAAAAAAATATTGTGGTGGTCATAACTTCGGAGTAGCTGCATGTCTAGTTCGTAGATGCACTTTACCACATTTATTTTGCCACACTTATAACTGGTACTGTTATATTATGAGCAAATCATACTGCATGTTATGCTTGACTGGACCGCACCGCTAGGTGGTATAAATACCTTTCTGCCTCTCTGATAGGCACTTCTCTAAGATACTTCACCAATGCTATACTGTGTATTGTGAATTGAGACAGTCATTAAAATTAGTTAGAACACTCAGTCGTTCTTTATTGTGTTATCACTTATTAACATAATAAGTCGATACTATTACATGGTGTCAGAATAGCGGACTAATTAATTTGTTGGATAACTGATATATTTCAAAACTGCTTTAATTCTGTGGAATTAACAATCATGGACTTATCAGGCATACCACAACCGCGCATGGACTGGGAGTCGGGAAATCTCCCTGAAGCATGGAAGGCTTTTAAACAACATGTAGAACTGGTGTTTGAGGGACCAATTAAAGATAAACCAGAAGAAGTGAAAGTTACTTACCTCCTACTGTGGGTGGGGGAAAAGGGCAGAAACATTTACAATACGTGGACGCTTTCTGCGGAAGAAAAGAAACAGCTTGAGCCCCACTATACCAAGTTCTTGAACTATGTGAGGCCAAAGTTAAACCCTGTGTTCGCAAGATACAAGTTTAATAATGAAGTGCAGGGCTCACAAACTGTTGACCAGTTCATTACAAAGTTAAAATTGCTGGCCAAAGACTGCAGCTACCAGGACGAGAACGATATGGTACGGGACAGGATTGTTTTTGGGGTAACCTCCCCAAAAATCAGAGAAAAGCTAATAAACGAGGGTGACAAACTTACGTTGGATAAGGCTAATAACATAGCCCAAAGCTATGAATACGCTCAAGAGCAGCTACGTACGATGTCCGCTGCTCCCGTCGAGGTACACGCCGTACGAAACGCTAAGGGACCGACGACGACGCATGGGGGTCAGCCGACCAATCAACCCAAGAGGCCGACGAATGGGAAATCGAGATCGGGACATACTGGCGGGATGAGAACATCCAATGAAAGGGACACATGCGGCAACTGCGGTTCTAAACACACAAAGACAGAAATTTGTAAAGCTAAGGGAAAACAGTGTCATCATTGTAAAAAGTGGAACCATTTTCAGTCTATGTGTAGATCAAAGAAATCACTGAAATCAGTGCACGAAGTTTCTGAAGGGCTCAGTGAGTTGCAAGTGCAAAATTCAAATAGTGATAGTGATGATTTCTTTGTTGATAGTGTGGAATGTAATAGTAAAATGGATCAGGCTTTTGTTGATATCAAGGTAGGTCCAAATTCCTTTCCAATTAAATTTAAAGTTGACACTGGTTCCCAAGTTAATATCTTGCCGCATCAAGTATACTCACAATTAAAGCTGAGCCACCCGCTTGAACAACCCACAACAAGACTTACCGCCTATAGCGGCGATACGCTTAACACGCTAGGTTGCGTAAAGCTCACCTGTAAACGCTCAGGTAAGCAGCAAGAACTTACTTTCTACGTGGTAGAAACGTACTCATCGCCAATTATCGGTCTGAGATCAAGTATTGATCTCAATTTGATCAAACTAGTTTTGTCATGCGAAACGCCACGCGACAATCCGCACCTCACAAAGGACGCAGTACTAAAACAGTACTCTGAGGCATTCAAAGGAATAGGTTTATTTCCAGGCGAATGTAAAATTCACCTAGACCCGTCCATAACACCTGTTGTTAATCCGCCGAGACGCATTCCAATTGCATTGCGCGATAAGGTCAAATTGGAGCTTGACCGCATGGTACAGAATCAAATAATTGCTAAGGTCACTGAACCTACAGAGTGGGTCAATTCCATGGTCGCTGTAGAAAATAAACAATCGGGTAAATTAAGGATATGCATTGACCCTGAACACCTGAACAAAGCGATTAAAAGACCGCACTACCCTATGAAAACGCTCGAGGACGTTCTGCCTCAGCTATCCGGCGCGACTTGTTTCACAAAGCTCGATGCCCGTTCCGGCTATTGGAACATAAAATTACAAAAAGAGTCATCATTGCTTACAACATTCAACACGCCGTTTGGTAGGTATCGTTACCTCAGACTTCCGTTTGGCTTACGTTCAAGCCAGGACGAATTTCAAACCAAAATTGATGAATGCTTCGAAAATCTTCCAGGCGTCATAGCAATAGTAGATGATATACTTGTTTATGGGCGCACCCGGGAAGAACATGATCAGAATCTGCGAAATGTTATTGAACGAGCTCTTGCGAAGGGCATTCGCTTCAATGAAGATAAGTTGGTAGTAGGTGTGTCTGAAGTAGAGTACCTCGGCAACGTCTTGTCATCTGAAGGTGTGAAAGTGTCCCAGAATAAGGTTTCTGCGATAGTGAACATGGACCCGCCAACATGCAAGTCCGAGCTCGAGACTTTCCTCGGGATGGTGACATATTTATCACGCTTTTGTGAAAATCTAGCTGAAATCACGAGCCCACTTCGCATGCTTCTAGAAAAGACGTTATCTTTTCGTGGGACACGCCTCAAGCTGATGCATTTGCAAAGGTCAAAGACCTTATTACCAAAGCACCAGTATTGGTGTATTACGATAAAGAGAAACCCCTAACGCTACAGTGTGACGCATCAAAATCTGGACTAGGCTGTACGCTTATGCAGGATGGTAGGCCGATTGCCTATGCATCAAAATCTCTGACGCAATCAGAAATAAACTACGCCCAGATCGAGAAAGAATTATTTGCCATATTATTTGGGTGTAAACGGTTCCATCAATACGTATACGGCCGCAAGGTCATAGTTGAAACTGATCATTTGCCTCTCGTTTCAGTGAAAAAGAAACCTCTGCACGCTGCGCCACCGAGATTAACTAGAATGCTACTGCAACTGCAGAAATATGACCTTGACATTACTTTCGTGCGAGGAATCGATTTACACATTGCCGACGCGCTATCCAGAAATATGTTGAAAGACACATATCCTGAGCTCTCAGAAGGCATGGATCTACATGTACATACTGTTTTGTCCAGCCTGCCTGTAAGCGATCGGAAAATGCAAGAGATCAAAACTCATACCGAGCTCGATCCCCAAATGGATCAACTCAAGCAGGTCATTCTGAAAGGTTGGCCTGACATGCGACAACATTGTCCTGAGCAGTTAAGAGAATTTTGGAATTTCCGCGACGAGCTCACTGTCGTAAATGGTCTAATATTGAAGGGCCATAAACTAGTAATTCCGAGCGCTCTCAGACCAAAAATGCTTGAAGTTCTCCATCAAGGACATTTTGGGACTGAGAAAACTTTGTACAGAGCGCGAGACATTATGTTTTGGCCGAGAATATCTGCTGAAATAACAGACATGGTATTAAACTGTTCTGTATGTCTCGAGCGCAGAAACTCAAACCCGAAGGAGCCGCTACAACCTCACAATATTCCGGACTACCCATGGCAAACCGTAGCCACTGACCTTTTCCTGTGGGAAGGTCAAGATTTCCTCATTACCGTAGATTACTACAGCAAGTATTTTGAAGTGCAGAAACTCCCCAGCACAAAAGCAAGTACAATCATTGCTAAACTTAAGAGTATTTTCGCGCGCCACGGCTCGCCAGAAACTGTCGTTAGCGACAATGCTGCAATGTTCACATGTGAACTTTTCTCTAACTTTGCTAGGGAATGGAATTTTACCCATGTAACCATTTCTGCAAAACACAGTCAGTCAAACGGAATGGTGGAAAAATCTGTCGGAATCTGCAAGAAAATATTTACAAAGGCCAAGGCAGACGGAAAAGACCCTTATCTAGGTCTACTCGAATTCCGTACTTCTAAAAATAAACTTGGTTACTCCCCTAGTCAGCTGATCTTTTCAAGGCGCTTACGCTCTAACCTACCTGTCATTCGCGATCAGCTGTTACCACAAACGCCAAACCGCGAGGAAGTAAAAGAAAAAATCCAGACATCAAAGAAAGATCAAAAGAAATATTTTGACCGACATGCACAACCATTAAAGCCGCTCGAAATAGGGGAATCGGCAAGAATTCAAAATCAGGACAAAACTTGGAAACCAGCTGTCGTTATCCAAAAACACAATGAGAGATCATACTCTGTTAAAACCTCTGATGGTGCTATTTATCGCCGTAATAGGCGACACCTCCTTAAAACAAAGGAACCTGTCAGTATTCAAAGTCATGACGTAATACCATCAAATCAAATGTCTTTGGAAACAGAAGTTGAAATACCCCTTCAGGAGCCCCTTCAGGAACCTCAGTGCAGTGATGAAAGTGTTTCACATGAATCGGACAATAACTCAAAAATGCCACCAGGGACAAAAGATACGGTGCCATACATCACGAGATATGGCCGAACTGTAAAGCCAAGGATTATTGAATCTATGTGAAAAAGACGTTAAGATAAGTGGAAACACAGTCTGTAGTTTATTAATATTGACACTTCAATGGAATTACTGCCTAGGTTTAAACATGTGCTAGCTTCAAGTTTCAAACGCTCTATCTGTAGCATAAACAAACTGTCCGATAAATTTGTGGGAAACCCGTTATTCACAGAATATCAATGATTGTAATTACAAGTGCAGACGCTAAGTGCTGACATTACAGACATTTGTTTCTGATAATAAACTGCTCGAAGTATCTGCGAATGAACTCTCCGAATGAACTCTCCGAGGTCATATACCTTACCTGTGCATAAAATGAACTTGATTATCAGATAGTAATATTGCATTGTGTTCTGTGATGATTTACTTTTTCTTAAGAAGGGAGATGTTATATTATGAGCAAATCATACTGCATGTTATGCTTGACTGGACCGCACCGCTAGGTGGTATAAATACCTTTCTGCCTCTCTGATAGGCACTTCTCTAAGATACTTCACCAATGCTATACTGTGTATTGTGAATTGAGACAGTCATTAAAATTAGTTAGAACACTCAGTCGTTCTTTATTGTGTTATCACTTATTAACATAATAAGTCGATACTATTACAGGTACCCAGCGCTTAAAGGGGAGAAAAGACAATTAAGAGTAGGACCACGTTTGGAAGGATTTCACCTTCCAAGTTCCAGGGAAACAGACAATACAACGCGTCAATCCACTACTGCAACATGTCGTTGTTGGAGCAGGTTCAGAAACGTTCCGTTATCTCAAAATATTAAAAAGACAGACAATCAAAGTCGTTTCTTCATAGACGTCGGCTCAGTTGATCCTAGTCACAAAATTTATCTTAACGGTATCTGTCAGCTACATTATCAATGACTTCCGCGGCGGTCACATTGTTAGCGCGAGGTTGACCAGTACAGCGAGACTCTGACGTCACAAATCTAGTTACCGCGACTTTAGCTGGGCGGTTTTCGGTGTACCTAAAAACAGTAAAGTAGCGTAAAGTGGCGTAAAGTAGCGTAAAGTGGCGTAAATGGGCGCAAAGAGGCGTAAAGTGGCGTAAAGTAGCAAAAATATATGGCGTAAAGCAGTATAAAATAGTCAAATGGGAGAATCCTAGAAAGACAGAGGTCAGATAAATTGTTTAGGTAGATCTATAACTTGAAAAAAAATATAGCAAAAGTAAAAACGTAGATTCTATTCAAAATTGAAAATTGGAAACTAAGACAAAATTGTATTATATTCTTACACATATCTATCTATCTATCTATCTATCTATCTATCATGTTTGTCTGTCTATCTATGTTCATCTGTTTATGTCTATCCATCCGCTATCTATCTATCTATCTATCTATCTATCTATCTATCTATCCAAAAAATAAAACAAAATTTGTAGATGGAGGTAAAAAAAAAAGAAAAATATAAAATCGACTAAAATAAGAAATTAAGAAGAAGGAAATATGAAAAAGATTCAAAAATAAATAATAATATACTCTGAACAGTCACTCTTTATTTATGACGTTTCGGCATACTGCCTTTATCAAAATTATGAAATTTGTACAAGACTACATTTTGAGCTTTTACAATTCTCTCAGCATTCAAACATGGAATCACGGAAATGACGTTGCGTGAAGACAACGTACAGCGCGCTGCCGTCAGAGGTAAACGTTGGCGCGACATTGACAGGATGAAGCAAATGAGAACCTGTTCATCCTACAAGACTAAGTAGCATCAACAGGATCTTAAATGCTCATTGATCAAATATTCAGATGGCGCATATAATCTACAAACATTCAAAGTAAAATAATAATCAGACAATACAGTTGAAGATGCACAGCCCTAAAGTTTCTAATTCCTGTGGGAATAGAGTTGCGCGTTTACTGTCGTATAGCATTGGTTTTGGTTTAAGCAATACTTTGTTAAACGATTGCCGTTTATAATGTACAGTATGAAGCATCATGATCTGGCAGTAAGCTAAAGGCTTATTATGTTATCATGATACCAATGTGGAGGTGACCACATACATAGCGTTAGTGTGGGTGTGGTCGCCTTCGCATTCATACCATGCTCTAGGATGAATTCTGTGCATAATTTGGAATTTTTGCTTTTGAGCTCGGGGTCTGGTGGAGTGGCCATGGAACTCCTGAGAGCAGCTAACTGGTAGTATTGTGTTAGCTGCTTTCGGGATTTCTGTTTGCCTCCACCTGGCTGTTTTTCTCAAGGGTGGTGTTTGGCATAGATGTGGGTCGCTTGCATGTGGGTGGTACGACGATATTACTAATGCGGTTGTCTATTTGCGGTGGAATAATTTTTTACTCGTGCGTGGGGATGGAGTTGCGAGTTTACTTATTAGGCAATATTCATCTGATGGCGATACCTACCGGCCCGTATGTAAGCGGCACATATTTGTGGTCACTGTTAGAGTTGAAGCAGGGGTACTAATGCAAAGCAGAAATGCGGGTTTGGCTGTTTGCAATGTTTTTTTTTTTTTTTTTTTTTTTTTTTTTCTTTCTTTTTTATTATTATTTTTTTTTTTTGTGATTAGTAGATAACACTTATTATGAGTTAAGCTGTGCATTTGCAAGAGCGATGGATTTTTTCTTGTGTGAGCGTATATGTTTTCTGAGTGGGAACAGAGTTGCGCGTTTGTTTGCTTCTTGTGCAGCTTTCAAAATTTGTTCATGCCGGATGATGACACACACTGGGCTGTGCATCTTCAACTGTATTGTCTGATTATTATTTTACTAAGAATGTTTGTATATTATATGCGCCATCTGAATATTTGATCAATGAGCATTTAAGATCCTGTTGATGCTACTTAGTCTTGTAGGATGAACAGGTTCTCATTTGCTTCATCCTGTCAACGTCGCGCCAATGTTTACCTCTGACGGCAGCGCGCTGTACGTTGTCTTCACGCAACGTCATTTCCGTGATTCCATGTTTGAATGCTGAGAGACTTGTAAAAGCTCAAAATGTAGTCTTGTACAAATTTCATAATTTTGATAAAGGCAGTATGCCGAAACGTCATAAATAAAGAGTGACTGTTCAGAGTATATAATGTTTCTTATCCCTACACGGATTCTCTCCATGATAAATAATAATAATAATAATAACCTGCTTTTATTTTTTCTCGGTTCCAAAGCATCGGACTAATTAGTCGTTTTATTATTATTATTATTATTATATTATTTTCATTTTCATATTTTGTTTGTTTGACTTCAAAGAACTAACACTTCAGTGGATTAGGTGGCACGCGCCGTTCGCATCTTACCGATGTGTTACCTGTCATCTGCCATCTCGTTTATCGAATAAGGAATGTCTGTAATGGTAGTCGATTTAATTTCACACTTAGCAAACAACCGTCCCCCGTTCGATCATGTTCGCCGACATGCGTCTTTCACGCCTTATGTATAAATGATGACGACCCCCTTAGCTGTTTAAAAAAATCTCGCACTGAAAAAGGCTGACTTATGATTTTCTTCCTACTTTCTGATTTTGAATGAGACAAATAGAACAAGGTAGAATGGGCCCGGGTGGTTTCCAAGCCATCTGTGGTGCCCCAACGACTTTGTAGGGTTATGGGATAGAATAGAATAAAATAGAATGAAACAATCCATGTACTCCGAGCCGTCTCTGACTAACAAAAATGTTTTCTGGTTTGTGGCTGTTAGCGTCGTAGGACATTAGCATTGAACCGCCCCTCCACCTTCCCTCAATTCCAACATAGGATTTCAAGGATCCCAGATGTTGTTGGCATAGTATTATGTTGTTTCCTCTTTATAATCTTATTTCAAAAGGAAGATAACACAATTTTGCCCAGATATATACTGAACCATTACATAACAGTGAATAATCAAAGAAGAGTCGGATTACAAGCAATGTCAATGACAGTTTGTCGTCTGTCAGATGTACTGACGATATGCATTTGACTTTTTAAAGTGAAAAATATTTTTGACAAAATTAGGCCTACCCCTGAAACTTTACAGGTTCCTACTAATGTGGATAAAGTAGGGCAAGGGCCCGCTGCGTTTGCAGTAGGTGCGGGTGGGGTTGTTTGGATATGTTCCTCTCGCCTATCATATCTCTTTTCTTTCTCAATCTCTCTGTGGGGACGGCTCGATATAGACTGAAATATTGTCTCAAAGAGCCATTAAACCTAAGACAATCAATTAACAAACTTAGCCTTTTCAAACTTAATTGTTTTTTTTTTACGAGGTATATAATGATAAAAGTTTAGATCCTTTAAGAGCAAAGAAAACATTCATAAGTAAGAAGTTGGGCCATACCGCGGTTTCGGCTATTCAAGCCTCATCAGTGACCCTTTAAATCTGGCACAAGGAGCCAGAGGAAAAAAACAGTAAATTTGCAGTTTTAACATGGCAGTCGTGGCTAAAATAGGATGGCAAGTTTGTATCATCAACTCTTCCAACTAAAGCAATCAACGTTTTTTTGGGTTTTGTTTCTCCAGATTTTAGAGACATAATTAAGACATGCATTTGATTTTTTATCTGTTTTCAAAGAGCGGGAGGTGAACAGGGGTTGGGGTAGGGTGGTGGAGTGGGGCGTGGGGGGGGGGGGGAGACAAGCATAGCACAGGGGCATCATCTGTGTCTTATAGACTTAATTTTCCAGCTTTAACTTCTTTACGCTATATTGTATCTACTTTACGCCCCTTTACGCCCCTTTACGCCACTTTACGTCTCTTTACGCCACTTTACGCTACTTTACGCCACTTTACGCTACTTTACTGTTTTTAGGTACACCCGGCGGTTTTAATACCGTTATAATTGGATCAAAAGAAATCAGTTTTTCGGCGGAATATTTTATCTGACAATTGACCGTAACAGATTACCATCGCCTTTAGAAGGACGTTGGTTGCAGTAGATACTTGACTTGTAGTAAGTCACAAAAGTTTTATTTTCCTTGTAGCAATGGCGGAAAAGCATGGCAATGTACCCATATACAAAAAGAGCTATGCAGCCATCAGGCTACCAGGAGTCAAATCATGTCCTCCGCCAATATTAGCGGGTAGCCGTCCCATTTATATTCTCAGAGAAGTTCAGATTGATGTCATGAAGGAAAATTCTGCAGGTGCTGAATAGACAGGGAAGGGGAATTAATATTATATTATAGATACATGTATATGCTAACATCACTCTGCAACCAATGGATGACATGCGTTGTTGTAGCCCAAACCGTGGACGCAATCACTGATTCACATCCATTAGGCAAAATGCACTCCTTTAAGAGAAGGGCTTCAAAAAATAGAACTAGCGACGACAAATAATGTCAATTTCACCCAAAGGAAGATTAAAGGGCACTAACGAAGAAATAAATTACTGGACAAAATCAAAGCTTAATTTTTGCAGCAATGATAGTGGACCGATACATGATCATAGTGCTGCAAACAGCATCAAGAATTCGTTATGTCGTTTTAAATAATACAAAGTTTTTTTTCACGAGTTGTCTTCCTTACTTTTGAAAGTATTTGTACCACAGTGCACTATTCACTGATGTCACAGAAGTTTTTAATATTTTTAATGAATTTTAAGATTAAATAATAACCCTGTGTTAAAGAGTAAATTATTGTTATCATATAGGAGAAAACGCGGTGACGTCATCGATAAGGATTTCCAAGGTATTCCCCACACTGGTTGGCAAAAAGTCGATAATCAATCACGCTATATTGAACGTTTATTGGGTGATATTAAACCATGTAATTAATCATGCCGTTTATTTTGCGCATTATGATGCATATTTTTATATAAATGATAACGCTGAGAAATGTAGGTATTTTAGTGTGAAATATTGTTCTATTCTCTCTCTTAATTCATTTAAATTGGTTCCACATGAAGTGCTTTTAGATGTTCGTTTTAGCATGGATACTCTAAAATAATGTGTCTGTATCTGCTGTACATTTTGAAAATAAACCGGTTGTTTATTGTTTATAATGAATGTATCCGGTATTCAGCGGGTCTTTTGATAAGAAATGTCTTTGATTATCATATTTCAAAGAACGCCGCGGGTTTCCTACGGTGACAATGTCATATTTACTTGTATAATAACTTGTATAATATAACTAACTGTGTTTGGCGGTGTGGCTAATTTAAATATCAAATAAAACTCGATTATTATAATCTATGATATTTTAATATTAATATGCGTGTCCGCTGATAAAATATAATGAAATATAATGAGCAAACAATTAGAGAGACAGAGAGAGAGAGAGAGAGAGAGAGAGAGAGAGAGAGAGAGAGAGAGAAGTCATGAGCTCGGACTAAATAATGTGCTAATTACTGATAGTAATTTCAAAACAGAAGGTTCTCTACTTATACGTGTATATAATCCTTTACCGTTTTATAACATTCTCTTTTGAATCGCAGTCATGAATATAAATTCATTTACTTATTTATTTTTTACATTTTCTTATTCCTAAATCAGATCAATATGTTTTATTAATTTTGCATTACTTCTCGTTGGATACAAATTTCTATATTTTATTGTCTTTCATTTTCTATTACCCGTGTTCTATTTAATAATCACTTTGATTGTCGAAAAGGTTATAAGGTTTAAATACTGATCTTTAGTACCTCCGATTTATTGTATTTTTATTTCATTTATTTATTTTTCTTTTTAAGTCAAAGATATTAAGAGAAAAGTCCTGTTCCGAAGCGAGTCAATGTATGTCGAGTAATTAAATAACTGTAAATAATATTAAATAATTCTCTTTTTTTCGCGTGACAAGCGATTAAAACAATATTTGCACTGGTTTTGTCGGTTTCTATTTATTCGCAGCTTTTTAAACTATATTTTACGCTTTTCAGAGGTTAATTTTCAGCAAAAGTCCATAGAAGACCACTGTCTGTCGCTATCTTTTTGCCAACCAATCTACCCACGTGATCATCCGATGACGTCATTCCGGGGATTCCCGTTATCTCCTATAATTTTATCATTTTAATCTTTAGCCTTTAGCGTTGATCTATTGGGAATGTTCATCATCCACATATTTAAAGTATTCTTTTTATTCGAACTCTCCCAACTTTCCTGCCAGCGTGTTCATGCTCCCGCCAATATTCTTAACTGTATCTAAGGTAAACGTGCGTTTTTATGGCAGTTTTAGAGAGAAAAAGAGACGGTACACCGTCTAACGTCTCAAAACGTCTCAAAATTACGTCAGTAATGCCAGTGACGTAAGCAGTTAGACTCATGCGCTCCAAGACAGTGAATTGTTGCAGAATAAAACACGGAAATTTTCCATTGCTTCTACAGGCGCACTGTGTTAGAAATAAGTATTTCAAAATAGATTTTAAATCATTTTCTTTAAACTTTGGGATGAAAACAGCCACTGTCAGAGACCTATTAAACAGGTTTTAACTACTGTTTTCCATTACATATACTGGCAAGCATATGTAAATTGAAATATTTACATTGTCAGAGCATTAATGAAAAGCCCTATGGTAACCCATTAGAACGTAATATAGTTTATACTTCAATATTTACATTCTTGGTGTATTTAATGAAAAGCCCTATAGTAAACCATTGGAACGTAATGTAGATCTAGTTTACATTCCAATAATTACATTGAGACACGCGACGTCAATGACGTCAAAATAAACAATAGCTCTCTACAACCTGATTGGACGTCAGCAACGTCATGACGTCATGCATGCCGTTCTGCTGTTAGCAGAAAAAATGCGTGTACATGGTTTACTGCTTCAATTTTAGCGCTTATAGAAGATTTTTCATGAAAGATTTGATTGAAATGAATGTAAATATAAGTAATGAACTTAATTTTTCTGATGTTTATTGAAGTGTAAACTACATTGGGTCACTAGCAAAGTTTACATGAACCCCTTCGGGGTTCATTCACTTTGCACGTGACCCAATGTAGTTTACACTTCGATAAACCTCAGAAAAATGAAATTCATTCCTTAAATAACTACATCGGTTCACGCGACGTTACATGAAGTTAAGTGACGTCAAAACAAACCATTGCTCTCTCTAATCTGATTCGCGCTTCATGGAATTTTAGCTCCGCCCACTGGCTTCATCACACGATTCATGAACGCTGAAAAATTAAATTTCAATTCTTAAATAAACTACATTCGGTCGCTAGCAATGTTTACATGGACCCCTTCGGGGTTCATTTACTTTGCACGCGACCCAATGTAGTTTATAGTTCGATAAACACCAGAAAAATGAAATTCATTCCTTAAATAAATACTAAAATTTGAAAATTCAATTGCTTAAATTGAAAATATGAACAATATTGTGATTCTAGGCAGTAGTTTCACTAATGCTGAAATACAAAGGACCTGGTATGATAAGGGCTGTTTTTGGCCCCCATTCAAATTTTCTTGAAATTGCCTTGTTTCTTTTGCTTATCCTTTGTGTGTATGGGATTAGACAGAAATAATATGTTTCAACTATGTTCAACTATCAGAATAACATGATTTCTGACATGCCTATGTTGTTTCAATAATATGAAGGAAAATTGCAAGAAAAATTGAGTTTAATCCTATAAAGAAATAAGTCATTTACAAAAGCTTTTGAAAGCTCTTGATAATAGGCTTTTGATTTAATGCCTATACGTTAGCTAACACTGCTAATTACCTGTGCACTGCACAAGGCCTCTCCAGGTACCCCACCCACTCAAGTTTGCAAGTTCAGAGACGCTAACCAAAAAAATTCAACAGATCAGAATAAAATGTATACCAAAGTATTCCTTGTGTTCTAACTAAGAAAATGAATACCCACAACATATGTTTATTTCGTCTATGAGCGGAGATATGTACATTTTTATGTTGAGAAAACCGGGAAAATATGTTCCAGACGCTGCCAGTTTGGTAACAAAAAGTTAAAAATAAACACAGAGCCCGCTCTCCAGCACATTTGATATTTTCATGACATGTAAATATATTAAAATTTTGTCTGTATACAAAATATAAAATGTGCTGGCGGCTGGGCTCATATATTTTGAAAGCCGCGAAGGCTAACAAATTCGTCATTTTCATCAGAATTCACTGGGGGTATGGGTATGTTCAAGATAAAAAAACACAAATATTTTGCGCAAGAACTGATTATTTATGTGTTTGCTGACACATTCAAGGTTTGAACTTTCCTATTAATACATTTTTATTATCTAAATAGAACTTTTGAAAAGTGAGTTTTCTGGGGGCCAAATATGGGCCTTATCGTACCAGGTCCTTTCAGGAACTTCGAACTAAACGATATCTGACAATTCAAAAACTCTGTCAAGTCTACACCACACCACAGATGACTCTACAACAATCCCTTTCCACCTAGTCCTGTCTTAAGCTGCCCTAGTTGAGCTAGCAAAATCCATCTCTGTCCATTCCTTAATATTGTCTTCCTACCTCTTCTTCTGTCTACCTCTCTTTCCCTTTCCTTTCACTGTGCCCTGTAGAATTATCTTTGCTAAACCAGAAGACCTTGAAACATCACCAAACCATCTCAGTTTCCGGTTCTTGGCCAAGGTCAGAAGGTCAGAAGTTCATCATAATCTCAAATGGCTGCTCGGATCTTCCTGCGAACCTCCTCATTGATTATGTGGTCTTTGTACGAAATGTTCAGTGACCTTCGGTAGCATCTCTGCATCTCAAAGGCCTGCGTTCTTTTCTTTGAATCTGCTGTCAAGGTCTGTGACCCACAGGCATTCAGATAAATGGATATGACACGGGATCTCATCAGTTCCACCTTTGATCCAAGATCAAAAACTTTAAAAAACGAAAAATTCATTGTTCATCGATAACGTCTTCAAAGACCTTATTAACATTAATTGGGCAGCTCAAAGTGACTGTCATATAGCATAAATCTACAAATTCAACTCTTTAAGTCTCGAAAACTATTCATGACAAGTCGATGCGGTTTTCGATACTCAGTTGCATAGTTAAAACCCGTTTCATTTCTGTAATAAAAGAAAACACCTTTATAATTGTCGTTTAAAATAGGTAAAAGGACAGAAGACAAGAACGGCGATAAGTTTAAAATACATCGGGACAATTGTCTCAGATAATGGTCACATGCCACCACTGCCCTAACAAACCTGAAGCCAATTAGGACAGATAACAACATCTTACTTGGATCAAAGGTGACGCTGATGCTCTATTATGTCATATCGAAAAAAAAATACATAAACCATTGAGGTGATGAGTGTGTTCACAGAACATGACGAGCTCCTGACCATGGTCAAAAACGGAAACTATGGTGCTTTTAATATTTCTGGGTTTTCTGTCTTAGCAGGGCACAGTGAAAGGAATAAAGAAGGAGAGATTGAAGGAAGAGACGGCGTGATGAAGTTGATCTTACGTTTGCATATATTATTATTTGACATCTTTCCTGTTTTTAAGGTTGTCTATGTTTAAGGACAAGTCATTTATTACAAGGTGTGTGTAGGGGAGGGGGGGCAGGACTGGTACATTCAGGGAGAGTGGATTGTAATCTACTGGGGTTGGGGTCAGAAATCATTATGCCATGGAGCAGGTGGGATCATATATTTTTAATTCAGAATTCTTCCATCAGTCTTCATTTTAAGAACATATCTCAGCTTCTTACCCCCAATACTCCTACCTATTCAGACTAGTTCTATTCTTTTAAACTTGCGTTCAAAACATTTGCAAAAAAAAAAAAAAAAAAATACAATAATAATTAAAACTTTGCTCACTTCATGTCCTGAAAAAAATATTTGCATTGATTTGCTTTGCTAGTAGGATAGTATAAATTAATTCATGAAATCATGCCCATCAGTACATTTAATAAATAAATGCCTGCATTTGTGACATCAAATCTCTAGGTGCCTTTCATCAACAAAAATGCTTTGGCTTTTGGGGGCTGTGACCTCAGACCCCCCTTAATATTATTAACAGCTTTATGGAGCATTCAGCATCATATTTCAGGATGTGAATATGCAGAAAAAATGCAGGAAACATTTAATGAACCATTTACCTGGGGGTGGTGGTCTGGCGATGGTGCTGGTTATAACTTCCAGTGCCGGGGCGTCCTACTGTAGGGCAAGGACCTACTGTGCTTGCAGTAGGTGCGGGTGAGGGTTGTATAGATATTTTTTCTCTCCCCTGACATTTCTCTTTCCTTTCTCTCCCTCTCTGGGAGACGGCCCGATATAGACTGAAATACTGTCTCAAGGGGCCATTAAACCCAAAACAACCGAACAACTATTTATCTGTATAAATAATTAGCCTGTATAAATGAGACAATGTTCATTGTCTTTCATAGGTTTAAATGAGATCAGTCTGACATAAAATAGGTGATATGGTCATTACCATGTGATTGTAGGGTTGTTGTGGTGAGTGTATCATGGAGCTAGCTTGGACCTTTGCCATCCTTTAAGCGTGATGCGAAGACTCTGATCAGACTAGGCAGATACCCAGGCTGATCTGAGTCTGCGCTTGGCGCACAATTACTTTGTTGGTTTTGTCGTGTCGCGGCTCATATATAAAGTTCCAAACATACGTTTTTATGCCCCCACCATTTAATGGTGTGTGTGTGGGGGGGGGGGGGGGGGGGGGGAGGAAGGGGGTGCATATAGTATCGCCGCTGTCTGTACGTCCGGCTGTCCCGTACATACGAAAAATGGTTTCCGTTCGATATCTTTTGAAGGATCAGTGTATTGAATTCATGTTTTATACACAGGAAACATTCGTAAAATACAGTTTAGTTCGATTTAGAGTAAAATCCGTCAGTTAATATGGGAGTTATGGCCCTTTTTCGATTTTATTTTGTACGAAAAAAAAATGTTTTCCGTTCATTATCTTTTGAAAAGATAAGTGCATTGGATTTATATTTTATACACAGGTATATAATCATAAAATACAAGTCAAGTTCGATTAAGGGTGAAATCCGTCAGTTCTTATGGGAGTTATGGCCCTTTTCGACTTTATTTTGTGCGAAAAAAATGGTTTCCATTCGGTTTTTTTTTTAAGATTTGTGTAATGGATTTATATTTTATACACAGATATATAATTATATCATACAGGTCAAGTTCAGTTTAGTTTAAAATCCGTCAATTACTTTGGGAGTTATGACCTTTTTTTCAACTTCATTTTATACAAAAAATGGTTTCCAAACAATTAATAAAACATGTACCACACAAGTCTGCCTCTGTGAACCTAGTTATCCTGCAAGTGCCAGTACCTTAAGTAAGGCAAATCTTACTTAAGGTACCAGGCGGGGCATCTTTGTCCAATGGACACATTTCTAGTTATAGCATAAATTGCAAATAAAAGTCATTTTTTTTTAATTGGTACCCAAAGATTTCTTTTCGGTCCTTTTCGGCGGCCTAATTCCTTTTCTGTCTTTAGTAAGACCTGGTAGCAATAACAAATTCTGAATATTTGCATTATCTTGCAGTAGGACAAAATTGGACAACAAACGACGATAGTTATTGGTATGTTAGTGGTTAGCACCTGAGTCGTGATAATGCCCTGACACTTTAGCAAATAGACGCCACTGCGAGTGAGCCATCATAGGCTATATTTCGACAGGTATTTAGTCAGTAAATTCTCTCTCTCTCTCTCTCTCTCTCTCTCTCTCTCTCTCTCTCGCTCTCTCTCTCAGTTGAGTCCGTAAAGACTATGTACTGCCTTGGAGACTGTTACACACGGATCAATTAATAAATAATCGACCAGCCATATTGTCATTTGTAGTTTCTTGAAAGCAAAGTTGTTTTTGTCTATCTATTGAGCATTATAGCCTCTTTGTGAGTTAAAACTCTTCTAAGAATCTCCGTCAGCTCTAAGTCCACATTTTGCATAGAAAAAGTACAGAGGACTGCTGCCCGTTGGACATGTAGGCGCTGGCGCAATCAAAGCGATGTGGGAGAAATGTTAGATGAACTCCAATGACCAGACCTGCAGGAAGGACGACAGCAGGCTTCTCTGTCTCTGTTCTATAAAATCCACAATAATCTTGCTATTGTAGATATGAATAGGTACCTATCTGAGGTCGGTGGAAGGAGCAGGAGAACTAGGTCCCACCCATTCCAGTATCACCGTCCAAGCGCTTAAACGGACGGTTTTAAGAATTCATTTTCACCAGGACAATTGCAACTTGGAATGGCCTTGCAACTGAAGCTGTCTCTTCGGAGACAGTTGATGGGTTTAAGGCCAAAATATAATATCATAGGGCAGAGCAGGGGTTAGGCATGGGATGCCTGCCCCTGAGGACTTCTTGTAAATAGTTTTAATCTGCCGGTGGCTTTGTCACAAATTCATTTTTTTTTTTTTTGGTGATAACTTATGTGCCACACCACAAACCTGCAATCATTGTCATAGATGACAGAGAGCAGTATCGGTAGACTAGTTCCTTGCACAACTTCCGTTTCGTATGACTCACTATAGTAGTCTATTTAGTCGCCTGGGAACGAGGCAACAGTATCGGCAGAAAGAAATTCTTTGGGTGTTTAGGATGACCGCACGAATACCATATTAACAGATCGTTTCCGGTTTTAATAACGACCTTCACCTTTGTGGCTTGATGAAATATGTTGATCCCTTGGCTTAAGAATTAACAAATTCCAGATTTATGTCAAAATAAAATGCTCGATCGTAAAATTTTTGTTGCTGGCAGCTTAGCATTGGCAACATTTATCTATGTGCTATGGGGGCCTTCGAAGCGAAAGTCGAAAAAGCGTGGTAAGGCCCTGTCTTTTTGACGTTTGTCGACTATTTGTCTATTTCCTGAAATAATTGAGATAATTCAAAGAAGCCATTATACTGTGAAATTAATTACAGAGTTACATTGAATAAGAGAGCTTAAACTTAACTTAGATTTCCCAGCACCAAACACAAAATTGTTTCAGAAACAAAGTGAAAATTGAAACTTTTTCTAGGAATTTTCTGACCCAGTCCAGTGTGGGGCCACAACAAGGGGAGATGAGCAGGTTATTGTATTTTCAACATGCTAGGATAAACCCTACTTTCATGTCTGTATTAAACCCATAATGAGCAAGCTTACAGGACGAAATAGGGAGCCACTCACCTGGTCTCAGCCCTCAAAAGCATGTCATCTCAGCCGCGCACTTCTCTTGTCTGCCTTGTGCATGCACCAACTTCGCTTGAGGTCTCCCTACCAGAGATGGGGTAATGGTAATGAGTAATGGTAATGCATTATAATGCATTACTTTTTTCAAAGTAATGCTAAGTAATGAGTAATGAAGGATTTTTTCATTACATGTAATGGTAATTTAATTAATTACAAGTAGAAAAATGCTGTAATGATGTAATGCTTTTTAGCATTACATTTTCATTACTTTGTAGTAGTTTATGATCATCAGCATCACTGTCAGCTGCTTTTCAAGACCAGAACAACTGAAGTTATTAGTATACAGTAATAGTGAAAAAGGAATATTAATTTAATCAACAATAAAATTATAATAATAAATAATAATATTATTAATAGTAATACAACAACAACAATGGAAAATAATAGCAATCCATTTTACTGCTCAAAGAATATCTGCTGTTAATAGATTTTCTACAGGTGCATGATACACTGGTTATTATCCACATTTGTGTTGCTTCTGGATATCAAATGTGATAATGATCCTGTCCCTCTAGTCAACAGGTATTTTTGATAATAAAAACATAACAATAGACTAATCATTTATTTCTGCAGTTAACAAAATCTTCTTTTGGCACAAAAATTGGTTTGATCACTTTATCTCAGGTAATTCAAAAGAAATATTAACAACAGAATAATCATTCCCCCTTCCCTCTGATTACTGAGTGAATAAAGCTATATATCAGAAAGCTTGAAAGTGGCATCAAACTTCACAACACATGTGAAGGTAAAACCTCATTCTTTTTTCATGTACATGTTACAACAATATTCTTTCTCTATCAGATATTCAAAGACCATCTTATGACTTTTATGTCTGTAATCTTATTCTACTATTAGACAATGGTGTGATAAACACATAACTCCTCCAAAGTCACTGTTACCTTTATTTTTTACCAGGCAGGTATCAAAGAAAGATTCAGTTTTTTGTCATTCATATCAGAGTCCAGTCTGTTGTTTTACTTAGATATCAAGAGAAAAACATGCAACCAGCCATAACCTTATCTTTGTGTACCAGTCAGTTGTTTTCAACTTTTGTTAATTAGTGTCAGTGGACTACCACACCTTTTTGGCCCTCAGTCAGTGAACCATAAGGTGACAGAAAAAGTGTGTGTATTGACCGTTATCCTATTTTATGACAGCATAAGGTAAAATTCAAAACTTTCAACAGGTTTAAAAAAAACAGTTCAAGCACATCCACCACTCTCAAAGAATAAAAACAACAAACGCTTCGGAATCCACTGTACATGAAACCTGATGAAAAAAAACTACATGTAATATGCAAATTCCTTTTATGGGGTAAATGTGAAGAGGAAACACAACCGTTTATCTCTGTATCTATTGTAACATGGCAAATAAAAGTTTAGTATATTTTTCCCTGCACTTATTTTTATAAGTGAAAAGTTGTGATGGAAAAATGTAATGAGTAATGGTAATGCATTACATTTGCCAAGTAATGGTAATTTAATTAATTACTTGTCCCAGAACTGTGTAATGGTAATGGTAATGCTAACACTGCAATGTAATGGTAATGGTAATTAATTACTTTACAATGTAACTGACCCCATCTCTGCTCCCTACATCCGGGCAGAGCACTCTAATCCATGGGACCAATCCGGCAGTCATGGATCAAGGACTGCCATCACAACAAGGTCTAGGACATTGACAGATGACATTTTTAGTACATGTATTTGTCATTTTACAAAATATTTGTTGCTTTACAAATCTAGCTGTTTGTAAAACAACCAATATGTGCCTTCAATAACATTATTTGCATGCATAACATTATTTGCATGCAAAATGGAAGCAATTTCCACACTTTGATAAATGACAAATTATTTGTAAAACGAAAATAATTTGTCATTCTGCCAATTTCCTTGACCTGATGAAGCAAACACTCTTTCCAGGAGCTAAAAAACCCCCAAAAAACAGGGGACTACTAAGAGGGAAGGAGTGATCTATCCATGGTAACCACCACCAGAAAACAGCAAAGCTTGTATAATTGAAAATAATTAATCTGAGGTTGCGTATTTCTTAATGAAATAATAATATTAACACACATTTGAACTGAATCATAGAGATGGTTTTTATTGAGAAATATTGGAAACTTTTCTATAAATTATTCCCATTTCCCATTAAGCCTTCTTATCTGGAGTTGTAAATAATATTTGTTGCTTTTTTTTTTCACACGACAGGAATATGCCCTGGTCTAGAGAATCTTGGTAGTACCTGCTTCCTGAATGCCATACTACAGGCATGGGCCACATCGTCTATGGTAGACTGGTTATCAGACTTCTTGAAGAGACAGCCTCCAGCCAAAGCTAAAAATTGCTTAGCAAGTCCATTGTTGACTTGTTTAAAAGGTAAAACTATTGAACAACAAATTCTTAGACAAGTTAACGAATAATGAATATGCAGTAGAGCTAATGGGTTAAAGTCTTCGTTTTGTGCATATAGATTCCTCAGTATCCATACAAGATTTGTGTGAATAGATAGATTCCTCAGTATCCATACAAGATTTGTGTGAATAGCAAATGCTCAGATAAGCTTGCACATCCATTCAGTCTAATGTGCAGGTTGATCTAAGATGTGCGGCCTGATTTAAGCCTTTGTTGTTTGCATATGCTGTAAACGTTTTTTTGGCATGTTTATGCTTGAACTGTTATATGACTGTTAATTTGTTAAATAACTGTATTGAGTTCAAGCTCCCACTGGTTTGGCTTGAGACCATTTCTCAGACATTTAAACGGTATTATATTATGGGATTCTTACCTTTTAATGATTCTAACTGTGTGGCTCTTACAACTTCTTAATCCTAGATTCTCTAACATGCAAAAAAAAAAAAAAAAGATAAAAACATTGGGCTGAAGCCTCGCCCATAATGAATAAACAGCAAGTAACAATTAATGTGCTTGAATAGGTAATAGATGAATTTCCAAACGGGATAAATCTGGATGTGGCTGCTCCTGATGAGTCGTTTCATCTGGATCTACACTGGTTGCTCTTTAGTCTCTGAATTCTCAATATGACATACCGGTAGCTTGGATGAATTATTTTTTCGAATTTTAGAGACATAGATTGGTTTGGTCTGCTGTGTTGGTAAACAGTCTGATCAATGTCTTCCCTGTTTCAGAGCCCTAGATAAGAGGGAGTATTTGGTGATAATTATGGCTAATTTTTGTTAATTCTGGATAAAAACATGTTGTGACCACTCATCTGAACCGTCTCAAAGAGACAGTTCAGATGAGGGGTCACAACATATGGTTTTGATGAGAAATAAAGAAAATTATCCTTCAATTATCATCAAATACCCCTCTTATCTAGAGCTCTGCTGTTTGTTATACAGGTAATCTGTGCAGCAAAAAGTGAAGACACTGATCAGACTACAGTCTGAAACTTCACTATTAGCACCTATTATAATAGCTCACCAGTGTATTGAATACTATATTTTAGTGTTAAACAATGAAGAAGAGATTCCCACAGATGTGTATTCTCCTGGGGCAATTATTGGTGCACTGAGGGAAAGAAGATGGGTTATCTTCCCTGAAGAACAGGTAAGATGGAACTAATTCTTATTGCTGCCATAAAACATTAACATTAACATTGTATGAGCCACATCATCTGACTGCCAACAATGTGGCAGTTTTGTCATGTGATATTCAGGTCATCCTTATTATTTAAAGCGGGTCTATAGAGGCCCCAGGAGCGGCTGTAGTGCAGTGGATAACACTCCAGACTACCAATCCAGGGGTCGCAAGTTCGATCCCCAGCTTCTCCGGTCTTTTGGATGAGACTTTAAACCGAGGTCCCGTCTCCATATGACCTCGTTGTTGGTGGGACGTTAAACCCGAGTTCACTCACTCACTATAGAGGCCCCACTTTTGGCTGTATGGTTTGGGCCTATTCCATAGATGGCTGATGTGGCAAGTGAAGGCTCTGATCAGACTGCACTCAAGTACCATAAAAATCTAAGTATTGGGTTAGATGGGGTTGAGTAAACAGTGCAGATACACTGTTTAGCCATCCATCTGCATCTCTTCGAAGCATAACTGTATTGTAAAGCTCAATTGTTTCATTTTCAGTAACTATTTTAGGTGTCCCAATCTTTAGGATTTTTCTGGTTGACATAGTGACAACATAGGCTCTGAATAGCCTGTGATCAAACTAGTGAACAGCAATTGTATGAAATTAACATGGTAGGGAAACAAAGTCTGTGGTAGCTATCAAACTGCCCAAGTTTTGATTACGTCATCAAGCTCGTGCTAGTTTTCGAACGAGCCATTTCACCGTCAAACAGCCTACAGGTAAGTTGTTTCCGTTTTTTAACATAACCCATCAGGCAACTTTAGCATGCATACCATCATATGCGGTCTTCATTCTAGTTTTCGTCACTACCTAAAGTTTGTCATAAGTTGCTGTGGTTTTTACGAGGATTCATGAACTTGTACTGATAAATCAGAAGGTCCCTACCACGGATCGCAGAGGTTTTGAGCGTAAAACTCTTTTCATGCCCGTGACAACATACTTCGGAATCAGGTATCACCATGGATTAATCAAACATTCAAACTTTCTAATATTTTTCTGTTTTACTTGATAAATAGCCTTTTCTTTACCAGAAAAGAGATATTTTTTGCCGCCTGGTAGCTACCACAGACACAAGTTCGGTAAACAAATGATGGTAGGTTCCACGGACAATGTTTCAAAATGGGTGATGCATATTTTAGTGTGATAGTAACCTTCCCTAAGCTTATGCTACAGCTACGCTTATTGGTGAGGCACCCAGCAATTTACAGTATAAGGCTGCTGCGCATGGGTCATTTCTGCCTGCTACTCGCACAGACGACTGTTGGACACTATTTTCATGTATATATATTTATGAGCTTGAGTGTCTGTTTGCCTTGATTTCGCCTGTACCTCTAATTTTAAGTGAGGCTTTTCCAACTACTCTGCTGTAATGCTGTGACATAATATATCGTTTCCGCCTGAGTTAGAGTACTCAGTGAAAGAAGCATATTTGTATTTGTGCACATTTGTATTTTTATGCGGTGTAATGTGGGCCTGTGGTATTTGTGTTGGTAGTTTTGTCCTGATACTTGCAATTTTTGCAGTAGGAAACTGACAGGTTGGATGTGTGTGTTCTTAAAATATGACATGCTGCATGCTTTTTTTCTGTTTCTTTTCTTTTTTTTCTGTCACATTGCAACTACATTTAAGAGAGGGCCACATGGAAGATTAGTGTTTAACTAAATGTGTATTTCCCTCTGTAAATAAAGTCTATTATTATTATTATTATGCCCCCGTGACGATAGTCAGGGGGCATTAAGATTTGCCCCTGTCTGTCCGTCCGTCTGTCTGTTCGTCACGCTATATAGTATAGAGTTTGTGTAATCAACTTCTCCCACAGTTTTCAGTGGATCTTTTTCAAACTTTGCATACATGTTGTTGACATATTGAAGATGTGCATATGGATTTTTGATGGAGCTAAAATTAATTTTGACAGAACTACGGCCTTTTCAACTTAGTCATTCTAGGGAAATTTTTGTATTGTAGGGTATAGAGTTTGTGTAATCAACTCCTCCCACAGTTTTCAATGGATCTTTTTCAAACTTTGCATATATGTTTGGAACGTATTGAAGATGTGCGTGTGGGTTTTTGTTGGCCCTAGAATTAATTTCGACAGAATTATGGCCTTTTGAACTTAGTCATTTTAGGCAAATTTTTGCATTGGAGGGTATCTATAGAGTTTGTGTAATCAACTCCTCTCACAGTTTTCAATGTATCTTTTTCAAACCTTGCATACATGCTGTGAGTGTATTGAAGATGTGCATGGGTTTTTTTTGGACCTAGAATTAATTTTGACAGAATTATGGCCTTTTGAACTTAGTCATTCTAGGGAAATTTTTGCATTGTAGAGTATGGAGTTTGTGTTATCAACTTGCTCCACAGTTTTCAATGGATCTTTTTCAAACATTGTCTACATATTGTGGACATATTTGAAGATATGCATTAGGCATTTTGATAGATCCAGAATTAATTTTGACAGAATCACAGCCTTTTTAACTTAGTCATTTTGGGCAATTTTTTACATGTTAGGGTATGTTTTCAATGGATTCTTTGTAGGTGCTTTATGGATATACACATCATGTGCCAGGCGCTGCACGGGGGCATCATTAGTGTCTTACAGACACAATTTTCTAGTTATTATTATTTTTCACCATGATAAACCTACGTTTAGTTACAACAAAACAAGAGTGCTAGTTAAATATTATAAATTTCATGAAGATTCCACTTGGTAGCCACATTTAAGTATTTTGTGCATCTGTGGCACTTACATGCCCGCGTACACGTCAATGGCATATTTAAATCAAAGTTATCAAACCAAGATAAATAGGGCCGTCTCACTTTAAACGATGTGTCCATGGAATCTACCATGATTTACTTGCCGATTTTTCGTCCGTGGTGGCTACCAGCCTGCAAACATGGCTTGTTATCTCAAAACTAACCAGATATATTCAATAAAATTGGGATGAAAGTGAGTGGATTTGAATACTTATTTTAACCACAGCTAATTCTGATACTAAAATGCCTCTTCTTGAAAGTAAAGCCGACTTTCTAGATAGGGCCCAAAATCGGCACCACTTTCCACCCCTTAGTATTTAGTCTCAGTATTGTGTAGCTACTGTTACCAAATGTTACCATAGTAGGAAAATGGAGCATCTGATGAATTCACTCGTCAGTATTTCCCAGCTCGTTACCAGCTGTTATCATTGCTATATAGGAGGTAACAAATGCTAAATGGTGGAAAGTGGTGCAGATTTTGGGCCATATATGCGACTTTTAGCGCAAAATAGTTGCCCTCCGTGGAAAGGACCATACCAGTTTTCGAAACATTTTCACGAATGATCTCAGAAACAACAGGCACACGCTATAAAGAGACAATACCGACCTTAATCGGACTTAAAGCTGCATACGATGATAAACTGCCATAACTGTTAGTTCAGCAAAAAAACGTCAATAAAAAGAATTGACCTCTCTGCCGGAAAATTGTTCCTTCCGAAATGGAGCACAAGCTAATGACGTAGTACACAAATGGTAGGTACCACGGATATTGTTTCCCTACCGTGATTAAATTAATAAACATTGTATAAATAAATAAAAATACTATAATGCTGAGGCAGTCAGCCGCTCTTAAGTCTTTAGAGTAAACCAGGATGAGATGGAGCTTATGAAGAACTGTAAGATAAATCACTGGAGAAATAAGACTACTTATCCTGGCATAATCATCAGCTCTATCCAACACTTTTCTAGATTTTCCATCTGCAAAATTAGTTTTTCTCACATAATAATATTATATATTATATGTGCTATCTTATTTTGTCAGTATTCCAGGAAATGGGGATTAAGATCATACTTATGAGATTGTTCCTGTAATAGGGATATTTTGTATTATTAGATAATGTAAATTAGAAAAATAGCCATTGATAGGGTTAAGACCTTGACAAGGAAATCTCAAGCTCATGGCAAGCCTCACAGTAGACCAAATAATCTGAAAACTAGCCTGAGAATTCCTAGACGTGATCTAAGCTCCATCATAGATTCTGTTAATCTTTGAATTATCAAATATGCCTCACATCTGTAGCTGCTGTTTCATCATTGTTTTCTTGTCTTTGGTAGGATGCTCATGAGTTGTTCAGTGTACTGACATCCACATTAGATGAAGAAAGTTTAAAATTTCCATGTACTTTATCACTATTTGATTTAAAGACACTGCAGGTGAGTTGACTTACGATTCCATGAAATATTTTTCTTCAGAAAAATACTGGAGAAAAATAAAGGAGTAACCGAACTAGTGTATTAAAACTTTAAGCGTCAGTGATGAAAATAGCAGAATTCGCAAACAGTGTAGATCTAGACAAGGTGGCTCATGATGAGCCACCTCATCTAGATCTACTCTGTTTGCCCTCAAGTTTTTGAATTCTCATTAAGATACAGCTTGGATGAAAAATATTTTAAAATTTTTGCAGATGTAAATTTTGTCATCTGCTTTTTGGCGCTTAAAGGGCTGAGATGAAATATTTAGACACTGCAGTTGTGTGTACTGTCTGATAGATTTTGTAATTTGTAAATTGGACTATTCTATACAATAGCTGGCAAATAGCTCCTGTAGCTAATGTTATTTGTTAGTATGTAACCAGCGTAAAATATAAATTTTTGAATCTTGAATATATCTGTCTGATCAGATATTCAGTAAATATTATGATTAACAGTTGAGTGGTCATATTTGGGTCAACATTGTTTGCTCTGGGAAGAAGTCCATGTACATGTATTTAGGGTAAGGAATGGTTGTTACCCACAAAAACATGATATTTTAAAACACATCTGCGCTAAGAGTTTTCTAACCCACCTTGCCAGGATTGGGTTTAACAGGAAAAACATCACAAATATTTTTTCTTGCCTACTGGACACATGATAAGTGATCAAGCAGTAAAAAATGCCTGCCAGTTCATTTATACTCAGTACAATTAATATGATTATTTATTCACCAGTTTTTATGTCGTATACAATCTTTCTTTTCTCAGAATCCCGCCAACAAGTATCAATCCACTGAGGTTGCCATGACACGTAGCCATGGTCTGTTACCAGTGTTACCACGGAGAGAAGCTGAACACCCATTCCGTGGCTTGTTAGCTAGTCAGCTAGAGTGCCTTGATTGCCAGTACAGACATCCTGTCAGATATGACTTGTTTGACAGTCTGTCACTAAGTTTTCCAAAACAGGCTTGGGTAAGCAATGTAAACTTTGGATGTCTTTTACCAGAGTTGTCTACCTTATGATGTAAGGCTATCATATGTTAACAAATAGTAATTTTCACCAATATTTATCAGTAGTATAGGAGTTGACTGGAACCTGCCTCTCAGCAAAAGCAAACTGCTCACCCACAACTCATATGCACATGTCTATGGTTTTGCATTAGTAGTTTATGTTTTGAAATCTACAAAGTTTTATTATTGTTTTTGGCAATCTGTGCATAGTGGCAAGCCATTCTAGACAGTTTACATATCAACGTAAGTTGACATACCTTAACACAAGTTTCCTTTTGACTTAGATCATGCATTGGATGCTGCAGTATCTTGTGTAGGTTTTATTAGGAGAGTGACAGAACATTGCACTCATTGTCAAACATGTTAAGTTTTAATAACTGACAATTAGACTGATTTTATTTCAGAAATGCCAAACTTTCAAGTATTCGAAAGAAGTACCAGAAATAATGCAATCTAGTAGCTACAATGTAAGACCAATTAGAACATATCCAGATGGCCCTGAGACATTCTGATACGGGCTTTTGCTCTTTAGATGTACATGTACCAGTCTTTAAGTTTCTAACTGCAGTTTGCTGAGCATATGAATGCATACATGTATATGATACACTGTTCTTGTTTGTGTCCTTATGATAGATCATAAGGACACACATTTTCAGAGGGCAATGGAACAGACATGGGAACCTGCTTTCAAAGCAGGTGCCCATGTCTGCTCCATTGTCATCCGAAAATGCTTGTTTTCTCTCACAGGCTGCAATAAAGCTAGAAGTGCTTTTGAAGAAGTTTGTCTCAGAAGAGATTGTAAATGAAGTCACATGTCCGGGATGTTCTAAAACAAAAGTGAATAAATTAAGTGCTACTAGTCAAGTGAAGTCTTCATGCCTGAAAAAATTAACACTGGGGAAGGTAAGTTATTACTGTAATGTGCCTAAATTTTGGAACACCTAAATATAATTAATTTTCCATTTGTTCCAAATGGAAAATTAATTATTTTCAGGTGTCCCAATTCTTAAGCACATTACGGTAAATACTATAGTTGGGTGCCTGTTAAACGAGATTAGTTAAATGAATATAATATTTACGCTCTTATTTATAATTTTGTAAGTTGTTACTGGTTCACTTTGTGACAATGTTCAGGCACAAATGTCAGGGGGAAAACACGAAAATATTACTATTATGGGTAAAAAAAATATATGATCATGAAAATTCTTTCGTTTGATAAAAAAAAAAGTAGCTTTATTTATTTATTCATACTCTTCTTTTTCCAAGTTAGAGAAGTTAATTTGTCATACCTAAGATGTTTAACAAAACTGTTAGCAAGCAGTACAGTCTTCTAAAATGCAGAATCATCAGAATCTACATTGCTTACTGATAAGCATTGTACCCAAATGTGTGTATTAAGTATAAATATAATTTCCACTGTGATTTTTGAAGACGTTTGATAAATCTGTTGACAAGCACTGCACAACCAGATCTAAATGCCTCTAAGAAGCAGTCTGATGAGGGTCTACACTGCTTATTAATAGGTGCTTATACCTAAATTTTATGTTAAACATATTAAAGTATTTTTCATTATAGTTTTGAGGAGGTTAATGAGTACTACCAATTTCTTTTCCAAGGGAAACAACTTGTGACTTCCTGTTTCCTTCCCAGGACAAAGAAGCCTTTTCAAGATAGGGCCTACTCTTAAAGGAAAGAATTTGCTTCTAGAGAAGCAAATTCTTTCCTTTAAGAGTTGACCCTCATTGACAATGGAGGAAAAGCACAAAATGTTAGAGTTGTTTCCTTTAAAAGTGTGATCATTCACCTGAATACATTTTTCAATGGTCTCTTTTTCAGCTACCAAAGAGTTTATGTATCCACCTCCAAAGAAAACAGTGGACAAACACTGGAATGCCATACAAGAAATATGAGTTTGTAGAATTTCCTGAAGTATTACATATGGGAGACTATGTCTATAACAAAACTAACAGCAAAGCATTGCCATTGAGGAATGGACTGATAGGAGGGAAAGCAGTATTTGGGTAAGTGTTCTAGCTGTCTTCAACAAATATTAAACTGTATTATTTGGCTGTGAAAGGAAATTTCACCTCTCTAGAAAAAATCTAAATATCTAAATCCTATGAAATTCTGCTGTAAGATGGCTCTATCCCATCCGCAACAATCTCAAAATCTGGATCCATCTTATAAGATGGATCTCAATTTGTCTGGGATTGTTTTGGAAGGGAAAAATCTTATAATCATAGAAATGCTGTAACAGTAGACTACATTTTTGCTTCATTGCATATACAGTAGTACTGTATTTCTTTGTGGATAATGCGCTAGCATGTACAAGGGCACCCTCTTTTCGGCCGTTCTGGAGCTGGAAAAAAGCTAGTTCTGCCGTACAATGTGCATACAGCCTTCTGAATTACAGACTGACATTTCTAAAACTGTCCGCCATGCTGTCTAAAAGTGAAAGTACAGCTTGTCTGATTGGTCCATATCGTGAGAATGGTTTAATATATTTTTACTTGGGCATTTTCAGCTTGAACTCTATTAGCAACAATAGTCAAGGTAATTGAAAGCAACCAGCCATTCTGATGATAAGGGTTTAGGTTATTCTATTTAAGCAAAAATCAGAGCATCAATCATTTCTGATAACAGAAGTGTGCTGTAACTGCAGTTTGTGTTGGTTTAGAAACACTTGTTGAAATTTGACACTGCTCACTTAAAGCTATGGTTAGTCTTGTATTGTGGGCGATTCTTCTGTTCTGTTCTTTGTCGGGAAAAAATACCGCATGCCAGTCTGCCTATTTTAATCCGATCAGTTTCCGGCTAGAAAAATGTCAACAAATGCATGCTTCGCATGTTTTGGGGCTTATTTAGATCTAGTAGATGCATTTTGGGGGTCAAATTGAATAAATACGGTGAAGATCAAGTTGTTATCAGTGCATGAAAAAGCATCGGCTTTGCCATGCTGTCTGTATATGTGTTACGCTTCGAAAATGGCCATAAAAACGATGTTTGGTTGGAGAAAAAAATTCTTGGAGATTTTGTTCTCATGCATAATGCGCACCAGTATTTTAGATAATAATTCTGATTAAAAAATGTGCACGGTATCTATAGCAACTAACGGTATACTGAGGGGTTGGAGGCTCAGGTTGAAGGTTCAGTACAATAATCTTTTTTTTTAAATAATGTTCTGCTGTAGATGTTTTATAATAAAATAACCTGAATATTTACACATTGAAGTAGGCTCACTTATGGATAAAATTTTGATAAGTAGAGCTGATATGCATGAATTGAAATTTAATGCTCAGTTGAAATTGTATTATTATTTTCAGAGGATTAAACTCACAAGAAACGCCAACATCGGGTCCAGTGAATCTCCTCAGAGCTTTAAATTATGATTCTCGTCTCATGTCTCACGGGCTGTTCCTACACTCCACCCACCAGTCAAACCTACTTAACCAGTCCGATGTCAACCATAACATGCCCAGTGACAAACCACAGAGTGATCAAGGTTATAAACTTACTGCCGTAGTTGAACATATAGGAGACATGTTCTCTGGACATTTTGTCACTTATAGAAGGAGTCCTTATGTAAGAGCTGGGGAGAAGTTTAGTAACAAGTGGCTGTATACATCAGATATGTCTGTGAGAGAAGTCAGTGTGGATGAGGTGTTAAAGGCTGAGGCTTACATGCTGTTTTATGAGAGGATTCAGTGAAGCTTGCAGTGCTGCAGATAGGGAGGGGTAACAGGAATAATTTAGGGAAATTTTCCTTATTTCTCAGTGAAAACATATGTTGGGACCCCTCATTAAAACTGTCTGAGACGGTGCTTATGAGGGGTCACAACATACTGTATGTTTTCACTGAGAAATAAGAAAAATTATCTTTGAATTATCTGTTGACCTCTTTTTATCTGTAGCTCTGACTGGTGCTTGTGTTTGAACATTACTCTGTCTTTGCTGGTACCAGACTGAGATTAACAACAGAGGAGTTTCTGATATAGGAACCATTTTTCTGTATACGTTCTTAACCCTTAAAGCCTTAGAAATGAAAATTGTCAAATTTGCAAGCAGGGTAGATCCTAAAGAGGTGGCTCATAATGAGCCACCTCATCTGGACCTACACTGTTTACCCTTTAGTCATTGAATTCTCAATGTGATATGGCTTGGACAAAACATGTTTTGAAATTTTGCAGACATAAATTTTGTCATCTGCTTCTGCGGTGTTTTAAGGGTAACTGTGTCGCTGGTCAGAGTTTGTCAGTATTTTACCTTTATATTTGTGCTTTATGTAAACTTGAGCTTCATAGCTTGCCTCTAGACAAATAAGATTTGTCACTTGTCACTATACCCATACACCTAAAATATGTATGGTACATCACTATGCTTTTGTTGCATTTTTAAAGAGAGAGAACTTTTATGACATCCATGTGATATGAACCTTCAGCTTTAGACATATCTATTCCATGTTACTGTTTTCCTTTTGATTTCAGTCTGCAAGGGTAAACATCTTGCAGATATGATATCTGCAAGATGTATACCCTTGCAGACTGAAAGTAGCCTGAAATGTATATGTCTAACACTGAAGATTTAAAAGAGAACAAACAAAAAACTTAAGGTGCGTGGGAACTCTTTCAGGGCAAGCAACTCTGCCATTTTCAGTTTGCCTCCCTTCTCACTTTGAGACAACTCTTAAAGGAAAGAAATTTCTCCTGAATGTGCAGATTCTTTCCTTTTTAGAGTATACTCCTTTTTTTTAAGAGTATTTATTTTCATCCAAGGCAGTAAACAAAAAGTCGCAAAGGTTATCTTTCTTTAAAAAATGCCTGAAAAAAATATGAGGTGTACCATAATAGTGAGGCGTTCGGGAGCATCTCCATGTTTTCTCATGTCTTTTCATCCCCCTATATACCATATATGCGGTAATTTTTGCGGGTTCAAATTTTCACGGTTAAGGATCAAAAACATGACCATTAATTTTCACTATTTGTAATTTTCGCCGTTAGCAACCTGCGCAAAAAGCAAAATACTTTTTCACTTGAGCCATTGCTTTCATTAACCTGCGGCAGGGGCGCCGCAGGTTAATGAAAACACTGGCTCAAGTGAAAAGTTCTAGCAATTACCGAAGCAAACAGAAACAAAATATATGAACACTGTGTCCACAGAAGATACTTTGTAAGAAAGAGGAAATTATTTTGTGATTTTAATATTGGGGGTTTCTTAGTGACCGTGAAATGCCGCGAAAAAATGGAACACCGCAAAAATTATCTTGTATATGGTAGTCAAAGTGGTCTATAGTAATGGGGTCTGTCTATCTGTAGACAAATCTAGTGTGCTTAACTCCTCCTTCAGTGTTTCTTCTGAATTTCATGAAACTTAAAGGATATTGTTATAACCATTTGACATGGATCATATTTTTTATCATGCTCATGATTGGACCCTTTCTGTCAGAGTTAGGCTCTTAATCTGTAAGTCTGTGGTCAAATTTTGTGTCCCCAACTCCTCCTTCAGTTTTTGTCAGATTTTCATGAAACTTTCAGGATATTGTTGTCACCATTTGACATGGACCATATTTTATCAGGATAATGATTGGACCCTTTCTGCCAAAGTTAAAATCCTTTCTCTTTAAGTCTGTGGTCATATCATGTGTCAGCAACATTTCCTTCAGTTTTCAACCAAGGATATAGAGGATATTTGACTTTTTCAGTGTAAGATCAATTATTTATTTCAGATAATTCAATTATTTATTTCACCAAATGAACACCAAAAGCAGTATTTTCACGAGTGGTGAAGCCACAAGTGAAAATACCACCTTTGGTGTTCTTGATTGAAATAAAAATTCATTTTACTCTGAAATGTTACGTTGGTGCTTTAAGTGATGTTACGTTGGTGCTTTAAGTGATGTCATTAACATCGTAAGGTCGTGCAAACATGCGTGCCGTGATTTTTGTCAAGCCAGATAAGATTTAGCCAATTAATCAACAAAAAACTTGAGGCTTTTTCACAAAAATCATATTTCTGAAACAGTGAAATTGAAAGTGATACCAGATGGGATTCATATTTAATCAGGATCATGGCTGGACCCTTTCTGCCTGTTACAGCCTTGCATGTGTAAATCTGTAGTTAACTCTTGTTTCCACAAGCCTCCTTAGGTGAAAGTAGATTTTACATACGTTAATGCTTCCAAATGATGCTTAGTGAATGGCAAACATTGTAGACCCTGATCACACTGCTCCATTAGGAGCAGTTTGATCTGGGTCTGCAGTGTTTGCTTAGACCTGTCTGTCTGAATATTCAAGGTCATTATTAGCTCACCTGAACGAAGTTCAGGAAGAGCTATTGTACTACCCCCGGCGTCGGCGTTGGCGTCGGCGGCGTCCGCATTAGCAAAATGTTAAAGTTTTACGTTAAAGTTTTTTATGTGATGGGCAAGGCGCTGTCAGGCGAGCTATCATGGCCCTGTGACAGGTCTTGTGGTATACTTTGTCTTTTCACTTTCATCCAATTTTCAGGATACTTTCAGAATATTGTTTTCATCATCTGAAGTAAATTATATGAGCCGAAAACTAAAGGAGTAGTGACCACAAGATTTGAATTGCTGTCTGATTAAAAGCTGTTACAACTATGGCACAATGGGTTTGAACATCATCTGGATATGATATGAGCCGTGACACGAGAAAACCAACAAAGTGGCATGTGCGCCCTGCGAGGACTCAGATCAGCCTGGGTATCCACCCAGTCTGATCAGTCTTCCCTTTGCACTTAAAGGGTACCTAAAGGTCTAAAGGGTAGCTAAGGGCTGATCTGAGTCTGTGCTGGGTGCTCAACCACTTTATTGGTTTTCACGTGTCATGGCTCATATCATATCCAAGTGATGTTAGAACCCTTTCTGCCATAGTTGTAACAGCTTTTGATCAGCCAGAAATTCAAATCTTTTGGCCACTACTCCTTTAGTTATAAAACTTTCAAGATGTCAGATTTCAACCTACATGTATGAAACTTGAAACTGAATTAATTGAATAAAACAAAAGTTTATCAGTTGATCATATGATAGATATGGCCTTTGATAGTCACTTGCATCATAACCCTGACTCCTTTCAAAATCAAAGTTCCAATATGTCCATAGTTTGGGGGATGTTTGGCCTTTGGCCGAATGTAACAAGAAAATGAAATGGTATCATTGTATTGTCAAACAAATTTATTTTAGTCTATTAATTACTCAAATGCACCAAAGGGAAATTAAGGATTTGGCAGTATATGATGGATGAATGTCTTGCAATTTTAAGTCCTTTTCAACAATTTTAGTCATATCAGGACAAGGGAGAGCAAAAATGAAAGTATCCATACAAAGGAACTCAGTTTATGGTCGAAAAGATTACTGCTTCTAGCTGGATTCAAACTTGGACCATTAGTTCGGCAGGTCAGCTCTTTACTTATTATGCTACTGGAACTCTGGATTTGACAATAAAGCTTACAGCTTGTCTAATGCTAGCTAATGGTCAGAAAGTTTATTCAGTGTCTGTAACAGAAGCTCCTAAACAGGGTTCGAGGTTATAAAACTTGAGAATAATCTCAAACTCAAAATAAAGCATACTGATTGGCTGCTTCCGAGCATGTGCTCGGAAGCAGCCAATCAGTGTGCTTTATTTTGAGTTTGAGAATGTACTTAAGTTTTATAACCTCTGGGCCAGGTGTAGGAACTGGTATGGTGTACTTTGATTGGTCATATTTTTTTTTTGTGCTTTATCTTTTATACAATATGTTGTTTGATGTTTTAATCATATGTCATTTGTTTTTCTAAATTATTTGCCATTTTAAAATAAAATTCCTTTACAATGTCCTTCAGTGTGCTATTGTTTATAGCATTCCATGAATGACAGAGAGATATTTAATCTTTATTCACCAGAACTATCTTCCTATCAGTTATAGTCATAAGCAGGGCTACAGAAATTTTAAAATCCAAATCGGTCCAAACGGCCACTGGGCCAGTTGTAACCAGATTTCCAACAGAGCCTCCAGGGGCTGAGAGAACGAAAAAATTTTCAACTGGTCCAGGTCACATGACCAACATGGCCACCATGCCCATATATGGAAAAACCTTTAAAAATCTTTTCCAGATTCAATGGACTCATGGCCTTGAAACTTGGCATTTAGCATTGGGTACGCCGGGCCGCATTGAGCAATCGATAGGGCACCTGACTAATAAGTCAGAGGTCCTGGGTTCGAAACCCGGTCTGGCCACATACTTTCGTTTCTCCTTCCGCTGATTCAAGAAGGGCAGTTGTCAGTTTCTGGGGAAAGTATGTGCACTTAGTACTGGTTAACATTTAGGAGGTCTAAGCCTGCCCAGGAATAGTGTGGTTAGGTTAACTGACCGTCCCTACATGACCATAGCTGTTTACCATGGATGTTTAATAAGCATCAAATCAATCAAAAATTAGCATTAGGTACTCAAGTAATCCCAAGTTTGCTCAAATGATAACCTTGGGTTGACCTTGACCTTTACGGCTCAGTCAAATATGAGAAATTCTAGAACATGAGATTTCATTGAAAGTTTTGAAGATGTTCAAATAATGACCACGGGTTGACTGACAGTTTTTAATGCAAAGTGAACTTTGCATTCACTTTGCATTCATTCATTTATATATAAAAATGCTTAAATATGAGAGTTCATGGTACTTGTAGAAAATATTGGCACAAAAGTTATTAAATACAGTCAAATAAATGAGTACATGAACACTTTTTAGCAAGAGAGGTCAAGGTCATTCTTTAACCTTCAATCAATATCTCTCATATTTTGACAGTTTCAAACTATCAGATTTTTATACCCCCCCCCCCCCCCCCCCCCCCCCCCACTTTTTAGTGGTGGGGTATTCTGTTTTCCCGCTGGCTGTTCGTGTGTCCGTCTGTATATGTACATCTGTCCGTTTGTCCGTGAGCACTTTGTTTCTGTTCGATATCTTGAGTATTTATAAACGGCTTTTCTTCAAACTTAGCATGTGCATTGGTCTTGGGAGGATCTCGGTTGTGATTGTTATTGGGCAAATTTCGATGTCTTCTAATGGAGTTATTGCCCTTTGAAATATCTTGAAATTTCACAGAAATGATCGAAGTAACGTAAGCTTTCTGTTATAAGCAGAATTTTGTCCACCTGGGTTATCTGCTTCTGCCCTGGGGCTGTATACATGTATGAAATAATGAAAAAAATGTATAAAATACGAGTGCAAAGGGATTTTTATAGGCCCGTTTTGAAAAAAAACGGACGTATTATGTTGTGCTGTCCGACCGTCCGTCTGTCCATCCGTCCGTCTGTAAACATTCTTGTACGCGCCATAACTCAGTAACCTTTTGGGATATCTTCATGAAGTTTGGTAGGCATATGTATTAGGTTGGGGGAACGTGTCACATACAAGAATGGTTGCTCCCCCTTTCTTAGTTTCGAAGTTATGCCCCTTTGATTAATTTTTTCCCTGTAAGTCTTGTACGCGCCATAACTAGATAACGATGTGTCGCGTACAACAATGGCTACTTTCCCTTTCTTCATTTTAGAGTTACATCCATTTCATTAGTACTTTAAGGCTATTTTTGTGTATACTTGTGCATCAGATTTTTGGTGTATCTTGATGATATTTTATAGAAATGATTGAAATAACACAAGCTTTCTGTTACAAGTAGTATTAAGTCCACATAGGTTACCTGTCCCAGAGCTATATACATGTATAAAATTATGAAAAAATTCTGTCATAAATCAAAGATGACTTGGATTTTTCTGAAACTTCCAACACATTATCTAGGTAATATAAGCTTCATGTCATGATAAATAAATGCATAAAAGATAAAAGTAGGGGTATTGGTTTGCAGTGGCATGGTATTACGCAGTTGTTTACAATGCTTTTATTTCAAATGATAACCCTAGTTTGACATTTGTTATTATACGCCCGTTTTGAAAAAACGGACGTATTATGTCGTGGCGCTGTCCGTCCATCCGTCCGTAAACATTCTTGTGCGCGCCATAACTCAGTAACCATTTGAAATATATTCATGAAATTTTGTAGGCATATGTATTGGGTAGGGGGAACGTGTCGCGTACAAGAATGGTTGCTCCCCCTTCCTTGGTTTCCAAGTTATGCCCCTTTGATTGTTTTTTACCCTACAGGTCTTGTGCGCGCCAGAACTAGATAACTATTTGGGATATCTTCATGTAATTTCATAGCAATGTGTATGAGGTCCCATCGATGTGTGGCGTACAATAATGGTTGCTCTCCCTTTCCTCGTTTCTGAGTTACATCCCTTTTATTAGTTCTTTTCAGCTATTTTTGTGTATACTTATGTTGTGCATACATTAACTCAGTAACTGTTTGGAATATCATGATGAAACTTTATAGCAATGTGCATGATCACAAGATGATATGTCCCATATAAGAATTAAAGTAAAACTCACCAATTACTTCTTGCTGTTCTTGTACTGTCTCAACCAGAGCCGCAAAGCCTTCTTAGCCAGTTGGTAGATTGTCTCGTCTGGAGCTCCAGAGAAAGTGTGTTCCCGCAGAGGCGTCAAGGTAGTGAGAGGGCGCTTCTACAGTCGCGTGATGCGAATTTAGCGCCATCTATATGCTGAACCAAATCGACCAGTAACTGACCGCAACGGACAATCCCTCGGACATTGGGGTCAGCACTACACTCCTCCCCATTTTATGAAGAAAGAGTTGACGACTACTTGGATGTTTCTCTGGGTCTGTAGAACACCTGGTATGCAGTAAAGCTCCCAGATGTTTCGTCGATCTCTGTAGTGTGTCATAGCTGTTCGTGATACATCTGACGTGCAGAAGAAGCTATCAGTTGTACCGCAGTTGACTGACGATTCCCGATACATCTGACTTGCAGAAGAAGCTATCAGTTGTACCGCAGTTGACTGATGATTCCTGATACATCTGACGTGCAGAAGAAGCTATCAGTTGTATCGTAGCTGACTGTAGGGTGTGAACTGTTCTGGATACATCTGACGTGCAGAAGAAGCTATCAGTTGTATCGTAGCTGACTGTAAGGTGTGAACTGTTCTGGATACATCTGACGTGCAGAAGAAGCTATCAGTTGTATCTTAGCTGACTGTGGGGTGTGAACTGTTATGGATACATCTGCCGTGCAGAAGCTATCAGTTGTACCCATGGCTGACAGTGGGGGTAAAGAGGACGAAGAAGAGTGTGTTAGCTCGGAATGCCTTGGATTTGTTTCACTTGTGGCTATCAATCACGTGAAATCACTAGATAACTTGATCGAAAACAGATCCGAAGTCTTGATCTGGAACCAGACGTGTAGAAAAACTATCTGTAAGCAGTCTGATCTGGGCTCTTGGATCTTTAGCTGTGATCTGGCAACAGACGTGCAGAAAAGCTATCTGTAAACAGCCTGATCTGGGTTCTTGGATCTTAATCTGTGATCTGGCAACAGACGTGCAGAAAAGCTATCTGTTAACAGCCTGATCTGAATTCTAGGATCCTGATCGGTGATCTAGCATTAGACGTGTAGAAAGCTACATGGAAACAGCTTGGTCCTTCAAGTTGTGACTAAATAGGATTGATCAACCCGCCATTGTAGAGATGTTTTGCATTGGCCGTAGACACCAAGAGAAGATGCATTGTTGATGAATTCCTTGCTTTTGCAACCACTTCTGCTGTCATACCAATTGTGTTGGGAGCTGTATGCTTAAGTGAGCGAAAGCCGAAATATGGTGCATCTGTCTCTTCATCGTCTACTGCTCGAAGTCCCTCCAGTTGGTCCCTGGTGAAATTCTGCACTATCCGAGTAAACCCGAAGAATGTTCTAGGGACCTCTTCCAACCACGATCTTACTACATCCTTACTTCCCGTAAAACAGTGGACGTGGATAGCTTGATCCCTCCGGACTTGGCCCTTGAGGTGCATCAGCACTGTGCTGTACACCTCAGACGGATCCTCCTTCTCCACTCCTCGACAGTGCAGAACCAAGACATGGCGATCCTGGAGAAATCCCAAGACTCTATTCAAAACTTGAAGCTGGGAATTCTACTTCGAGATAGGCGCAGTACGATCTAATCCGACCTCCCCAAGACCTGAGATCTCTGGTAGCTGAAGAAGCTTCTTCATCTCAGATAGATGACCTTCAGTGATAGATCCCACCTTTCTTGGGTTCGGATGCATCCCAATGCAGACCTTGATTCCCCGTCCGTATAAGGCAGCCACTTCCTCCCGGGTTGGATATGTGTCTGGATCGCAGTAGTTGGTAACTGCCCCAACAAGTCTGACTCGTGCTCTATCAGTAGGAGTGACTTTGGCACAAAGTTGTTGTAAAGAAGCCATCTTGCTGAGGTTATGATGATCCCTGCTCCGATCCAGGTGAAAATGACTATCGTATGCGTCTGGGAATATAGATTGAGGCTGCCCAGTCACTTCCCTCACTTCTGGCTGGGCTGCCACCTCCAACGGAAAGTACTGGAACTGGCTGAACAAGCTCTCCCTATGACGAGGTTCTAACTGGCCGTTATCAGGAGCATGGCCTTCCAATGGAAAAGAGATGCCGGCGAGTTCAATGGGTAGAGTGTAAACACCTCTGGTGGCTAGATACACATCTCTTCACAAAGGGCCCTCATTGCTGTGGTCTGGCTAGCAGTAACCTCTCTGTTAGCATCTCCTGACAGTAGACCCATACTATCCACATATCTCGTGAGTTCGAAGACAGTAGCCCTCATACCAAGTAACCAGACAGCTGCAAGCTTCAGTGCTGCCAATCTCCGACATGTAACGTCTTCAACATCCAAGTCTTCATCAAAAAGATTGGGAACATGGCAGTCAAAGGCGTGACGTTTCGGATATCGGTTTGGGACATCACATCCGGACACAGGGCACGGTGGTTGTTGTTCTCTCTTCTTCAACCTCCTGGTTGCTGCCCTTCTTTGCTTCTGATTCTTGTGTTCGGACTGTGATTGTGGATTGTCTTCCTCAGCTGACCGGAAAACTGTAATACTTAGGTCCTTGTGAGGAGAAGTCTTTGACTTCCCGTCAGACCTGATCACTGGCTGGCATGGTTCTTCCACAGTTACCGCACGGTTCATGGGATGATAAGTGTCAAGGCGTCTTCGCTTGTCGGAGTCCTGGTGTCGATCTTGACGTCTCCTAGGGCTTGAAGTGTCTGATCGGCGTTTCGATGTTGCCGTAGTAGATCCCCTGTAAGATGAGCGTCGGTCAGAGCGTCGAAACTCCAGGGTTTCTTGGAAATAAGGTTTCCGGCTGGTGACTGGACGACTCTGTTCACTTGCTTGGTACCTTACAGGCGACCGGCTAACAGGGACATACTTCTGGCCCATAGGTCTCACCATAGGCTCAAACTCCTTGACCAAATCTCTCCGAGGGCACAGGTAATCTGTGAATGGGCTCCCATCTATGTTGGAGGATTGCGTCTCCATAAACTCATGACTTTTGATTGGCTCCGCGGATTGCTGGTCTGGGTCTCCTTCCGACAAAAGAGCTCTCTCCTCCTCACTTGGGACGGAGGCATCCAAAGAAACATTCAGAGGTAGGAGATCTTCCTCTGCTAAGCTGGCAGATGTTGCTGACATGGGAACGGCAGCCGTAGCCGCAATGGGAACGCTGGCTGCAGCTGCAGAAACAGTCAATGGTGGAAAATCGTCCTCTACTGGTGTGGCAGATGTCGAAGGGATAGGCGCAGTATAAGAAGTTGCTGCATTCTCCTCTCTCCTTTCCAAGTTGGGGTTGGTCAGAAGGCGGATATCCCTACTTCTCCCCATCGGCATCTTACAAACTGGATTCCTCCGCTTCTCCCTGCCGAAAGAAAACACATTCCTGGAAAGCCAATCCCTGCTGACGAATTGAAAATCCAAGGCATCCTTTGCCACACACTTCAGCCACTCTCTCCTCCCCATTTCTTTAGCTATTCTGGCTTGGCCATATAGCGCATCCACTTTCGTCTGCGGATTAGCCCTTCTACAGAATAGTAGCTGGCAGACCAGATCCCCACAGTTCATCAATCTGCCCTTCCGAGTAGATTCTTCTACCTCGTCCAAGCAGTCCCTCTTACCGATGTACTCTGCCATTTTGTCTGAAACGACACAAAGGAGAAAGCATTTGAGGACAAATGAACATTGTTAAGGCTTTGCCTTACATAAATCACATTTGTACTTATCTATCTCTAATGCATCGGCTGCTGTCACGTCCACGCAGGAACCATGGTACCATTCATCGCAGTAGTCACACTGGATCATGAAGCGTCCTTGCCAAGGCTTCCGGCATAGGCAGTAGAGGTCGTTATCAACATTGCCTTGATCTGGAGATCTTGAATCTGGCGTTTCACGCCAGTGCTTCACCCATTTTGGTACCTCTCTGTCTTTGCGTGGCTTTAATCTGTCATTGTTGACAACAAATATGGCATTTTTCAACTTCACTCTGAAGAGAGATCCTGAAATTTTACAGATGATAACTGCCGGACCTTTCCATGGAGGACAAAGCTTCTTACATTTGCCCTTTATACTGGCAGTATCCAGCAAGTAAACCAGATCCCCCTCTTCGTAAGATCTCTGAAGTACACGGAGGTCATAGTCCCTCTTCATTCGACGAAGGGACGTTTTAAGCGATGATCTGGTTGTCTCGTGAGCTTTCTGGATATTGTTAGTTAGTCGAGCAATATAACCATCTCTAGGGGATGCTTGTGCTTGTGGGAACATCAAATGTGCTGGTAGATTTACTTCCCTTCCCAACATCATCATATTGGCAGTATAGCCCGTACTTCGGTTGACAGATGATCTAAGGGCTCCTGCAATCTGTTGTAAATGAAGATCCCATTGATTTTGCGATTTGCCAATAAAGCAACGAACAGCATCCATCAGAGTGCGGTTGTACCTTTCGGCTTGGCCGTTAGCAGATGCTCTATAGGTCGTAGTCCGGGACTTATGGATCTGAAGGGCAGTGCATAAGGCGACAAAGAGTTTTGACTCAAAATTGCGGCCTTGATCTGAAAACAAATGGAACGGGTACCCAAACCTAGAGAAAAAATGGTCAACAGCTGCTTTGGCTGTTACTTCCGCAGTTTGTGATGGAAGAGGTATTCATTCTACCCATTTAGTAAACTGGTCAACCATCATAAGTATATTCTCATTTCCTCTGGGAGTTTTTGGCAATGGCCCCAGGAAGTCTATATGGACTCTCTCCATGGGTGCCCCAGCTTGATATTCTTTCATGGGGGTTTTCCCATATTTATCGCGTTTTTTATTACGATTACAAATCTCACAGGTCGCGACATAATTTGCAATCTCTTTGCCCATGCCATACCAATAGAATTTTTCTTTCATTCTAACCTTGGTTCTGGCCACTCCCTGATGTCCTGAAGATGGCAAGTCATGGCTTAACTGGATGGCTTCATTTCTCAAACTTTTTGGCATGACTAGGTCCTTCTCGTCAGATTCATTTCGAGTTTTATACAAGACCTCGTCAATCAGGAGAAACTGTTCCCTGTCAAGCCAGTACGACTTTGCCGCAGGGCTTGCCAGGAACAGAACTCCCTCCTTAGGTTTAATAGCATTTTTCACCCAGTCAAGTATGATTTGCAGATCTTCATCTTTAGCCTGCGCCTCTCTTAAATCTTTCAAAGAGAAGCCCCAGCATGATGGTTCCTCAGTTACTCTCAGGCTGATTACTTGGGTCATGATGTCTGCCGTCCCATCCAACGTGACTATATCAATGTGGACTAATTTACCCTGACTCTCACAGCTACCAGACAACTTTGTTGCTGTAATTGGAGTTTCTAACTGGCTATTGCTTACTGCCTGTAACCCCTCAGGCCTCTGGGAAATACCCCCTCTACGACATACCCCAGGTTCTACCTGATCATTTTCTAAGATACCCCGTTCATAGTGCCTAAAAATTTCCAGATTACACCCAGTTTGACATTCCCTGCAATCCCCAGAATTAATTAGGATTTCCCTGAACATTTTTATCCGTACCAATTGAACATTCCCCAGTTACATCCTCCCTCGTGCGTTGATCATTGGTACCTATGATCTGCAACGCCGGAGATGCCATTGTTACTGAATCATCTACCTCCCTGGAAAAGGAACCCCAGTTTTTATCGGCCCTTATGCAGTATTCACACCCCCACATGGCAGATCAGAGGGTTTTACCCCCGGAATATACGCATTACAATACTCTCTAGATATCGGTATTCTAGACATAGAATCTGCGTTGCCATGGTAACGGCCAGCTCGGTGTTTAAGAATCATATTGTATTGTGATAATTCTTCTATCCATCTGGCTAGCTGCCCTTGTGGGTCTTTGAAACGCAATAGCCAAGTTAGACTGGAATGATCTGTACGCACCGGCATATAGTACCTGTATTGTCTAGTGAACCGTAGCACTGCTAGCAGCTCTTTACGGGTAGTACAGTATTTTCTCTGTTCATGAGTCAGGGCAAAACTGCCATAGGCCACAACTTTTTCTTCCCCATTTTGGAGTTGAATAAGTTCTGCTCCTATGGCTAAATCAGATGAGTCGGTATCCAGGACAAAGTCATCTTTGTGGTTTGGTAGTGCAAGCACCGGTGGTTCAGATAGCGCTATCTTTAATATCTTAAAAGCTGTTTCTTGCTCTTGTTCCCACAAAAATTTCCTTTTCCCAACCACCCTGTACAACGGCTCAGCTAATCTAGAGAAGTCTTTGACAAAAGCCCTATGATAATTAGCCAGACCCAAGAACCTCTCCACATCATTTGAACATGCTGGTTTGGGCCAATCCCGTATGACTTGAGTATTCTGAGCAGACATAGCTTATTACTGCTAACTATGCGATCCAGAAATTCTACTTCTTTTTTGAAGAGAAGGCATTTTTTCGGCTTCAATTTTAGACCATACTCGCGCATCCTAGTAAGCACTTCCGACAGATTTTGCAAGTGATTTTCAAAGCTTGAACCTAGGACAAGTATGTCATCTAAAAATGCTAATACTGTTTTCCATGTGAGCCCCCTTAATACAAGGTTCATTACGCGAGCATACGTTGCCGGCGCGTTACAAAGACCGAAACCCATTTTAATGTGCTCGAAAAGCCCGTACTTTGTAATAAATGCGATTTTCTTGCGGTCTTCTTCTTTAATTTCCACCTGCCAGTACGCCGAATTAGCATCTAATTTAGAAAACCAAATATTACCAGCCAGGGTGTCTAAACAATCGTCGACTAACGGTAAGGGAAACACGTCTTTGACGGTTACATTATTCAACCCCCGATAATCTATACACCATCTGACTGAACCGTCCCGTTTTCTAATAAGTACAGGTGCTGAAGCCCATTCTGAAGTTGATTCTTGAATGACACCTGCTTGCAACATCTTCTTTAAATGCGCCTCCTCTTCACCAACAAAGCAAGCTGGGGTGCGTCTCATCCACTGCTTTACAGGCTTTGCCTCCCCCGTATCAATGCTGTGTTGGATATGTGTGAAATGTCCAAGATCGAATTCGGTTTTAGCAAAAACATCTTGGAAATCATTCAGCAAATGAATCAACTGAAGTTGCTGTTGTGTAGAGAGATGCTCTTTTGATTCCTCATACATCTGTCTTAAATGCTCTGGAACCGTCTGGTGATGGTCTGAATCTCTGTCTGATTCTACGTCTGGGATCCTGTCTGATTCCACGTCTGGGATCCTGTCTGATTCCATGTCTGGGGTCCTGTCTGATTCCATGTCTGGGATCTGGCATGATTCCTGGTCTGGAATCAGACTTGAAGTCTGATCTGGACTGTAGACTGTGACAGGTTTGGTATCCTGAACTGTTCTTATTTCAGATGGACTCACTTGGGATTCCGTAGAAATAATTTTATGTATCGGATATGCCCTAGCAATCTGATTCCCTTTTTTCAGTAGTCGATACCTATCAGACGGATTGACGACGCATATTATTGGTTCTGTTCCCTCAGCCCTTACCACTCTTGGCACCAAAACTTTAACATTCTCTGTGGGCTCAATAACATAGTCTGGCTTCTCAACATCTATACTGCACTTCAGCTGAACTACAGAATTGGGTGGAATAACTCGTCGCTTTGCAACTGTTACCCTGGCAACTTCAGGTGTCCCATGATGACTGTCCACATTCAGGCTAAGCATCTGACCATCAAACAACAATGTACCTTGAGCCATGTCGAGCACGGACTTGCCTCGATGCACCAGTATGTCGAATCCAAGAAGCATATCTTGTTGAATAGGTGCCACATGGATCTCTTCGCTGTACCATTGTTCACCAATTTTCAGTCTAACCGGTCCTGCTACAAAACCTTGCATTGAAAGTTGACGACCTGCTGTTGATAGTGTTACATCTCGCAACTTCTTAGGTGGTTTTTTCAAGGTATGATACAGCTTATCCGAGATTATTGTCACTTGCGCAGCTGAATCTACAATAGCCTTCATCGGTTTATCCCCAATCTTAATTTCCAAACTAAACTGGACACAGACTGTAATTGGCATACGGTCACATTTTCCTGTTGCTGTGACTGGCTCGCACCAGATAAACTTGTGGCAGGTTGCAAATTGGCGGGTTGCAAATTGGTTGCAGCCTGTTCATTGGTAGCGCGTGTTTGTGGCTGTAAAGGAACTGGAATCAATTCTTTCACACTAGGTAAACCTGTTGAGATCTTTGCAGAATATGCAGCTGGCTTAATCACACCAGGTAAACCCGTCTCAGTCTGCGCAATTGATTCAGTCACACCGGTGATAAATTGTGAAGAGTCACTGGCCTTTGACCTATAACCCTGCACTCTGTTGTCTGTTTGTACAGAGCTTTTAATTGAATCAACCACACTAGGTAAACGCACTACAGGATCCATAGTCTTTGACTCGGGACCCCGCAGTGTGTCAACTGTTTGCTTGGTTGATTTATTTTCCTTTTGACCGCATGACCGTGAAATTGCTGAATTTGTGGTCGAACCAACCACCCCAGGTAAACCATGTACAGGATCTGTAGTCTTTGACTCGTAACCCTGTACATCATCACCAGTGGCTCTGTTCGACCTATTTTTGTTTTTATCTTTAGTTTTTTGGATTGATTCCACTTCCTTTATGGTGCCATGGCTGTCACGAACAGATTTTATTGGCGAGTGTGAACGATTTGTACTCTCGCGAAATTCCCTAGCCGGAATAGGAATTATACCTTCGAGGCCTACTTGTTCTTGGGTCGAGGGTCGGCCTTGCGCCCCGGCCCCCTGCCGTTTAAATTTTGTTGGCCTGATTCCTGTCTACCCCGGTTGTTTGGACAGTCTCGACGAAAATGCCCTACCTCCCCACATCTATAACAGGCTCCAGTCGAAGTACCTGGGCGCCTATATGAGGATGGCTGTCCACCCTGTTTCTTTTGTTGTTGCTGCTGTGTCATCTTTGATGACATAGCATCGAAACTTTTCTGCAGTTTCGCCATGGCTTCTTCAAGAGCAGAGATTCTTGATGAGCTTTGCCCATCAGAACTCTCATTATGGATTCTGGTCTCTTGAACAGCCCTGACAAAACTTTCTTCCTGTTTCTTTTGGTCACGTTTACTGGATTTTCCATAAACGGACTGATGAAGGTGCTGATACCATCTTACACTGTTGATGGCTTGCTCCATTGTGAAAGGCTTATCCATCCCAACACGCAACCGAGCTTCTCTGTCAAGCAGACCTTCGCAAAATCTCACACTAGCCTGCCTGCTAGAATAATGCTCTGGCAACGTCTTGAATGCCTTGGTTGCCAGCGTCAATATTCCATCAGCCCAGTCTTCTAGTGATTCTCCTGATGCCTGGGTTGCCTGCTGAAACCTTGCTTGAGCAGTTTCTGCCAATTCTTTTACACCGAAACGTTTCTCTAACCGTGTCATTAGACGTCGGTACGTCAAATCCTCGTTTCGTTCCATCAATATGGCGTAGAATTCTGCCGCTTTGTCAGTTAGACACCAGCACAAACAATTCAGACATTCATCAGAAGTCCATTCACACGCAATGGCATAACGAGTAAACTTCTGCTTGAATGCCAGCCAATTTGTTTTGCCATCATAACTGAGATTTTTTGGCAATAATCTCAGTATTTCAGCCCCACCCTTTTTCTTTGATTTTTTTCGACGAGAACGATGCTTTGCATCATCATCAGAATCTGAGCTCGAAGAATCGGAAGAGCTCGAAGAACCGGAAGAGCTAGGTGAACTGGGAGAATCATATTTAGATGGTTTTTTAGTCTTTTTATTGGGCTTTGCCCCTTTTTCAATGTATTGCTGATCCTCAGATGAAGAGCTGGAATCTTTCTTATCTTTTTTCTTTCCAGATTTAGCATGTTTATTCTTTGCTATTTTCCCCATTTCTTCAGGTTTCTTTTCATTGTCACTACATGGGGATGAGGATAAAGAGCTAGAATCTTTATGAGCTCTTTTCTTGTGCTTTGCACTTTTTCTATGTTTCTTTTCTCGTCTGCCTAGCTTCTCCGCTTTCTTCCTACTCTTACAACTTAATTCTTTGGCCAACTTTGTCGGCGTTAGAACCGGGGAGGTGGGAATTGGCTTTTCAAATGGCACACCACCCCAATCAATAGGAATAGATGGTTTCTGGTCATACATGTTGGCCATTGGGGAAAATTGCTGTCTAAAATCTTCCCACTTTTCAAACATGGGTGACCTTTGGTAAAACATGGGTGGCCTTTGTTGAAACATGGGTGCCCTCTGTTCAAACATGGGTTGCCTTGGTTCAAACATGGGTGGCCTTTGTTGAAACATGGTTGGCCTTGGCTCAAACATGGGTGACCTTTCATACATGGGTAGCCTTTGTTCAGTAATCTCTTTTTTTTACAGGGATTGAAGGGTTTCCTTCAAAGGAGTCCTCATACACACTCCGGGCTGGTGAATTAGGTCTTTGCCTTTCCTCCAGCCTACGTGCCTCCGGCTCAGGCCTTTCTGGCTCAAGCCTAAGTTCCTCCCTTTCCCTTTGCTCCAACCCATACTGTGGTGGTGTAGTGGGTAAGCCATCATTACAAGAAAAGTCCAACATTGCCAACGTTTCCTCATCGAACTTTGCTCGGAGAAACGTCTGCAATGTTTCAAGGGTTAGGTTGCCCTGACTTTCTCGTAATGTAATCAATGTGCATGCGACCTTAGGGCCAATGTGTGGAATGCGCTGGAAATCTTCAACCGTCGCAAAATTCACACGAATTGGTGTTTCCATGTCTTTTGACATTTTGTCGCAAAGTAAATACACAAGAATAAATTTTATAATTTATTTTATTTATTTTTACCTGCAACAAAACGGCTCTCACTTACAATGATGCCGAAACTGTTTTTCAAACCAAGGTTATTGCTGGTGTGAACGTCTTTGACTAACACGAGCTTCAAAACCGGTTTATACCCCTCTGAGTATGCATTTCATTTAACGCACGGTTCAGTATTTGCGCAAGTCTTTGACTTATGCCATGAAACCGAATGCATTACAGGCCTGCAAACAATTTTAATTGAAACAAAAAATTGTCTGTGAAAACCTGGAAATTTTCAAGAAATTAAGTTTTTCTTCTTCCTTTGAAAGAAATTTAACTTTTAAAAAACTGGGGTATTAAGCTTTAAACAGTTGCAGGAATAGCCAATTGAATGAAAAAATAAGCTTTGCTTCACTTTTTCAAAATGGCCGCCACGTGAGCACGTGCGCAATTTCGTCAGCCGAAAATTTTTAATTTTCTTAATGCCAAACAAAATTGGTAAAATTAAGTCACAGACAGTGCAGAATAATTCTAAAAACGACAGTAAACCTTTGGAAAACCGTGCACTAATTAGAATTTTCAAATACCAAGTCTGAAGATGTCTGCGGTTTTGCCGAGCCACGAGGTGCAAATTTTTTGATCAAGACTTTCCAGAAAATTCTCCTCTCAGAAGCGTTGGTAGTTCTATTGCGCTGCCACCATTAAAGTAAAACTCACCAATTACTTCTTGCTGTTCTTGTACTGTCTCAACCAGAGCCGCAAAGCCTTCTTAGCCAGTTGGTAGATTGTCTCGTCTGGAGCTCCAGAGAAAGTGTGTTCCCGCAGAGGCGTCAAGGTAGTGAGAGGGCGCTTCTACAGTCACGTGATGCGAATTTAGCGCCATCTATATGCTGAACCAAATCGACCGGTAACTGACCGCAACGGACAATCCCTCGGACATTAGGGTCACCACTACAGAATGGTTGCTCCCCCTTTCTGAATTGGGGAGTAAACTCCCTTTCTTCCGTCGGTAAACATTCTTGTGTGCACCATAACTCAGTAACAATTTCGGATATCTTCATGAAAATTTGTAGGCATATGTAGTAGGTAGGGGGAATGTATCGCATACAAGAATGGTTGCTCCCCCTTCCTTAGTTTCCAAGTTATGCCCCTTTGATTGTTATTTTTTCCCTGCAGGTCTTGTGCGCGCCATAACTAGATAACTGATTGGGATCTCTACATGAAACTTCATAGCAATGTGTATGAAGTCCCAACGATGTGTCGCGTACAACAATGGTTGCTCTCCCTTTCTTCATTTCTGAGTTACATTGCTTTAATAGTTCTTTTATGCTATTTCTGTGTATACTTATGTTGTGCATACATTAACTCGGTAACTGTTTGGACTATCATGATGAAACTTTATAGCAATGTGCATGATCACAAGATGATATGTCACATATAAGAATGGTTGCTTCCCCTTTCGTAATGTTGGAGTACCCTCCCTTTGATCATTATTTTTAGGCATTTCCATTCACTCCATATCTCCTTAACCCTTTGAAATATTAGAATGAAACTTTGTAGGAATGTGTGTAACAATGGGGCAATGTATCCTGAGCAAGAACCATGACTCTGACATGCTTACTGGATTATCTGTCCATGCATAAATTTCCTGTTTACTCTGTAACTCCTTAACCGTTTAGAATATTTTAACACAACTTTATGGAGATGTGTATATTGTCAAGGGAATGTATTAGCACCAAGAATGGTATATCTAATATATTTTGTTTATGAATTATCTCCTTTGTTTGACTTTGGCATTACTCAACTTAGGAGCCACTTCACCTTGGAAGCTGATTTTTGGTATACTAATAGTATTTGATGTGTTAATATTTAAATAATGTTGCCGTCATTAATTAAAGTGTGGTTTCCCCTGTTTGTCTGCCTGTCTGTCCTTTTGTAAACAATCTTGTTCATTCTATAATTCCTTTATGACATTTAAAAAAACGGGCGTATTATGCACCGCTTGCGAAGCCCTTGTTTTTACTCAGGAGAACGTTTCAGGGCCTCATTGCCCTCTTGTTTATGAAAAAGGTAGATAAAGTTCCACCAAAATTTCCTCAATTTCTCATCAGCAAAAAAAAAATATTTCAGGAACTCAAGTTCTGTGACTATTTAAATTCTTCATATTTTCCAAATTGAGGACACCCTCTTTCATAGGCTTTATTGCGTTATTTAAGACGTAGTGTCCTTGCAAATGTCACCATCGATGAGATAACCCAACACACATTGGTATTGTTTATGCCTATCTTTTCGTCCTGTTAAAACAACATGAAAAAAGCACATGTATCTTGTTAACTGAGGCATTAGGCATATGTCTTAATAAAGTTTGCATAAAAATGGTCAGTCATTGCTGCGCTGGATTTGTGCGAAATTTGGGTGTCAACCCCTTGTATATTTCTAATTTACTTTAGATCACGGGACAAGCTTAAATGTATCAATATTCATACTGAAGTTTTCTCTATGAATACTTGTTTTATGAATTATAACAGTTTGACATTCATCTACTTATTTTTCTTAATTCTGCTTTCTCAAGTGTCTTAATATCCCTTACTTTTTGTGAGCAGTATATTTCAAATGTAAGGTAGGCATTCAGATTCCCTTTCAATTTCATGACTTCTTATTTCCTGTTATGGATTTAGTTCTTCCAAAACTGGGATTTTCTCTTAAAGGAAAGAAGAATTGGCTTCCTCTGGCATAAATTCTTTCCTTTAAGAATTGATCTTCACTTAGAAGGGAGGCAAAAATGAAAAAAAAGGCAGAGTTCCCCTTGAAAGTGTATCCATTCACGTTAGTGTGTTAAAACAGGTAAAGGTGACTATAAAGACAGGACTTCTCTGCCGAGCATATTAAGTTACCTGTGCAGGTAAAGATATGAAAATTTATTCAACCAATCAGAGGGCCAGAATTACAAGTTGTAATGATTCCATTGGCTGACTGGAGGTGTTGACACTTTGTGATCAAGAGACAGAATGACACTGTTCAGTTCAGTTCAATTCTCCTAACGACGTTCCCCAAGTGGCTTAGCGGTACGTAGCTATAGTTGCACGCACTTGGCGCCGTGTGTCCGTCCAATGAATGACACTGAATAGTTAATCCTCTTTATATAGTACCACTCCTGTCTATAAGGTTGTGATAAGACAGAACAAAGCTGGTGACAGGTTTCCAACATGATTGGCTTTGGCATGACAATGCATTTTGCCATACCTTCAGACCCGAAACCAAATTTCTGTCAGGAAAAAGTTACATAAAGCTCTTCCAGACCTGGAACCATGCATTTCTTTATACTAACTGAAAGCCTTACTACATGTATTTGGTTACAGACAAAACTCGAGGTGTTTCTCTATCCATCTATCTATCCATCTGCTTATCTTTTCAGTAAGCTTCAAGAAAGATGTTTTTTATCCCCTCGCACCAAGAAGTGGCGAGGGGATATAGGTTTTTTCCCGTACGTAAGTACGTACGTACGTTCGTATGTAAGTACGTACGTATGTTCACCTTTTGTCATCGCTCTAGCACCTACATTTCTCAACGGATTTTAAAATAACTTCACACACGTGTAGGGCATGACAATATCTAGAGCAAGTTCGACATTCAGGGTGCTGCGCCCAAGGTCAAGGTCACTGTGGCTATTTTTAGAAAAACATTGACAGCGCTCCAGCGCCTATATTTCTCAATGGATTATGAAATAACGTCATACAAATGTAGGGCATGACAATATCTCGAGCAAAGTCGACTTTCAGGGTGCTGCGCCCAAGGTCAAGGTCACTGTGGCTATTTTTAGAAAAACTTTGTCAGCGCTCTAGCGCCTACATTTCTCAATGCTTCACACAAATGTAGGGCATGACAATATCTCGAGCAAGTTCGACTTTCAGGGTGCTGCGTTTAAGGTCAAGGTCACTGTGGCTATTTTTAGAAAAACTTTGTCATCGCTCTAGCGCCAACATTTCTCAATGGATTTTTAAAATAACTTCACACAAATGTAGGGCATGACAATATCTCGAGCAAGTTCGACTTTCAGGGTGCTGCGCCCAAGGTCAAGGTCACTGTGGCTACTTTTAGAAAACTTTGTCAGCACTCTAGCGCCTACATTTCTAAATGGATTTTGAAATAGCTTCACACAAATGTAGGGCTTGACAATATCTCAAGCAAGTTCACTTTCAGGGTGCTGTGCCAAAGGTCAAGGTCAAGGTCACTGTGGCTATTTTTAGAAAAACTTTGTCAGCGCTCTAGCGCCTACATTTCTCAATGGATTTTAAAATAACTTCACACAAATGTAGGGCATAACAATATCTCGAGCAAGTTCGACTTTCAGGGTGCTGCGCCCAAGGTCAAGGTCACTGTAGCTATTTTTAGAAAAACTTTGTCAGCGCTCTAGCGCCTACATTTCTCAATGGATTTTGAAATAACTTCACACAAATGTAGGCCATGACAATATCTTGAGCAAGTTTGACTTTCAGGGTGCTGCGCCCAAGGTCAAGGTCACTGTGGCTATTTTTAGAAAAAAACTTTGTCAACGCTCTAGTACCTACATTTCTCAATAGATTTTGAAATATAACTTCACACAAATGTAGGGCATGACAATATCTCGAGCAAGTTCGACTTTTAGGGTGCTGCGTTAAAGGTCAAGGTCACTGTAGCGATTTTTAGACAAACTTTGTCATCGCTCTAGCGCCTACATTTCTCCATGTACTTTAAAATAACTTCACACAAATGTAGGGTATGACAATATCTTGAGCAACTAGTCTTGTGCGAGGGGATTTGTATTGCCTGCGATGCCTTGTTAAATTTGGGTGAAATGTCTTTATCAAGATGATGTGCAGAACTTAACATTTTCAGTCATGTAGAGATTACATGTTAACAATGTTGGAAAAAGGTCATGGTTATATCAGATGCTAAAATTCTGAAAGCAATATTTGTTTGTATTTAGTGTCTTTAAAACCACTATAATTGGTTCATGAAAGGTTGTACAAAGAGAAACCACTAATCTACTTCCTTTGTGTGGCAAAATTATTCCCCTTTATATATTTCTTTCAGTGATTTCATAACTGCTCACTAACTGAAAAACTGATTAAGATTTACTGTCAAAACTTTATACAAAAATATGTAGGACTACCAGACAGTGTGCAGAAAAAAATAACAGTTTTGACAGAACTACAAGTCTGTATAACATTTAAGGTGATTTCATTTCTGTATTGAATTAATCATTTAATATTTCCTACCCTAATGGGCTTAAATATTGGGAAACCTAAGACCATTAATTTTCCATTTGGGACAAATGGAAATTTAATGTTTTTTTTTTTGTGTCCCAATATTTAATCTCTTTAGGGTATCCCACCATAAACCTTCTTGACTTAATGAGACTTACGAATCTGACATTGAAAAAATAGCAGACCTCGAGGATAGTAGCCCACCACAGGCCAGACCAAAGGTGATTAGAGAAGAGAATCAGGCTAGAATTTATTGCCATTGTAACATTTTAGCCGTGTGCTGTATATATTTTAAACCATATAGTTAAACATTTCTTTAGGGGTCACCCACAGGAAACACAAAAAAAACTGCCCTAGACAGGGCACCTTGGCGCAAAAAGTCAATAATTGCTTATATATTTTAATTGGAGGTGACCACATAAGCAGGTTTATATTATTAATTTCTATTCCCTAGCTCACCTGAGCCAGAAGTGCTCAAGGTGAGCTTTTGGGATAACGTGATGTCTATCCTACGTCCGAGACGTCTATCCAAGATATATATCCAAGACATTCGTCAACCTTTGCTTGTGTAATCTCTAGAGGGCACAGTTTTGATCTAGTCTTCATGAAACTTTGTCAGAATGTTTATCTTGACCAGGTTCGATAGTGGGTCATATCGGGTCAAAAACTAGTTCACTAGTTCAAATCTTAGACAAACCTTGTGAACACTATAGATGGCACAAGTTTTTTTCCAATCTTCATGGTCTTTGTCAGAATGTCTATCTTTATAAAATCAAGACCAGATTCAAAAGTGGGTCATATTGGATCAAAAACTAGGTCACTAGGTTAAATCTTAGAAAAAACTTCTAAACCTCTTGAGGGTACAGTTTTTATCCAATCGTCATGAAACTTTGTCAGAATGGTAAGCTTTATAAAATCAAGGCAAAGTTTGATACTTTGTCATATCGGGTCAAAAACTAGGTCAAATCTTGGAAAAATCTTGTATACACACTCTAGGGCACCGTTTTGATCCAATAAATGTATATCTTTATAAAAAATAGGTCAAGTTTGAAAGCGTCAGGTCAAAAACTAGGTCAAATCTTAGAAAAAAAAATGTATGCATTTTAAAGGGTACAGTTTTTATACATGAAACTTTGTCAGAATTTTTATTTTTATGAAATCTAGGCAAAGTTTGAAACCAGGTCATGTTTGGGCAAAAACTATCCAATCATCAAAAAACTTTGTAAGAAAATGTATCTTCATAAATCTGAGACAAGTTCATAACTGGGTCACTTGGGGGTCAAAAACTAGGTCATATGTTCAAATCTTACCAAAAAAAAACAACTTCCGTACACTCTAGGGGGGCATAATTTTGATTCAGTCTTCATGAAACTTTGTCAGAATGTTTATCTTTATACAATCTAGATCAAGGTTGTGTCACAGGGTATAGGTTAGGTATATTGTACGCTTGTACTGCCTTGCGGTACAAGCCGGCTTTTACAGCAATGTGGTAGAGTGTTTGCCTTTAGAGCAGAGGGTCTCCGGTTGGATCCTCGGCCGGGGCGTGAGACTGTTTTAAGAGTCCATGACAAATGGGCGCCATTTGACACGGACTTTTAAAAAATCTCACGCCTCGGCCAAGGATACCTAACCTATACCCCGTGACAGTTGAAACTGGTTCATGTCGGGTCAAAAACTAGTTCACTAGGTCAAATCCTAGAAAAACCTTAGGCACACTCTAGAGAGCACAGTTCTAGTCAATCTTCATGAATTTTGTCAGAATGTATATCTCAATAAATCTTTACCAAGTTCAAAACTGAGTCATATCGGATCAAAAATAAGTTCACTTATAGGTCAGATCTTAGAAACAAATTTTGCACACTATAGAGGGAACAGTTTTGAGCCAATCTATAGGAAACTTTCCGCTAAGAATGTTTATCGTGATTTAATCTAGGCAAAGTTAAAACCCGTGTCCTGTCGGGTCAAAAACTAGATCACTAGGTCAAATCTTAGGAAAGCCTTGTGTACACTATAGAGGGCACAGTTTTGATTCAATCTGCATGAAATTTTGTTTATCTTTATTTAATCTAGGCCAGGTTTGAAACTGGGTCATGTCGGGTCAAAAACTAGACCACTAGGTGAAATCATAGAAAAACCTTGTGCAAACTCTAGAGGGCACAGTTTGACTCAATCTTTATGAAAATTTGTCAGAATGTTTATCTCGTTGAAATCTTGACCAAGTTAAAATTAAGTCCTGTCGGATCAAAAACTAGACCACTTGGTCAAATCTTAGAGAAACCTTATATACCATCTCTAGGGCACAGATTTGATCAACTTTTCATGAAACTTTGTTTGAATATTTATCTTTATAAAATGTAGACAAAGTTTAAAACTGGGTCATGTCGGGTCAAAAATTAGGTTACTAGGTCAAATCTTAGAAAAGCCTTGTGCACACTCTAGAGGGTACAATTTTGATCCAATCTTCATGAAATTTTGTCATTCGAATGTTTTTAATTATGAAATCTGTGTACACTCAAGAGGGCACAGTTTTGATCCAAATTCAATCTTAATTAATGAACTTTTGTCAGAATCTCTCATATCTTATCACTTTCAAACTGTCAGGTTTGTTCAAATGATGACCCTTGTTTGACCTTTTGTTTTTCTTTTTTACTCAGGTGAGCTATTCAGGGCCTCCTGTCCTTCTTGTTATTGAATACATATAAAGCGTCAGAAAAAAGAAACAAAATAGAGCGCCATTAGCCATATCAAATAGTGCCTTGAAAGCACTTATAAATTAGTCTGTCACGATGCTATATATGTAATCTAAATAAGTATTAACAAAGAAACTACCACTAAGTCTGTTTCTGAGCCTGTTTTAATGAGCTTAGATTTCTTCTGTACAATAATGATAATGGACTACATGTATAATTTTCATACAAATTGACAGCACTTCCTTATTTACGATAATTCGCGCTATTTTCCTCTGAAAGCCTTTGCAGTCAAAAGATCAGAATTCTCAAATTTCAAGCGCCCACGTTTTTGCCTTTTCTCCGAGGTGATAGACAGAACGTGTTGATTTAGTGTAATATACATGACGCCTTGGAAGTGTTGTCTGGTATATATGTCATTTTTTGTGGGGAAAAGTACCTAGCTTCCAAACTGTAGAGAACAACAAAAATAAGAAGTCTGCTAACTTTCTCAGAGATATGTTATATTTTATGTTTTATACACACACAGAGTTTTGCTTTTACCATAAATTACCATCTTAACCTCATGTATCAGATCACATATGATATTGTAGCCATACCTGCTGAGGACTACGTAATTCCTAGCACTAGGCATTCAAGAAGCAATCACCAAGTGAACTAGCTTACATGTAGCTTACAGGCAAATCCCTACTCTAGTATGTATACTTTCCCTGTACAATAATATACTGTAACACCTTCCCATCGTGCATCCCCTTTTTGCCAACTGTGGCACAATTCAGTCATGCTGTGTGCCAAGTAGTCCATGTCTCACCCCAGCAGGCACTTGACGTCATACTGACGTCAATGCGCCGTCATTATGTCATATCGACGCGGTATGATGTCATTTCAACGTCATAAGTCAGCAGGCACTTGACGTCAAAATGACGACATAGTGACATCGATGCGACGTCATTACGTCGCATCGACGTCAGTACGACGTCATTTCAACGTCATGTGCCTGCTGGGACTATAAATATCAGATATGCTTTAATCTGTCTAAACCCTTCATCTCACGTTTATACTTTTTCTTAACTGTTCACTTTTTTATTTCGATTAACCCCCTTTTGCTCTCGCAAACCAAACCCCGTCTGATGTCTTGGAGGTTAGAAAGAGGAGGAAGAAAGAAATTGTATTCATTCAAGTAATTTCGTCGTCTAGGATGCTCGACACATATGCCATACGGCCCTTTATTCCGTTTGCACCTTATGCACTTATAGTACTATTAATACCTGTATGCTAGAGTCATTATCTTGCAAAGTGCAGAAAGGCTGTCTTCGTGACGGGTTACAAAATCATTACCAAAGAATAATTCACCGTTTGCTTTACAAAGACAAATATACTCCTCGCCAAAAGTTTAGCATATTTTCGAAGTAAATGTACCAGGATTATTAGAGATCATAATACTTTAGTTCCAACATTCAGTTTGAGAATAAATGCATTATTTCATTAACACCAATGCTTATTTAAGCATTGTAAAAACACCAAATTTGAATTGATTTGAGTAAGCACTGCACAGAGCGTGCACAGAAATAAAAGCCTCTAAGATTCAAATTTTTGAAAGAAAATTATGCTTTCTTTTAATGATTATAAAAGCAGTAATTTCGTATTTGCCAAAAATATTAGGCGTTACAGAACGTTAAATTGGTGTAAAAGAAAAGTCACTCTAAGCGCATTACAACGATATTTTTTTTCTTGCCAAAATGTCTTTTTGGACATGTACGTCTTTGCTCACTTTCTCGGTTGTTACTCAAATTCAAATCAAAGTTGCTAATTCTACGATGTAATCATTGGTGTTGATGATAGAATACATTTACTTCCACAGAAAGTCAGAATTCAATTGTTATTATATCTGCAATAATCTTGATATATTTGTTTTAACACTATGCTAAACTTTTGGCGAGGAGCATACTTAATATAGCTAAAAAATATTTGACCCGGACACACCCGATATTGATATTTCCGCATAACATTATGCCTTCAAAATGCTGTCAAATGACGTTTTTGCCACATACAGAAATCTGTTAGCTCCTTCATATACCGAGCAAAAGTGAAAATGAGCCGCGACACGACAAAACCAACAATGTGGTTGTGCGCCCAGCGCAGACTCAGATCAGCCTGGGCATCCGCCCAGTCTGATCAGAGTCTTCACTGTCCGCATGGAGGTAGCTCAGACCCTTAGCTACCCCCTAAGCGCTTAACGACGGGTCTGGTCAGACTTGGGAGATACCTAGGCTGATCTGAGTCAGCGCTGGTCGCACAACCACATTGTTGGTTTTCTCGTGTCGTGGCTCAAATGATACATAGATGACAGTTTGAAACTAACACAATATGAGCCGCGACACGAGAAAACCAACTATGTGGTTGTGCGCCCAGTGCAGACTCAGCTCAGCCTGGGTATCCTCCAAGTCTGATCAGAATCTTCGCTAAGCGCTTAAAGGATGGCTAAGGGTCTAAGCTACCTCCATGCGGACAGCGAAGACTCCGATCAGACTGGGCGGATGCCCAGGCTGATCTGAGTCTGCGCTGGGCGCACAACCACTTTGTTGGTTTTGTCGTGTCGCGGCTCATATTTTTAATGTGTGGACTCGTATAAACATTTTAATCTTGCTGGACATTCAGCAAAAGCATGTCTTCAAAACAATGTCTTATACTCTTCGTAAAAGAGTTATCTTACCCAGTCGGCTTTAGCATATTTTGTCATACGCAAACTATGCGCAGACGCAAATTTCATTGTTGATCTAAAACGTTGCGGCCAGTGATAGAGCAGGCAAAAAATTACTTTTTGACGTTGTTGTAGTACAATCAATCATGCACTTGACCTGTCGTTAGTTTCAAGGAAAATTAAGACAATATGTGAAGTAACCAAAAATTAATTTCTTATGGGAATTTCCATTGTTCACTGTTTCTCATTGTGTTTTCAAAGAAACAACGTTATTTCAACACTGGTTTTTAAAGACATGAAAACCTATTGATGTGGGCTTTCTCTTTTGACATTTTTGGTACACTGATTGTTTGTACCTGTTACGAAATGGATCTAATCGTCCACTATGTCGTCGAGATTATTTTAATCCTTTCAATCAGTAAGGCTACAGTTTTTAGGGTAACTGTGGTAATAAAACGTTTACGGAAATTGTGGCTACGTTATGCATGGGTTGTTTGTGAATACCTCTCGTGGACAGCGTATTGCATGATTTTAAGGTGAATACCTGCACGAGTCTTTTGATTGTGGACAGCGTGTTGCATGATTTTAATGTGAATACCTGCACGAGTCCCATGATTTAAATGTGAGACGCATACTATTTATACGCCTATCTTTTATTGAAAAGTTAGACGTGGCTGTTTAATTCTTATACTAAGGATGTTATATTGTTGTGTGCCCAGATTCTGAGTTTAGACCAGAACGGTAAGATTTTATTATATTTGTTTTAGAATTGTTTGGCTAAGAATGAAAAATGTGACTTCTGATTGATATGGTATGACTATATGTGTCAACTGATTTGATTTTGTTGGCAGTGATCAGGCTGCGCATATGTCGACCAATTTTGTTTATACTGACCATGCTGCGCATGGTATTTGTATATTAGGAAGTTTTGTAAATTACGGAAATAGTTTATATCACTGATGTTGGTTGCAATGGTGTGCGTCTATTTGACGTCCAGTGACGTCAATTGCATTCATGTTATTCATGTGACGTCAGTTGCATTCATGTTATTGCGACGTCAGCACTTTTATATTAGTTTCACTGGTGTCCAGTGACGTCAGTTGCATTCATATTATTCATGTGACGTCAGTTGCATTCATGTTATTCATGTGACGTCAGTTGCATTCATGTTATTGCGACGTCAGCACTTTTATATTAGTTTCACTGGTGTCCAGTGACGTCAGTTGCATTCATATTATTCATGTGACGTCAGTTGCATTCATGTTATTCATGTGACGTCAGTTGCATTCATGTTATTGCGACGTCAGCACTTTTTATATTAGTTTCACGTATACATGGCCTATAGAAGTAGATTGATTTGTAATGGAACTAATTTATATACTCGTGACGTCAATTGACGTCATAGCATGCACCGCATTAAGGGTTTTTTCCATAAGTTATAATGGTAACATTTGGTCATCATGCGTTTGATTTGCCTTCATTAGACGGCGTCATATGATATAACATCATTGATGTCATGATGTCAGATCAAACGTTATGATCCCAAATGTGTTAGAAACGCTTATTCAGCTATTATATTCTATGGCAAATGGTATTACGCTTAGTTTAGAGAAATGAATTAATACATATGGGAGTTAGATTTTGGTCAATCAATTTAATGTAAATAGGTCATTGTTTAGATTATTCATGTTTTATGTGGGGTATGTCATGGTAATGCCTGTTGACGTCAGTATACTTCTTGACAATGTTTAACGTCAGATCCTTCGACGCACATGCGTGGTAGGATCTACGTTTCTTCATTGGCGGAAGTAGTAAGCACAATTTTGGCTTTACATCGTGAGCGCGAGTTGTGTCTAGTGACACGGCTGGCGTGTGCACGTTATGCTCGGCATTCGCCGAGGGCGTTGTATGGTATTTCCAAGACAGGCCCAAGTCTTACGTATTGTTATTATGTAGTTACAATGTATTAAGTGTAAGTTCGTTATTTTTAGGCACATCAAGTCCGGCAGTCAGCTGTTAGGGCTTAGAGCCACGTCTCACCTGGAGATTCGATACGTCTCCAGGTTAATACCAACCCGGGTAGAGGCAGTTACAACGCCGTTTGTGCATGGTTCCTAAGCAGAGGCGGGGAGCACAAAATGTAGGCGGAAGTGGTTAGCACAGTTTTGCCAGATTCTGTGATAAGTTCTGAAGGTCACATCAAGTGTGGGACAGTGTTCGTCCACTAAGGTGTATTAATATATATGGACTGGTCCCTGGTACGATCCAGGGAGCGACCAGTATATAATCGTGCACGTTTTAATATAAGTTGGTGTTCCTCATGATATATGGACTGGCCCATGACATGATCCAGGGAACGACGAATTGAAGTCTACCAACATAAGGCCTTGTTTTTTGTATGAGCTCAAACTAACGTTTTTTTTTTGTTCTTTGTGTTTTCCTTTAGTTCATGGCGCTGAGCCGAGTACGGTGTTGACGTCAGACGGTAATCTATTTGCGTATTGTACGCAAATCGATTACAGATTTGAAACAAACACCTTACTTGGGCCAGCGACATGAACTGATATGTGTTGTATATTGTAATTGTGACAGTTGTAAATTGTATTGTTGTATATAGAATTTACATAAAATATATATAAACTTCAAAAAAAATCTAACGTTGTTAGAGTTTCCTTGTTAGTGAAATACACTGGTAGATAACCCTTTAACCGGAAGTCACCCTCCGCCGTCCTGGCGACGCATAAGGCTCTACACCCGTGTCGACCAAGTGTAAAACCTTCTGCGTAACAGTACCATTCATTTCTTTGTTTTAATCAAGTTTTAAAACCAGATCGACCTTTTTTATTTGCACCTCTGTAAACTGGACAGCCCAGCGGGCACATGACGTTGAGTGACGCCATGTTGACGTCGATGCGACGTCATTAAGTCGCATCGACGTCAGTACGACGTCATTTCAACGTCATGTGCTTGCTGGGATCTGTCCATTTTCAAGTCTATTTGTTTTGAAGGCCGTTTCAGATAGTATCTGAGACGGCCTTTACAAATTTCCAATAGTATCTTGGCCTAACACATGCATTTAGCTTTAAAATGCGTTCTTAATCGTTAATCTTTCTGGCTTTTTGAAGACAAATCCCTGTTTGCGTTTTCACTTTTGTCAGTATATTTATGCTTCCCGAAGGGTGAATATATAGTCGCCGCTTTGTCCGTCCGTCCATCTGTCAATCCGTCTGTCACACTTTTATCCAATGTATATATCTGAAAGTATTGAAGGAAACTAAATCAAACTTCAGACACTGATAGAGGGTAATAAGAGGAAGTGCGGAGCGCAAGGACCATGTAACAAGTAATTGCAAAGCGATTTTTCTTCCTAGATTTTTTTTTCAATATTTTGCTTGTTAGGAGCATATATCACTGAAAGTTTGAAAAGGAACTAAATTCAGCTTCACACATTGATAGAAGACAAAAGAGGAAGTGCAGAGCACAGGAACCATAACTTTCTCGCAATTAATGACGGAGTTATTGCAATTCCTAGTGTGTTTTTTCCCAGTATGTTGCTTGTCCGCAACAAATCTCTGAAAGTATTAAAGGTAACTAAATGGAACTTCCCACTCATAAAGGACAATAAGAGGAAATACCGACAGAGCATAAGAGCCATTAATCAATCACAAGCAATTACGGAGTTAGTTACCTTTGTAGTTTTTTATTTCAGTATTTTGCTTGTACGGAGCACACAAAACATTGACAGAGGGCAATGAGAAGCAATACAGAGCATTAGAACCATAATCCCATTGCAAGTACTTTTGAAGTTAAGTGCCTTTATATTTTTTCTCAGTTGTATGCTTGTTTGGCCGAAACTGAATCTGTTAAAAACATGTATTCTCTACTATATAAAAGCCCCCTACCCCCAGCCCCAGCCCCCACCCCGACCTCACCCCCAAATACACACACACATAGACACACACACAGACACACACACGGAGCTGTTTTAAAACTATTTCAAGGCCCTATTCTGTAATTAGCAACGTGACATTGTGTGTTTTCTGTTTCACTGGACTGTTGCCTACGGGATTATGGCTCACAACAAACAAGTTTTTTTAAGAGAGAACTAAATGAAATTTCATACATCAATAGAAGGCTATAAGACGTGGAGAAGACCACGAGAACCAGAGGCTTATTACAAGCAATTTTGGCGTTATTTGCCTTTTAATTTTGTCTTAATGTCTGATTGTTCAGAGCATATTTCTGAACGTGTTGAAAGGAACTAAATGAAATTTGAACATCCTTAAAGAGGGCAACAGGTAGCTTGGGAGACAACAAATAGGGAAGGTAAGGAATAAAAAAAAGTTCGCATTATATTTATTAATTTTCAGCACTGAACAAAATAATTTCACTAAGGGCAGTGCCCAAAGTTGGCAACATGGAGATTTCTGTGTGTACACCTTTCCTTGTCATATTCACAACTGAAATGAAACAAAATCATCTAGCCCCAAGGTTATAAAACATTTTCATGCTCAACTCAGCTGAGCATGAAATTTTACTTGCGAATAAATCGCAAATTATTAATAAGTACAGTTGTTTTCTTGCTCAGTTCAGCTGAGTATAAAATTTTCTCTGCATATGAATAAAATATATGAAAATGCCAACCTTAGTCAGCATTTTCATATTTATCAGCAGAGAAATGTTCATGCTCAGCTGAGTTGAGCACGGAAAAAAGTTTTATAACCTCGGGACCTGGACTGGGTAGCTTAGACCACACAGGCACACACCGTTAAATCAACAGTGAATCAACGTTGATTCAATCTCATGACTTTCAATCAACATTGATTTAATGCTGATTTAAAGTTGTGTGCCCAGTTGAGACAAAGCCATCTACTTGATGAGCCGCGACACGACAAAACAAAGAAGCATGTGCTCCCAGCGACGACTCAGATCAACCTGGGCCTCCGCCCACGGTCTGACCAGAGTTTTCGCTGTGCGCTTTAAAGATAGCTAAGGGTCTGGGCTAGCTCCATACGGACAGTAAAGACTCTGATCAGATTGGGCGGATGCCTGAGTCTAAGCAAAGAATGCAGACCCGGAGCAGATTCCTACTGATAGAGCAGTCCGCTCAGCGTATACACGATTTTCCATTCCATCTACATCTTTTAAATGCATTGATTACACATTGTAAAACCAAATTGTTCTAATTTTAGGGTAGCTGCGGTAATTATTTGAGGTGTCACTTTATTGCTTGGTTGGGAGGACCTTCGATCAAGGCGAGACCAGAAGTCACAATGAGGTACACGATCGTCAGTAACCTCGTTGAAATCCCTGCAGGCCAGTACCTGACAGCCACAGATTAATTAACAAGAGGACACCGGCAACGATTCCTGCCAATATTTTGTTCCATCAACGCCAACGGTCCGTCGCTGGAATGGTTTCCCTGCCAATGTCATATCAGCACCAACTTTGAATGACTTCAGGCTCCTTGTTGGTTCTGGTATCCATAGACAGTGATTGTGAACAACTTTAAAACATTCTTTGAGGTTCTTATGTACAGTTAAAATCAGTTAAAAACATGTTTTAACTGATTTTAACTGTACATAAGAACCTCAAAGCACGAATGTTTTAAAGTTGTTCACAGCGCACTATGCAAATATTGGCCATGCACGTAACTGGTAGATATAGGTATACGTAGATTAAAAAAAAAACGATTTACAGATGCTTAGGCTTGCTTCTCTGCGTTTGCAAAGGGTATGGGCTCGGGTCCCGTGCATAATGACACAAATAAAGATTGTGTGTGTGTGTGTGTGTGTGTGTGTGTGTGTGTGTGTCAAAGCAATCTTTAGCAGTGTTTAAGTCATAACAATAATAGCTTAATGCTCATACTCATTATAGCCACAATATTGACTGAGCATTCATGAAACGGTGCTTACAAATTAGGATAGGTCCTTCCATCTGTAGCACAGACCAGGCCAACATCGTTGGGATCACAGTCCTTATGGCTCAGCCCCGCACAGAAGAAGTCGAGGACCGCATCACCACCACCAAGAGGAGTATGTGTTGTTGCTGGCGGTGTTACGCACGAACCGTCATGCGCAATGTGCAGGTTTAGATCACTGCAGCGGGCTTTAGCGAAGGTGCATCTGTAAACAATTGTAATAGAAAATAAATAAATAATGATAGTGATAATAAGGTGCAAAGTATCTTGCCGTATTTAACTTAACTCTTTCGGCGCCAAAGTCGCAAAAATGCGACTTTGCAAACAGCGTATATCCAGATCAGCCGGCTCTTAAAAGAGCCGTCTGATCAGGATCTACACTGTTTGCCATTCAAATATGAACTTAGAAAGCCTGATTTTATGAAAAATGTCTTTAGATTGTTAAAATTTCCAATTACAAATCTGTCGTCTGATGATTTGAGCAGACGAAAATTTGTCGTCTGAAAAATTTGGCGCCGAAAGATTTGTATAAGTGCTGGCAGGTATTCTTTATCTTTATGTTCATGTTGAGTTATAAGTGCGCAATACCTGAGCTATTTTCCTTCCTATCTATCAGTGCAGTACACTGAAATGCCAGTAGACAGAAACATACCGGACGTTCCTGGTTTTGTTAAAATGACTTTGCTGTTTAACAGAAGTTACTCAATAATCTTCTTGCCTGTCATTATAATTGGACATAATCTGATCTTCGATTCCTTCAGGTGATTAAGATACGTCTTATTGTATTTATCCGGATGCTGATACTTGCACAACCGCAAAAAGATGCCCCGACACAGCTTTTATACTCATGGTTAGAATTGCATACATGTATGTTTTTTACATGTTTTGTACAGCGATCATAAATTGCATAAGTTGTCGTCTTGCTTTGATAGTCATCTCAGTTATATTGTTTTAAATGTTTCTTATCAGATCATACACACACATGTCTTACAGACTCAATAAATTGGGCGCGCGCGCGCGAGAGAGAGAGAGAGAGAGAGAGAGAGAGAGTGAATTATGTTGAGCTGTTTGGTAGATACACTGGCCATCAATAATGCTTTATACAGTTTCAATAAGAGAGAGAGAGAGAGAGAGAGAGAGAGAGAGAGAGAGAGAGAGAGAGAGAGAGAGAATTATGTTGAGCTGTTTGGTAGATACACTGACCATCACCATTAATAATGCTTTATATTTTTGTGCTGCTAGCGCACAGACAAGGTGTTCCCATTATAAGCCGATGGGTTCTTCAAGTTTTCACAGCAAAATCAATGTGTGTGCCAGCAGAGTATGCAGTTATTTATCTCCCAAGGGATCTGGTTGAAATTTGCAAAGCGGCTTCAGAGATAATTATGTTTGAAACTGTGGACAACAGACGAATTCATTTCTGATGTAACAATAGCAACCAAAGCTGCCACATGATTAAAGGCAGGATTTCTGAACCCCCCGGTAGAGGATTAGCTACCTGTATGAGGCAGTAAGTGGGCGTGGCTTAGCTACTGTGCAGATTAGACCACTGTCCTGTTTTAACTGATAAGAGATAACCCTCAGACAATGTGTTACCTTGTCATAAAATTGGTTAAATTTTTTTATCATATGACGTCGCATCTGAGAGTGTAATAAAGCCATGCAATCCACTAGTGGATTAAATATGCAAATTACATCGTAAGGTTATGCTTTGACGTCCATAAAACGTCGCGATTTCTAATGGCGAAATCGAGACGTTTTTGTGCAAAATTAGCTAATAAAATGCGATTCTAGTGCCATATGATAAATAGAATCTTGCATTCGTGCTCCTGTATTATTGAATTTATTAAACTCGTTGGAGAAAATGATAAGATGCTCGGCAGAGCCTCGCATCTTATCTTTTTCCCCAACTCGTTTAATAAATTCAATAATACATGAGCACTCATGTAAGATCCTCTATATAATATTGATTTGTGTGCACATGAAAAGAAATACTATGGCATTTGAAGGCTATGTACTTTATCGAGCGTACTGTCACCAACGCAAAAGTAGAATATTTTTGGTTTTACTTATGAGACAATTTTTTTTTCGTCAAAATGCTTATTAATGATACTCTAAAATTAGTAAAATAAAAATAATTTAATCTAGAGTTCATACTTGTTCTTTCTTTATGAAAATTCAAATAATAATAATCACTACTAATTTCACTATAAAAATAACCAGTCGAAATTTTCAGTTCATATTTAGCACTGATATTTACTTGTAGCACAAGTATCCCAGATGAACAGTTGAATTATAATCCAAAATTAATGTAATGTGAGATCAGAATATAACAAGACAACAGGAATCAAATTGTATTAATTAAATACTTAATTAATCAATTTATTTATGTGAAATGTTATTTTAATATGGTATATCAGTTGTCTCATCCTTTTAAAAGAACAAATGTGTTATTGGTAGTTTCTCATTATGAAATTTTTACTATTTTTTCAGGAATTTGACATGAAAATAAAATAAATCAGCTTCATCCGTTTTGAAATTTATATGTATTTAGATGTACTTTTATCTAAATTGGTAGATGAAATTTCTATTTTTCGGTGATTTAGATTTAAATCAACTAGATTAAAAATTAAATCAAATATACATTGTGTATACTGATATGCTTTCTGTTTTGTTTTTTTTCACTGTATAAAAATTATACAAATAAATTAAAAAAAAAATCTGATCATATTTTATGTGTTTTTGTCTCAATTTCCTAATCATTTATCATATTTGCATGGATTCCTATGTGACAAAACAGCATAGTCACTGAGCTGATATGAAACTGTCAATCATTTCACAGGTAAATAACCCAGCTGATCAACAGCCAATCAAATTAGAGATAAATCTACAGGAGCTACTGTAGATGTTTACTCTTTGGTGGCTATTGGAAAACTGAGAATAGTAGTAGTATTTCAATTCTCATATCGACGTTGCCCCCGCACCTCAGCGGAACGAATCCATAGCCACAGTAACGGGGCGCCGAGCGTCCGTCTATAACTGAGAATAGGTAGCTAATTTTGCCTTTTATAGTCCACTCCTGCCTTTAGACCTTCCCGTAGTCTTGTGGCCGTAGGGGCAGTGGCTGATACAGCATCATCGTGACATAATTTCACAGACACTGACACGATGTCAAAAGACTTATATCATAATTTCCAGCCTTATGCTTTCGAACTAAAGTGCATGAATCAAACTACGATCAGGACCCAAGGTTATAAAACATTTTACATGCTCAAATCAGCTGAGCATGAAATTTTACCTGTTAATAAATAGCAAATCACTGATAAATACACTAATTTTCTTGCTGAGTTTAGCTGAGGATGAAATTTTCTCTGCTTATGAATATGAAAATGCCAGCATTAGTTGGCATTTTCATATTTATCAGCAGAGAAAAGTTCATGCTCAGCTGAGTTGAGCACGAAAACAGCTTTATAACCTTGGGGGCCAGGCTTAAGCAAGGAAAAATGGATCTGCAGAGCATTATTTGAAATAACAAAGTCACCTGTTCTGGTACGTTATTCTGTTTGTCCCACACTCTGGTATTGGTGCATACAAACTGCAGTCTTGATTATTAACCCAGTGGCAGTTCAAAAAGTGTGTTTCCGCTACTGAAACGACCAAGAAATGTACTGGTGATATTATACTGAAATAATCAAGAAATGTACCGGTGATACCAAATTGATAATGAAATGCACCGCTGTTGCCGAAATAATCATGGCATGTACTGGTGATATGATACTGAAATAATCAAGAAATGTACTGGAGATTGTGTTTAAAAAATGTGCAAGTGATATGACACTGAAATAATAAAAAATACTGGTGATACCAAAATAAGAAATGAAATGGCGAAACCAAACTAATAAAGAAATGTACTGGCGATGCCAAAATAATCAAGAATGTAGTGGTGATACCAAACTAATCAAGAAATGTACCGATGGTTCCAAAAAGTCAAGAAGGGTAGTAGTGATACCAAAATAAGCAAGAAATGTACTGGTGGTATCAAATTATCAAGAAACGTGCAAGTGATATGATACTGAAATAATCAAGAAATGTACTTGTGATACAAAATAATCAACAAATGTACTGGTGGTATGATACTGAAATAACAAAGCAATGATAAACAAAAAAAAATAGATAAATAAAAAAAAAATAATAATAATAAAAAATAAATAAATAAATACAAAATATACAAAATGAAGAAAAAAAACTGAGAGGCGAGTCAAATTCCAGATTTCTATTTGTCTTTACTGCTTACCTGTATGGCCTTGACTAGCATTACCCGAGCATGTCTCAAGTCTTGTATGTGAATCTGTCAAAACGAACCCCACCTACACAAAATGCATATATTTTTTTATATTTCAGGTGACTGGGTACACTCTTAGGGGCAGCAACTTTAACCAGCTAAGTGTCAAAAGTCTTTCCCCAAAATATTTTTTCCATTGACTTTAGTGCATTTGCAAGAAAGAATTTGCAAGAAATTCTACAGTGAGACCTGTGTTCAACTATTCTTTATAATTTTTGCATACTTAAAAACCTAAAAGATTTCTGCAATATAAATAATTTTTATTTTGCTCTAAACCTTCTTACAGTTAAACTGCAAGTCTTTGAACGTCAATAAAATTTTCAGAAATGCAGTTTTCTATTGACGTCAATGGTGACGTTGTCTAAAATTTGCTGAAAAAGTATAGGTGTTGTCTTTAACAGCATATTTCTAAAAGAACAATTAATTAGAGTTCAAATAAAAATTGTTATATGTTGCCAAAAGTATTGCTCTTTCTAACTATATAAATTTGAATATCGTCAGATAAGCAGTTTTGCTACAGCAAAATTCCCCGCACACTTGAAAATGCATTGAAGTCTATGGAAAATCTGTTTTTGGGGAAAGACTTTTATACTTTTTTCTACCTTTCCGATGTAGGGTCAGCTCGTAAAGGAAAGAATTTGCTCCCCTAGGAGCAAATTCCATCCTTTACCAGTAGACCCCATCCTCGAAGAGCTTCCTCGTCCAGGGAAGCAAATTATAGGCTATGTGCTGTCTATAAATAGACATTCTTTAGATTTTCTCATTTGTTACTGGGGATAAAAATGATTCTCCTTCTCCATTGGTATTTTCTTACTGATACATAACTGGGAACTTATTCAGAACTTTATCGTCATTTTCTTGCTTTTGTCCATTGCAAACATCACAGCATCACAGGTGTCACTGAATGCAACTTTGCTTTTATTTGTATGCAAATTACCTAACAATAGATTATTAGGTAAATGTTGACCATTCTAAAGGCTGTTGCATTGATAAATTTACTACCTTGTGAAATACAAAAACAAAACAATAAATAAAAAAATAGGCATTTTTCAAAAGACACTTTTTTGTTTCAAAATATTTTATTTTCAAGAAAATTATTGAGAAGTTATGTTTTATATAGACATTAAAGATGTATTTTACTTTGTAGTGACATGATTTGTAGTTTTAAAGAAACTTGGCAAAATTATATATATTTTATAGACAGCAAATAGCCTATACACTTTATCAGTATAAGACTACCCCGATCTTGTGAATATAACCGATGAAATATGGCGCGCAATTATATGGTATGGATGCGTTTTACACGAACGGTAATGCTGGTATGTATAAATGGTATATGCCAACGCATTCATTACATAGTTTTAGCATTTGGATCTTTTTAATTTTGTTAGAATCTGACAGTTAGCTTTCTTAATTAACATGATAAACAGACTGGCAGTCGAGCAGATATAAATGAGCCGCGACACGTGAAAACCAACAATATGGTTATGCGCCCAGCGCAGACTCAGATCAGCCTGGGCATCCGCCCAGTCTGATCAGAGTCTTCGCTGTCCGCATGGAGGTAGCATAAACCCTTAGCTATCCTTTAAGCGCTCAACGAAGACTCTGATCAGACTGGGCGGATGCCCAAACTGATCTGAGTCTGCGCTGGGCGCACAACCACTTTGTTGGTTTTCTCGTGTCGCGGCTCAAACATTATTTAGCTCCCTCTTCGCAGTCGAGGAATAATGTATTGTATCTTGTCTCAAGCCCCGTCTATTAACCTCAATAATACTTGAGCTGCGACACGAAATCGGGACTTGTAAGTAATGTGGGAGTGAGTGAGTGAGCGCACTCGGGTTTAACGTCCCACCAACAACTAGGTCAAACGGAAACGGGGAGTAACGTAGGAGATCATGCCTGTTTTTGATACTGTATCGCCAGCCAGTTCGCATGAGTCGAGCTTTTATAAGTAGGTACACATTCTAGATTATGCAGGTTTCCCAGTCTTCTGTAGGTGCTGTTCATCACAGGATAAACCGCCAGTTCTATGTGATAGTTACAGAGACAATCAAAATCAGCAGAGACGTAGGCGACAAGTAACGTGAGAAATATTGGTCTGCTCAAATACATCGTCTTCCTGAAAAAGGTCAGGCAGTAGAACTCCAATGGCTCGATTCTGATAGCTCGTTTACCCTACCTAGCTAGAACTCTTTCCTTGGCCCCTAGAGGTCACTTTATATAGAAACTATAACCCTGGATAGGTAGAACTACCCTTGACTGGCACTAATTTTCATAGCCCCAAGCCTGTTCGAGCCAATGAAATTCTGCTGTAGGTGGCTGTTGAGATCTTGGAGTCACTTGGGGTGTGGGGTTAATCCAAGCATTCTCTGACTAACAGAAACCTTTTGATTTTTGATTGGCGGCCAATCAAAAATACCAAAAGGCTTTTGTTAGTCAGAGAATGCTCGGATTAGTGTGGGGTAAATGTAAAAAAAATAATTCTCATTAGTGTGGGGGTAAATGTAAAAAATAATAATTCTCATTAAATAACATTAAAATGAAAGGGAAGCAACTCTACTCATTCTCATTTTGCCTCCCTTCCCAATGGGGGTCAGTTCTTTCCTATAACAGTGGACCCCTGTTTGGAAGGGTTTCGTTACACAGGGAAGCAAACAGGAAGTCACAAAACTTGCATCCTTGTGAAAAATGACAGAAAAAGTAAAAACAAAACTAGGGAGATGTACCCATACACATGATAAGAAAATGAAGGCGGGGGGGGGGGGGGGGGGGGGAGAGAGGCGGTAGAAGATTTTCTAGTACAATTAAAGTCACGTAATTTCATGTAGGAATGAACTATTGTACTCCCTCCACTTAGCCGATCTCGTTTGTTATATACCATCAGAAACCTGAGTAATGAAAAAGCTTCAACAAAACTTATGGCTGGTTGGTTGTTTTGGGTTTAACAGCCCTTTGAGACAGTATTTCGGTCTATATAAGACTGTCTCCCAGAGAGGGGGAGAAAGAAGAGAGAAATAACAGATGAGAGAAAAAAAATGTCCAAACAACCCCAACCCGCACCTACTGCAAGCAAAGTAGACCCTTGCCCTACTATTATCCAAATAAGTAGGACGCCCTGGTACGGAAATTTACCCAGCACCGTCGCCGACCCCATCCAACAAAACTAGTAACACAACGAAAAACTAGAAATATCTTCTTTACATGATAGCCCATTAGTCGTAAAGTCAAAGACAGGCCAGACACTCAAACAGGCCTTACCTTGTTTACTGAGCGTCAATCACAAAAAGTTTGAAATTTTATTGTAAATTTTCTGTTTATTATTATTAAGTTTTAAAGAAAGCCAAAGAAACACCAAATTGTGTCACTTATAGAGGCGACGATCACGCGATTACATTATCACCTGGGATTTCGATAAATGTATGTCTGCTGAGAGATAAGAGAAACTAGAAAAAAATGAGACAATATTATGCCACTGACATTTTCTTTATTTCATTCTGATATGCGGTTTACAGCCCTTTCGAGAATATTTCACTTATCGTTAAGCGAAGGTGAGCAAAAGATCAGAGCTTCCGAGAAAAACTAACAATGTCTGACTTTCCGTAAGCACAGGGTATAATCGATTCCGCCAATTTTCGCTTCCTGCAGAGACTGTACAACATTTTTGGCTTCCGCCAGACTGTCCGCGAACTCTTGCTTCCTGCCGAGACATCTGTACATGATAAATGGCTTCCTGCAGAGACTGTCCGCGTGATTCTGCTTCCTGCCGAGGCTCTCGGCAGGAAGCAGAATCACGCGGACAGTCTCGGCAGGAAGCCATTTTTCGAGGTCAGTAGTCTCGGCAGGAAGCAAGATTTCGCGGACAGTCTAGGCGGAAGCCAAATATGATGTACAGTCTCTGCAGGAAGCGAAAATTGGCGGAATCGATTATACCCTGTGGTAAGCAGAATATGACTTTCTAGCTTCTTCGCTGGCCAAGGCAGGAAATCACAGAGCTATCAACCACTTTACCAAGGATATACATGTACACATGAGTTTGTTAGTTATAAAATCTGTATACATGGTAATGGATACAGGTTGACAGAGGGAGATTTCCAGTCGATGGCTGGCCGAACCTGAAATCGATCTCTAAGTGTGACATTGACCTTTGTCGGACATTGTTGAAATATGAGTTCTGCACATTGCCTCAATAAGATAAACATTTGACTCCAATTTCAAAAAATCTTTCAAAGGGTTAAGGAGATATTGAGCGGACACGAAGTGAATACAAAATAACAGTACAAAAATACAAAGGGGCAAAATTTTGTCAAAAGTGAGAGTAGGGTTATGATTCTTTTTCTCTGCACATCGTCTGATAGTGCTTAATATTTGTACAAACTTTCATGAAGAAATCTTAAACGATTTTTGAGATAAGGAGCGGACACGAAATGTTACCTTTTGAACTTTGACCTCTAAGTGTGACATTGACCTTTGTCGGACATAGTTGAAACATGTGTTCTCAAAATTGTCTTGATAAGGCGAACATTTGGCCAAAGTTTCAATAAAATCTGTCAATGGGGTTAAGGAGATATGGAGCGGACACGAAAAGTTTACGGACGGACGGATAGGAAAGACGGACGGACGGCGGTCACGACATAATACGACCCGTCTTTGACGGGCGTGTAAAATAATTAAAACAAGAGAGAAAAAATAGAGCAAGAAATTAAAATGGGGGAGCAGGAGTCAAAGCCCGGAAGAAATCAGGAAATTGAAATGAAAAGGGACGGAGGGGGAAGAGAGGTGGAAGAAAGGTGGTGGTGGTGGGAGGGGGGGGGGGGGGGGTGCAGGGTTTAGGAGAAAAAATGATAAATAAATACATCATTAACAGTATTTCAATAATATCTTGAGAAGGCTTTCGCTCTGATAAACTAAGCGCCCTTTTCATGGTTTCAATCCCAGAGTAGACTTGCTGTTTTATGGCGAGGTTTCTCTTTGTCGGTTATGAATATATGTTGCTTATTTTTGCGGGGTTTTTTTATCTCATCTTTTCCACTCCAACGGCCGATTGTTTAACACGCTCGACTCGTAACTAATGACCGTGGGTCCACTTCCGGTTAAGATTTGTGATCATTATTTCATTCTTTCCATCATTCATCATTCACCCGTTCCGCCGTCGACCATACATGAATTACTTCTGAAAAAAGCATGGAAAACAAGTAAATAAAGAAAGAACAGCAATCTAGGTTTGAGAAACAGACTAATGAAACGAACAACTTTAGTCACGCCCTCCAGTATTGGTACAGTCTTTTTCTTAACGAATACGGATCAGATGATATTGAACTACACTTTAAAGACACTGTATGGCTTACTAGTACAGTTGTTTACACATTGAAGCCAATCCGCATTTCACAGTTTGCTCACTAGCCACGAACACGGTAAAGATGGAAACAGCTTCTAAATTTCTGTGATGGTTAAAGACCATTTGAGAAGTTGTTATTTCCTCGTTTTGATAAACCTCGATTGCCACTGGGATACGGTCTCAGACCCTATGAGAAGAAATACAACCAAACGTTGAAAAAAAATTATTGTATATCATAAACATTTACACTAAGCACCTTTCCGGCTTTCGCCATTTTGCGGAGTTTTACTATGGTTTGAGGGCTGGATTTGGATTTTGATTGTTTCAGTTCCTGGTCTTTGCATACTTTTTACTTTTACCACACACACACACACACACACACACACACACACACACACACTTTGAGGAAACTTAAAGAAATAAGAAAACTACAAGAATTAAAACTTTAAAAATCTACATGAAATTATAAAATAAGTAAACGCCGAGGTGGCTGATGCCCTTTATGTCATTGGTTGTTTCTTTGTTTGTTTGGGGTTAAACAGCCTTAGAGACAATATTTCAGTCGGAAGGAAATGCATCCAAACAGACCAAAAGGCTCCGATTGCAATAAAAGTTGATCCTTGCCTTTATTTAAACCAACGTAATTCCGGAAGTCTCACGACATCGTCGCCCATTTTCTTTTCTTTTCTTTTTTTCTTTTTTTAACTTATAAAAAAAGATGTTGCCCTAGATCTTTGCCCGACCCTACCATTTCCGCCCTTCCCCAAATCGTAAGAATACTCTTTGATCTAGAATGCTCATATTTGGCATGCTGCTAGCAGCTAAGGTGTAGGTTACCTGATTAACTTTTGGGCAAATTCTGCCACAAAATGAGCAAGATATGGTAGACATCTAAAGTTTGACAGCTTCAGTGGCAAGCATATGGTTTGGGACATACGAGTAGTGTTTCACAAACACACTTTCTAGTTCAGCAATATCCTCCCCACGCCCATAATCAAAAAGCCAAGGTCACTAACCTTGACATTTCACGTTCAAGTTTTCTTAATGCCATAGTGTTTTTTAAAGCATTGTTTCATTTTAAGCTTGCCTGGATGAAATCAAGGAAGAGCTATTGCACTAAGTGTCATGTCTGTGTTTAGTCTGTTCATTTTTTAGCTTGTTTTCAATAGGGTGGAGAATCTCTAAGGTCTTTGAACACCCTAAAACCTTCATCATGGCGGCACAGTTTCTCAACATTTCAGTGATTAAAAATGCAGCTGTCAAGTCTTGGCTGCCTTTTGTCTTCCGAATACAAAGGTTAGCTTATTTTCACCCATTTGATTAGACTTGAACACTTAAAGCATTGGTTATCTCCTTCTATCACCCGATTTCAGGTGAGCTATGCTGTCTGCTGACAGCTCTTGTTCAAAGTAAAGGTAACGATTATACTTGTGTTGTTATTTTAATTTTCCACCATGAAATTTTTATACTGATGGACTTTAGAAACATAGCATTAAAATTTTGCTGATTGCATCGCAATACATTTGCGCAGCGCCAATTCCTTTGCTGCTTTTGCAGCAAGTTTGTACTTGTTGGTTATCCCCTCGGGGATAACCATATTAAGATAGGAATTCGTACTCGATTGTATGCCGTTTCCTTTTGCTTTGCTTTCGCCGTTTCCTACAGGTTCCACTATCTCCCGGTACTTCTACACTTGGCACACCCAGCTACAGGGTTCTCGCCAGCATCTCTAATGCATGAACTTTATAGCTTATATCTTAAAACCCTTTATGTCACCTTATACAAACAGTTACATGAAAGCTCAGTTAGCACTTTACAGTGCAGATTAATAACAAGTTCTACTTAATTAACGCTAAATGCGGGTTCCACTATTTACCGGTACTTGCTCCCAAAGTTTGGCACACCCAGCTGCAGGGTTCCTTCCAGCATTGCAAAGACAGGAGCTGTAAAATTATCCTGAAGACTGCATCTCGCCAAATACAAGAATCTCACCTAATACAAGCACTTCCCAGAGAGTACAGTCCACTTACGAAGAGCCATTAATACTAAACAGTACAGGTCATCTAACAAAAGTTAATAGCACTGAAGCTCACCTGTTACAAGCAACCACTAGACAAAAAGAAAAAAAACTGTCAAACTCGCCACTTACCTACAGCTTCAACAAATCCAAGAATACAATAAAATCAACTTGTATTGCTGCCATTTTTCTGCTTAACCACTTGCATCCTATAGATTCATTTGCTAAGGGATAACCTCTCAGGCTTTTTTAAAAGCTAAACTTGTCTTCTTTGTGCCAAACACGGAATGTTGGCTGTTTGGCGGATGACTGCATTTATTTTTATAAATACACCGCAACAACATACAATTTGGCATTAAACAAAGCAGCCGATCCCTCACCTACTGCAAGTGACGCAAATCCTTGTCATAGTTGAAGTCAATATTATTAAAGTCTCCATAGTCCTACCAGTCGTAAAAGTCGTCGAAATACAAATCATGATGAAACCTGTACAGCCTTCAGAATTAATGAAAATTTGTCGGTTAATGTGCTTTTTTAGTATCATATAACTGATAAAAAAGAAGGAACAAGGTATTTTGGAAAAATAATAAATACGGTTTTCGTCTCTGGTTCCACGTTAAGCAATTGAATTCTGCAACCGCGGCACAATCAATGGGATCCTTGCTTAACATTTTTGTACATTGTATTTTCATCAACTGTTAAACATCTGTACCTTATATTTTTGTCTCCTGCACCTTGTGTTTTTACCATGAAATAAAGCTTGTGAAATCGAAAGTAGGTCATTTTAGTTGGCAACTAAAATGACCTAGTTATTTTTTCAAATCTATTTTATGGTAAACTCAAGGACGTTTTGATTTTTCAAAGCCGGCCAATCACGATAACAATCAATGGCGAAACTGTAGTGAGAAGTTTGCAGCGATACCTAAAGATAAAATATTTCATGCTGATAGAGCAGTGGGGCATTTTTCCCTTTTCTAGCACTTTATATAGCTTGTATTTTTAAACTTCACCGGATGGCTTGTATACCTTAAGATTTTACGTCCCTTTCAATAGTAGTTCAGTCATATCAGGACGATGGGAGGTTGCTGGTGATTGGAAGTATGCAATGGAACAGCGTTTATGGTTGGAAAGATTTTCGCCTTCAGCGGGTCCCAAACCCGGGATCTCAAGGATCTGTTACAAAAAAAAACATAACAGAGAGACTGTTGGGTAGTCACTAAAACTCGGTATTTGAATCTTTTCCGCCAAATATTTAAAAGGAAAACAACATTTGAGCCGCAACAAAATAAAACCAACAAGGCGGCAGCCTTGGTATCCGCCCAGTCTGATCAGCGTCTTCGCTGTCGGCAGGGAGCCAGCTTATTCCTTTAGCTACCCTTTAAGCGCACAGCCAAGACTCTGATCAGACCGGACGGATGCCCAGACTGATCTTAGTCTTCGCTGCGCACACACGCCTCTTTGTTGGTTTTGTCGTGTCGCGGTTCATTTGTACTTGTGTTCCTGGACGCTGTAGCTCTTGAAGAATTAGCTCCTAAAGGAGCATTTTCCCAACAGGCACACAAGGTTGAATCAACATTGACTCAACGTTTGAATCAGTGTTGTGATCCCAGTTGGCCTTTCCTTTTAGAGTTGAATATCATTTTGAGACAAGACCTGTGATCCTATTGGCTATGTCAGCAAGGGAATGTTTCACTTATTTTTTTTTTATTTCTGTTTCAGAGAAAACTGCGAGCATTTAATTAGCACCAGGTTTCCTTATAATTTGCAGTTTTTAATTTTAAAAATAGTCTTCTTTTGCGACAGCTATCACCAGTATAAAGGGAATTTAATCACTTCGAATTAAATGGAAATAGCAGACTTTTATATGGTAAGTTATTGCTTATCTTTCCTACTCACGTGTATAAAATACATTTGTATGATGTTCATTTTAAACATTGCTTTAAGATAAACCGACTGGGCACACAACTTTCGGCCTCGGTTTCCAACCTGGCAAACGTTAATGCATGAAAAACCATGTTTGATCTCGATATTGAATCAACGTTGATTCAGCGTCATGACGTTGAATCAACGTTAATTCACTGTTGATTTAACGCTTTAAATGCCTGCCGCATGGGAAGTAACCAAATTGCAGTTGTGGGCGGAAATTCAGACTATTTAAAATCTTAACTATTGTTTCAGCCACCTCATAATTACCATGTCCTCACCTTAATGTCATCCATTCTTTACTGTCGAGTGTTAGGTATGTTAAATCAACAACTTTGTACTATCTGCATTTATTCACTGGAAAAATAGTGTTGACATATTAATACGTTCTGAACAGTTGGATCCTTTGGACGCGAATGCACCAAAGACACGAAAATAGCAAACTCGGTTTAATTGAGACTGTTCATGCCTAGAAATGAAATGTGCGACTACCGGTTTAAGCAGAACTCTATTTCAAAACTCGTAGATGAAAAATGTTCTTAAGATTCGAAGTCTGGTCAAATAGGCATTTGGACTATGAGCCCGTCATCACGGATCCAAAAACCAAATACCTGTTCAGCCAGCTAAATTTTGGCTGATACTGTTCTCTTTTCAGCTTTTCTGTTTTGGGAAGTTATGGTATTATGTTCCTTTATCAGTGTAGGGCAGGGTGGGGGAGAGGGCGAGGGAAGTTAATAATTTTGCAGAGGGAGACAATTCAATGACATTTAATGAAATACTGAATTTTCTGTCCGGTGGGGGGGGACCATTTTCTTTTTAAACTTCTTTAAAGGATTTTCCCATTGGTGACGCCGGGTAGCGCGCCTTACTCAAAAGCCAGAGTTCCTGTGTTCGATACCCGGTCCGGCCACTTACTTTTATTTCTCCTTCCGCTGATTCAAGAAGGGCAGTTGTCAGTTACTGGCGAAAGTATTTTCACTTAGTACTGGTTAATCGCTTAAGAGGTCTAAGCCTGCCCAGGAATAGTGTGGTTTGGTCAACTGACCGTCCCGACATGCCCATAGCTGTTTACCGTGGACGTAAAGCATCAAACCAACAACAACAACCAATCGGTGACATTGTCAAATCCGAAATATTTAGAAACACAGGCATGTCCCCTGTACATAGCTTTGATCAAAGAATCGCACAAATACACACACACTCTCTCTCTCTCTCTCTCTGTTTCTCTCTCTCCTCTCTTTTCTCTCTCACTCTCTCTCTTTCTCTCTCTCTCTCTCAGCCTGAGAGAAAGAGATGAGAGAGAGAGAAAAAAAGAGAGAGAGAAACAGAGAGAGAGTAAGAGAGCATCAAAGAGGCATAAATATTCAGTGTATGCTCCGTCCGAATATAAATAACAACAAAGGTGTTTAAAAAATAAAAATACCCAGGGTGTAAAAACTAGGGTCATAGATACTACCATCACCAACGACAGTGTCTGTCTGATATCTAGACATATCTATGTTCATAAGAATAATATATTTCACACACATGTCTGTCAGTGTTGCTGCATTAATGGATATTATCATGTTTGGCTATGACAGAAATGATAAGGTAGGTTGCTATAAACGAACAGTACCTTGTGACACGTAGCTCAGTGAGTGCTTCCGGGAGCGTATACGCCATTATTTGTTTATTATAGTGACAAATTGTCCATACAGTTATATTATTTTGCACTTCACGCAATTATGGCATGAAAATGGGCAAATTTCCGATGTGCCTGATAAGTGTGACTCGGGTCGTAAGTAATTGGGGAAACGTACACATGCTAGCGTCATCCCCGGGAAGTGGCTGTCGGACACACTTCTCACAAACATGAATCCTCTAAGAACTGCAAAACATTAAATTTTCCCTGGGATGTCAGTTGCCTGTACATGTAAAAATTCCAGGGAAATATTAAAATATTTGAACATCCATGGTTGTGTGTTTGTCTATAGATCAGACTGAGAATAATTAAATGATAATTAACCCCGTGAAAGCAAAAAACATTGAAGCTTGGATTTCCCCGCGATGAAATCATTTACTTTTTAAAAGGTAGTTTTGGTGTTTCTCTCTAGATGGGAATGAGCTTTCGAATCATAGATAGATTGATAGAAACAAAACACGGGAACTGGTGAATTGCTTGATCTACCGATGACCCGATCGATTTCTAAAGACATACAGTAAAAAAGATACTCAATGATCAGGAATTAATACAAATGCCACATCCCGCCCTCAAAACCAAAAGGGACAGAAGCACACACACAAATTGACAAAACCTAACGAAAGACACGCACAGTTAACCGAATCAGGAGCTGTTTGCCAAACAGGTGCTCATTCAGCTACCCTAACTGAAAACAGCAGCAACACCTATTAACCCATTTTCTATGCTAAAAGCAGAAAGCAGCATTGGCAGCTATTTAAGCGACCACACTCCTCGAGACCGTAGACACACAAACATAACAACATGTAACAATGAGGAACCAAAACAGAAGTGCCGCCCTGGAGCGGTCAGTAACACGTTATTGGGGAGCTTAAACCTGCCTCACTTGATCCAAACCCTCGCCCTTACCTTCTGCAACGGTTCGAAACATTTAGTTAGCTGTTTGGTCCGCATGAGGGTTTGCTAACCCATCAATGAATCATTACAGAAAACAAACAAATCACGGGTGCGACCAATGAGGAAACAACGTACATGTATTTGTTACACCTGGAGGTCCCTGGGGTGTCAAAAACGCCACTGATATACGGGAGCAAAAGAAACTCACCAGCTGAAACCCAAATGACCAAGCGACAGACAAGACACGCTCCGGCTTGTAAGATGGTGATACCGTCAAGAGAAAAGCGACATGCATACCGGTTATAGGGTTAAACAGTCCCTCGTATATGTTTCTCTGAGGAATATTAAGCTATTGAGCCGCAACACAACAAAACCAACAATGTGGTTGTGCGCACAGCGAAGACTCAGTTCAGCCTGGGCAGCCGCCCAGTATGATCAGACTCTTCGCTTAGTGCTCAAATCGTAGCTAAGGGTATAAGCTACCTTCATGCGGACAGCGAAGACTCTGACCAGACTGGGCGGATGCGCTGGGCGCACAACCACATTGTTGGTTTCGTCGTGTCGCGGCTCAATTATATCGTCAGTCACGTGGAAACTTACGCATTGTAACAGCCGGCTCCGCGGATATAAAACGTTGCCTTTTTTTTTTTTCATCAGTCTGAAAATTCAAACTCATATATGTACTAAATAAATTCTAAGCATTTTGCAAAGATAAATTGTTTTTAAAATGTAAAAACATGGGCAATGATCAAGAATCAATTCAATTAAATCCCAGATCCGGCCCTGAATAGTTTGATTTTTACATAATTTCTCTCATATGAATGCTCAAAACAATCCTGGTTTAGTATTTTGCTTTTATCAAATATTGAAAATTGAGCACAACGCCTATTGACCATAATAAGATATATAACCTCGGAACTTGATTACATTAAATCGGTCCCCAGGGTTCTTATCAGTGTACGATCCCCGAACTGCAAAGGCCTCGTTGACTAATTGAGGCAAACGAAAGCATTTTACCGTAAATATTTTAAATATCTCTCAATGTCTGTCTGTCTGTCTGTCTGTCTCTCTGTCTGTCATTTAAAGAGAGTCTGTCTATATACCTCTTTATCTTTTTTCAGAGAGAGAGAGAGAGAGAGAGATAGAATTTTTTAACGAAATCAGGACTGTTCGACCGTTACAGTTGCTGCCGCATACATTATATCCGTAAAGGTGCAAAGAGTTTACCTGATGACAACTTAATAATTACTCATGCGTTTGTCAGTTGACGTGCATAAACTCAGATTAATTAGCTTCACCTCAAGAAAATATGCTTTATCACATGTTCCTAGAAATGACATCCGCGCGTTCACTGGTTGCATGAACATTTAATGGGCTCTTATGTGGCTGTCACACAGTGACGTATAGCATCAGCGTATGCCGACGTATGAGAAATTAAGTAAACACGCTGGTGTACGTTGAATAAGTTAGGGGTACGTTATGAACAAGTTACGAGTACGCCCAAATACGTTGGTATAAGTTGTTATACGTCGAATGCGGCCCAAAATTTTGTGCATGCATAAAATTTTCAGCGTACGCCGACGTATTGTTTATAAGTTAGTCATAAGTTTGGTGTACGCAACAGGTAAGTTATGCATACGTTCATGCACGTAACTTGTAAGTTAATCATACGTTGACATACGTCGGCAGCCAGCAGGTCCATTGTGGAGCGTACGCGTAACTTATTTCTAACTTATAGGTAACTTACCTGTAACGTATACCGAACGTATCCAGAACGTATCCAACCTATGCCTGACGACCTTAGAACTTATTCAACGTATCACGAACGCACTGAGTGTATTTAGGTAACATATCCGCCAGCGACCTGGGCTTCAGCTATATATATTGGATACAGATCAGCAATTCATCACTTTTAAATAAGGAATCTTCTTGGACCGCTTCTGCTTGTCGTTTTGGGGCTTGAGAGGGGGTTAATACTTCAGATGCCACCACAGCTGCTGCAGATGCTGCCACGGATACCACTAAAGAGGCATTGGAGTCTGCGCGAGAGGGAGGTTTGCTACCATCATAGGCACGGCAGTCGGGTGATGATTGGGACGACGGTAGGTTCAGGTGGTCAGCTACTACCTGCAAAGTTCTCTAATTTTCGTTCTTTAGGCATGTCCATCGATCAACGTCCACTACAATAAAAAGTATTGTAGAGAGCCGTCGCTTTACATCTGATTGTCGAAGCACGCTCCAACACGCTATACATAAGGTCGGCGTAAGTTAGACTAACGTTGTCCAATAAGACAAGAACGCTACAGATACGCTGGGAACACGCTGTTATACGCTTGTATAAGTTATGTATACGCTAGGGATAAGTTGTCAATAAGTTATTTATACGTTTCAGTACGCTATGTGTGCGTTCCAAAACCGGCTGCTGTTTGATGTTTTAATTTATCTCCAGCGTATGGCAGCGTATTGGATAAATTTTTCATACGTTGGCATACGTTGTCTGAAACGTTGTAGTGTGACAGGGCCTTAAGGAATCAGTTCAGAGATTCTACGAATTTGTTCAGACTTAGCGGACATGCAAGTCTATCTGTGTCTTCACGTGCTGTTACAGCGATTCTTTACCTCGTGACTGGGCCCTGAATGTAAGTTGTTGATTGTGTATAGATATGTTGTATATATCATTCGAAAGAAATAGTTACAAAACGATAAAGGAAAACACAGTGTGTTTCATGATTGTACTTCTAAAGGATTAGTTGACTAGAAACGACACATTTTTATATCAAACATGGATTTTTTTTCTCATTTATTTTTGCATGATTTTGTATCTCGTGGAAAAGGAAAAGATGACTAATTAATACTGTGAGGCAAAATTTACTGTCAACCTAATGATAATGTCTATTGCCATGACATTAAGAGCGATCGCAATTACAACGAAACACTAAGTAGCATGGTATGCTATCGCTTTGACTCTACTTTGCAAAACTAATTAGTATTATTTTTTTCTTCTTCTTGTTGTTATTATTATTATTATTATTATTATTTCCGTTATGGTTTTAATCTGTTCAAATTTGTTTATTTATCTATTTATACTCATCATAGAGAAAGCAACGGTGATGCGAGCTTTCCTTGTTGTTTTCTCCAGATAAGAAGGGCAACAGGTATAATTTAAAGATATTTTTCTCATTTTTCTCAATGAAAACATGTTGAGACCCCTTTTTAAAACCGTCTCGGAGAGACAGTTATAATGTGGGGTCACAACATATGTTTTCATGAAAAAAATAAGGAAAATGATTTCTAATTTTTATCTCTGTTACCCCTTTTTATCTGGAGCACTGACTTCCAGTAAAGAATTTACATTTACTCTTAGAGTATGGCGCCTGTCAACAACACCGACAACTTCTCTGCCTATCCTTACTTTTGATGTTTCTGAAATGTGATAATTCATGTTAACATCACTAACTCGCTAGATCTCTAAGACGGCTTTTCAACTCGTGAAATTTATATGTGGACTCACTAATTACCAGATAAAACCATTCCTTTCAGATGACTATACAGAATGAGGATTTTCATGGTTTCGAAAAGGCGACAATGGCGTTAAAACCACAACCTGACAGCTAGAAGTACTTTGACAAAGTATAAGCTTTAAACAGTATAATACAGCAACAGAAACAATGACAACACAGGAAAATCTATGGAACGGTACAACCCTTTCCGATAGTATGGGAACTACTCAGAATCTTCTGGAGGATATCTCTACAGGTTCTGGCAGTAATGCGACAAATGCGACAGAAGCGACAAGTGTGGATGTTGGAAATACCGACGCTTTTCTGAAGAAACTGTTCGACATTCTCCTTATTGTTATAGTCTGTATTGTGATGGTATCTCTTGGTTGTACCATTACTCTGAAGGTCCTGAAAGCTCAATTACGAAGACCTGTCGGAATAGTCATTGGACTCGTGTGCCAGTTTATAGTATTTCCTGCTATCACTTTCGGACTTGCGCATGCGCTGAAGCTGGAGAAGTGGAATGCGATTGGGATGATTCTTCTCGGAACTTCACCTGGAGGGAGTGTATCAAATGTTCTGACGTATTATTGTGAAGGCGAGGTGACTCTAAGGTAAGAAAATATATATTGACACGCATTTAATTCCGTTCAGATCAAGCCGTAAGGTTATAAAACTTCTTTATATGCTTAACTCAGCGGAGCATGAAAATTCAAGGCCATATTTAAAAAAATCCTATGTGGTTTGCAATTGTCCTCCACATCCAGAAAAAAACAATGTTATTTCTAGAACATCACTTGTTGATTCATTGAATTCTTAGTCGAGTTTTTCGTTTTAAAAATCTCATCTCTTTAAAGATTTATAGTACTAGTACATATTCGATTTATATAAGTATCTTCTCCAACATCAGTCTATGAAAGACAAAGAATTGACCGACGAAGAAAAAGTCTTTACTCACGATATCATAAGAAAATATTGTTTTCTATTGCATTATTTTTCCTAAAAACCGACGCTTTTCATACAGAATGTAGTTCTTTCCACGAGCCCTGTATCAAAGTCGGTACGAACGGTAGGGAAATTTCCGGCGACAATGTCAGTCACGGACTAAATAGCGCGCCTTTCAGAAGTCCATCCTCCAGCATAACATCTGTTATAGCAGAATGTAAGTAAAACAATAAGTAAGTAAATGAATAAACAATAAATAGATGAAAACTTTCAAAAGCAACTGCTTGGCTTACAATGTGTCTGTGTGATGGGCCTTGTGGTTTTTCCATTTTGTTGAATCCATCTTTCCATTTTGTTGAATCCATCTTTCCATTTTGTTGAATCCATCTTTCCATTTTGTTGAATCCATCTTTCCATTTTGTTGAATCCATCTTTCCATTGTGTTGAATCCAATGTTTCTGCACATTTGAGGCTTGATAAATCACAAAGGAAGGGACCCATTCGGACAGTCTGATTAAAACAGCTAATGTTGCATCATAAATCTATAGTTTTAGATCAGTCTGCGAGGACGCCGAGGCTGACTTTAGTAAGGCTCATGTATAACGACTTGATGAGTTTTTCAGGACAGTTCCAGAAAAAGAATTTAAAGCAAACAATGTGAAGTGAGTAGACGGACTGAATGTAACCAAATTTTTCTTTTTTTTCTTTGCTGCAATAGGAGCAAACTTTCGTAACTTATTCATTTTCACTCATTTGTAGTGTGTCAATGACAGCGATGTCAACAGTTGTTGGTATTGGGATGATGCCACTGAACTCCTGGATCTACTCAAGAAGTTGGGCAGACCATAAAACTGTTATTCCAATCAAGAATATCATGATTGGACTTGCTTCTATGTTGATTCCAGTTGCTATAGGAATGGTTATCCTTGTAAAATTGCCAAAGCTTGCAAAGTGGATAACTAGGGTGAGTTCGTTTCTTGATATTTTGGGCTATTTTGGTGGATTCTAGTATTGTACGGAGCAAAAGAAATCTGAGAGTCACTTTTATTCATGCTTCGGTGGACGGGATAGCGGGAAATATGTTAATAATTTAAAAATTAGGAAAACATAATCATTAAGAGTAGCATGGGCACACACAAAATTCCCTTTTTCTTAGTTTTAGAGACGGCCAATTTAACTCCTCAAGGATACCAGTCATACCCCCAGTTTCATAATTACATGTATAATTCCCGGTAGCAAATCAGGCAGGCTGATTTTGCGTTTCACTATATATGTATTTTGACGTAATGATATTGCATATTGCTTCAGACCAGATTTTGAACCATTTGAATGTCGGTATACGTAGATTTTGACAGTAAACTTTATTTTACGAAAAATTATGTTTGCCACTAGCTATGCTTTATTTCAGTGCTGGTACCACAAATATGTACGAATGCATCACTATTATATTATGTAGTTTTTGTTTTCGTTTCATTATATTTACATATTGCACTTATTTCTATTGTCAGATTGGAAGCGCCTTCGGGTTGCTGATGATTTTCGGAGTAATTGGTATTAGTAGCTACCTCTATCCCCAGATGTACTCTTCCGGTTGGCAGATCTGGCTGGCTTCCGGCTTACTACCAGTGCTCGGACTCACAATCGGCTATGTGTCTTCATCAATCTTCTGTTTACCTCATGCATCTCGGAGAGCTATTGCAATTGAGACCGGTTGCCAGAACGTAGCACTATGCCTAACTTTGGTTTCCGTTTCGTATGGAGCGGATGTGTTCTTAAAGGTGTTGGTATTTCCTGCCTTGTTCGGAACTCTAGGACTGGCGATTATTCTGGTCCTTGTAGGGCTGTATCATGTACAGAAGATATTGCGAAGACGTCTGGGTTTAAACGGAAATAAACTGATGAGTCCAGATGAAAATGATTCCGATAAATGTAAAAAGACAGACGTCAGTAATGATATTAGATCTCATAAAGATTGCAATACTATCCAAGCTAGGTTCTAAGCAAAATCAAACTAAAAGTACTCAATATGTTAAGACCGTGTCGATCGTCATCTGACTAAAACAGTCCCACTGGACTAATAGTGAATAACAGTCCGTTTTACACTATTCACATCGTCTGTTATCGTTCTTTAACGATTCCTTAAAATTCACTAACCCCCTTATTAAATACTGAATGAACTCTTATGTTAATCTTGGTGGCCTTTACGATAAAAAAAAAACCGGCAAAATAGCGGGACATCGAGTGTTAATGTCTTTACTCTCGATCTAGAGTCGTCTCTTAACAAAATGATACCACTCTGGAATGATCCTGTTGGCGGTCTTGGGGCGGATGGTGCACTCTCCGATATCAAAAACTACATGCCTAGATAAATGTTTATTAAAATACTCAGCTCCGACAATAGAGTAAGATGCAGCTTACATTACATCTTGTGGGACTTAATATTTGAGGACATTTCTCCGGGGACCTTCTGCGAAAACAAAACATCTGGCTATAAAGTTGATTTTGCGTGTGTGTGTGTGTGTGTGTGTGTGTGTGTGTGTGTGTGTGTGTGTGTGTGTGTAAGGCGGGGTGGGGAGGAGGGGTTCTGCACCAGGTCCAACATTTACAGTATTGTAAAGTCTCAAATAAGTCGAAGGATCCAAAACGTTATACTTTGCGGAAAGCGGAAGCAGCGCAACCGTCACAAAGTCAAGAGCCTAAAGATAGATAACTCCGACACAATGAAACTACAGTGGCAAATGCAATGTTCCCAAAAGCGACTAAAATTTTCTAGTAATGTTCAGTTATATGTCGAGATTAACCCTGTTGAAACAGTCAACCACATAATAATTATGCATTATGTATCAAAGGAGTACAAAAGTTAATCAGGCCATTATCATCGTAGTCTGTAACTGTATGCCATGTAATTGTTTGCCATGTACAAAGATCCTAGCTTATAATTAAACAGTTCTTCAGATATTTTGTTCATAAGGTTGTTCTTATATAAAATCCCAAAGTCAGAAAAGTGACGTAAGTCAACCGAATATGCCCACAGATCATCTACACATTGATCAAAACCATAAGATCCAAGTCAGTTATGTTGTTTAATAAAATGCTGGGTTGGGAAAGGAGCTTAATTCCCCAAAGATGTACGAAATGTACTAAAATAACAATGAGGTCTTCTGTTATTTGTTTTAAATATACGAGTGCCTTTCTGAAAAGTCCAAAGATTTCTCATAGTTCAGTGGCCATAGGGAAGTGAAGATTCGAGTCCTAATGCATTTTAAACACAACATATGAATGATGGAGCTGATCTCCCTCCGTTTGCAGCATTATCCTTCCCAGATTCGAACGAGACCCCCATTACCTCTTAGTCGGTAGTGAGATTTCCCAGTCGCCAGCTGCCCTATCCAAGATTTGATTTCGCGACAATCTGGACCATCACCGAGCGTCTCTAACCACTAGACCATAGAGACTCTCTATATGTAACTTTACAAGTATGAAAAGCATACTTATCCTTGCTGAAGAAATTTAATTCATAAGCACAAAGCTGTTCCTTTCATATAATGCCCAAGTAGTAATAGGGGCACAACCTATAAGCAATCAAATATTTATGAATGATGCTTAACCGACAAAACGCAGGAAGTGGTTCGTTTTCCCCGAGAAATATAGTTGACATATTGGCGAAAGGCGACCAGGACCCGAGATGATAAAACTCATTTCGTGCTCAACTCAGCTGTGCATGAAATTTTCTCTGCTGTTAAATATGAAATGCCAACTTTTAATATTTATAAGCAGAGAAAATTTCATACTCAGCTAATCTAACGTAAGATTTTCATTAAATCTGTAGTGAATATTTACCAGATAGCATGTAACATTATAAGTGATTACCATCCTGTAAAGGAGACAATCCTTTAAAATTATTCTTCCCCACAATTTTCCCTTCTAAAATCACTTTTCAAGGACACTACCGCATGTCAGTACAATGGCTTTTGTTGAAATTTTTCACAGAAGGGAAGATTTATTAATACTATATTTAATTATTTTGGACCTGGATATCAGAAGCAACAGTTATAAAAGATCACGTCTGAATGTCTTTCGACAAAATATATGCATTTCGGGGGTGATAACTCATATCTGAAAACAAAATGTAGGCGCTTATTAATAAACCTAAGCTCCGTTCATTAATTCTGAAACTGGGTTTTTCGCTGCTCATACTTTTATCATCTAATCAATCCTGGTAAGACTGTGCATAGTGATAAAGCTCTACTTCCGCCGATTTCTCATCAAGGTCTCATGTATCTTAGCTTGGCGTCAGATGCTGCAGTTACGTGCATGAAACGGCAAATTTCAAAAACCCGTCCGCAAACGTAGACCGTTTGATGAAAATTGACAGCCTAAAATCATACATATTCACATACATTCCACGTGGGTATCACGCTGTTTATCCGGGTAATAAGTGTTGGTCCTCCAGCAAAGTCACACAAAGGATGATTCCAGAATTTCAGAAAAAAGGATTTCTAAGTCTGTCTACATTTTTCAAAATTGTCTGCAATGCTTGCTTTTTCGCAACATATGCTTGTTTGTATGGGTTACTCAAGGTTTTGCACCAGTTTCTCAGTTGAAAAGTAGTTGAGCGTTTTTGGTTTTGTTATGGTAAGGCATAACACTATTAGCATTATGGTTTTCCATCACGTTTCTTCCTCCGGACATGTAGTGACATCTTGTGGTAAAAAATTAACTTATGTTATGGTAAGCCATAATGTCAGTTCATTTAAAGTGCATGGCTAATCATCACAAAAGTGTGCGTGATGGAAATCCATAAGTCTTCAGACTGTATTTTGAACACTCATTCTGAGTCAGTTTGAAAATAGAGTTCCGCAGAAGCTGGTGCTAGGCGTGGGCAGAGTTGCACCATTACATTTCTGCAAATGAACATACTCAATTAAACCGAGTCTTGCCATATTCCTTGCTTCCAAAGGCTCTTCATTCAGATCTTAGTATATTTGTTTGTGACAGTTTGAAATAGGGTTCCGCCGAAACCGGTACTTGTGGAGGTGGGCGTGTCTAGAGACTAGGGTGGAGGTTTGGGTGGTGGATTGAAGGCGTGTGCTTGGGACGGGGTCATGTCGAGCGGTGGGAGTTTGAGTGGGAGTTAGAGTGGTAGACTAATTTAGGGGGACGGGTTGTTGATACTCGTAGTGTGGGGGAATATTATACTATTTTTAGAGGGGATGGGGTGAGGGGAGGAGTAGACCGACTGAAGGCAGCTGTAGTAAGTTTGAGAGGTGGACGATTTTGTCCTTGTATTTAAAGGCCCCAATGCTCTATCAGCATGAAATATTTTGTCGTGAGGTATCGTTGCCAGCTTCTCACTACAGGTTCGTCATTGTAAATGATGGTGATTATCCAATTTAACAAATAAAATATCCTAGAGTTTCACATAAAAAAAAGTTTGAAAAATTATCTGGGTCATTTTAGTTGGCAACTAAAATGATTTACTTTCGATTTCATCAATTTAAATTGAACGGTAAAAATACAGTGTACAAGCGTGGGGCCCATATCTCCCATGTCCCGCTTTTGTTTATATTGCATCGCTCAATGGTGAACCAGAAAAGGAAAACTATATTTTGTGGAGCGATTTGTTCTTTTCAAGAAACATATTTCCCAAACAATTTGCCAGCTATATGGATCGCATATCAACCCACATTTGATCGTCGACCGTTAAGGTTGAAGCGTTTTTCGTAATGATTTGTGTTTTGACGTAATTACCACTGATAGGCCTATGGAGACTTTAACTTTGCAGCTCTAACTCAATATTGGTAATATATGTTTTGAAACTTCAGAGCTTTATTATTTACTGCGGAAAGCTGTTATATTTCGTTAAAATAGAGCCCGTGAACCTCATTACGTCGCACTTACGCGTAGACGTTGTTTGCCGATGGCGAAGGACTATGATGAAACACGGAAACCTTGTCCAGTGTGAATTTATGCGGAGTGATCAATTTCAAATCGAGTCAGAATTACGCGGATGATTAGCTTGTTGTCACGCTGACTGATTTCGCACGCGCAGAACATGTGTTAGAATACTAACCCCACTCGTACACAAAACTATTTATAGTGACCACTTTATATGGTATTAAAAGGCGTTTCCAACCTGTCAGATGGACTTAGTCTCGGATTGTCAATCTGTCATTTGCACTTTTATGCAGGTAAGCCCAGCATCATACGAAGGGCAGAGTCAGAGGACACGTTGATGAGAAACCGGCGGAAGTCTAGTATTATCACTATGCAAAGTCTTACCTGGATTGATTAGATAACAAGAAACATCTTTAAAAAAGATAATTGTCGAAGATGAAATTCGTTTTTAAACAACAACTTTTTAGTCATGTCAGGACAGATCCACCGCTTCCTGGGTATTATCAGTACTTTTTGGTTATAACCATAGAGGGGATAACCATATTAAGATAGGGATTCGTTCTCGATTGTACGCCGTTTCTTTTTGCTTTGCTTACGCCGTTTCCTACAGGTCCCACTATCTCCCGGTACTTCTACATTTGGTACACCCTACAACAGGGTTCTCGCCAGCATCGCTAATGCATGATCATTATAGCTTATATCTTAAAACCCTTTATGTCATCTTATACAAACAGTTACCTGAAAGTTCAGTTAGCACTTTACAGTGCAGATCAATAACAAGTTCTACTTGATTAATGCTAAATACAGGTTCCACTATTTACCGGTACTTGCTCCCATAGTTTGGCGCACCCAGCTGCAGGGTCCCTTCCACCATTGCTAAGACATGAGCTGTAAAACTTATCCTGAAGACTTCAACTCGCCTACAACAAGAATCTCACCTAATACAAGCACTTACCAGAGAGTACAGTCCACTTACGAAGAGCCATTAGTAAACAATACAGGTCAGCTAACAAAAGTTAATAACACTGAAGCTCACCTGTTAAAGCAATTACTAGACAAAAAGAAAAAGCTGTCAAACTCGCCACTTACCTACAGCTTCAACAAATCCAAGAATACAATAAAATTAACTTGTATTGCTGCCATTTTTCTGCTTTACCACTTGCATCCTATAGATTCATTTGCTAAGGGATAACCTCTCAAGCTTTTTCAAAAGCTAAACTTGTGTAAAGTAAATGTAGCCTTGGTCGAGTTCGATTACAACTATTGTCTGGCGATAGTATGTCATGGCAGAAGCGGGTCAACTCGGCCTGCTTTCTGTAAGCCTGGGGTCTTCACGGCTCCTGGGTCAACTCGACCTCTATTCAACTCGTCCGGGTCAATTCGGCCTGCTGTCATTTGCATCCTCGCCCCAACCTACGAAGATGGGCTGCGCCAGGAATGAACTTAAACACAATAAACGAATAGAGTTTGTTGGGTTGTTGATTTAATAAGAAGTCCTTCAAAATGGTGGACAAAACATGAATTAATATAAAGGGCAACCCAATAATCCCTCAACGGATAACAGCAACTGCAGCTAGACTATGGTAACGGGACGTTCCAGGCCTACAATAATACAATGGCGCTGGGATAGCCGGACCAAGGTGCAGGGCAATTATATTTTAATTGTTTCCATAGTGCCGGAGTTTTAAGATTCGGGTCCTTTACCCTGTGAGATTTTCTGTAGTATAGGGTCGACATAAGAGCAATATTGTTACCATCAGCTAATCATCACAGGTCTCTGAAATGTAAAAATTCCATTTCTGTAGGTGGGGGTTGTGGATACAAATGACTGGCGCATAGATATATAACCATGCGGCACCATGGCCAAAACTGATGTTTTCCTTACTCATTTTCATACAACTTCGATATCTTAGTTTATTTGCCACCAGTACGATTTAATGGCATGACTGAACTGCAAAATACCGATACCTCACCAGGAGCTAGCTGTAACCGGGGGAACACTTATTAAAAGTCTATTTCTTAGCTTTTTCTGTCTCATATTTTCATGATTTTCCCTGACTTCGTTTTGCCCAATTGCTAAGGGAGTGAATTCGTGAGTTTGTGAGTGAGTGAGCGTGTGTGCAATTGAGCGAATGAGTATCAAGATAAGCCTGCATCGAAATAATTCCTTATCTAGAAAATCTTATCGCCGATGCAATGAATTGGTTTCAAAACTCAGTGTCAGGTTAAAATCACTTTCACATGAAGGCCTATCGGAACCAGAATTTTATGGTGACTTAGTATACAAATTCAAAAAGATAAGGGGTATGTCTATTTTTTTGTTCAGCTTCGAAAAGTAGTTTTTTGTTCTCATTGTATTTTGTTCAGTGCTAGCACAAACCATCAAAATCAGGAAGTCATATGACTTCCAAAGCTTGTCATTTGGAAGTCATGCTGAAGGATAGACTTGGTTTCTTCCAGAATGTCCATATTTATATTGCTTTCTCCTTCATTAATGGGTGAAATACCATTATTACAACAAATTTAACTCATTATTTAAGTCAATATTCACTTTATAAATGGTAGGTTATGATAAAAATTGGAAGTTACTGACTTCCTAGCATTCAGTTTTGGAAGTCACAGACCAATTCTTGGGAGTCTCTGACTCCCAGACTTCCACTAGTGGAAGCAGTTTGTGTCCTTGCAATTTTAGTTAGAAATACATCAGTTGTTGATGAAAGAAAACTGATTTCTGGCGCGGCAGATCGGAAGCGCGGTGCGGTTATGGCTTTCATACTAGACCTTTAAAAACACGATTGGAAAACTCGAGTGCGCCTGATCTACGGCTGCTCAAACGGGTCATGAAATTTGCAAATACACTTTTCGTCATTCGTTATTATTGAATAAAACACGTCTATCCGCAAATAACGGAGATTAAATTAAAAAGGAAACGAAGCCAAAATAAAGTTTATATTCATAAAACGTCATTTTAAAACTGTTTCTTTTCACAAATGGTAGATTGTGTTTATTATCCCCCATACAATAAAATCCCGGATGCAGGTCATGCATGCTCTGATATGTCTACGACAAATAAAAGTATGAGCAGCGAAAAACCCAGTTTCAGAATTTATGAACGGAGTTTAGTGCGTATTCCATTGTAATACAAATACTGAAAAACTTTCATTCCAGTCGGATAAAGACTTTTTCAAATATTTTACCGTACGGTATTACCAGTTTTGACATTGTTGCGGTATATTCAACAATAGCAAATATTAACGACGGATGGTAACTCAAACCAAGCATAATTCGTTTTTCATTATTGTGCCTTTGCATTTGTCGCACTGAGGGGATGTATCTGTGATTATCTGTATTCCTGTGCCTCAAAGCTGTCCATACCATTTAGAGTCTATATAATTATACAATCTAATGAATTCCTTATACAATAATTGAATTTTAGCATAGAAATCAATAACTAGCATTGAGGTAGTTCCTCTTTTCTTTTACTTAAATATGGCTTTTTCTCTAAATCATGTTGGTTATTTTGTACTTCTTCCCATATTTGTTGTTGAAATTATCGGTTTACAAAATATGTGTCATGGCCATTCTTGCAATATATCAGGAGATTACTTTAATATAAGCGTTTCTCTGAACGTCAGATCCTGTACCAATTTATATTATTCTTTTCTTGTAACTGTGTAACTAACATTGAATAAACATTATCTAAACCAAAACCTAGTAAATTTAGGAAATTATTTCAATTTTTTTTTCTGTAGTTTGGACCCATTTTGGATACCATGTTGACAGTCTTTCAAACGAGTATCAGCTCAAATTAATTTAATCATATGAAAATAGATAGTAGCAAATTAAATAGAAAAAAAATTCTAAATTCATTAAGCTTTGCAATTCATTCAAACAAACAAATATATACTTTGATATTCATTTCTAATTATATACATTTGTTTTAAGGTAATGTAACATAATTTTAACTTGTGCGGAAATTCGGTCTGTTGTAAACCTTAATAAATGTCTCATTTACCAAATAATTGGCATCTTTAGCTGAATTTAATCCTTTATATGAGCCACATTATGTAATTTCAAACAATGTGGCATTGGTGACAAGAAAAGGCTCTGTTCAGACTTTACTTGAGTGCAGTCTGATTAGAGCCTTCACTTATCATTCAGCAAACTAGGGAACTGGTCCAAACCATACAGCCACCAGTGAGGGCTCTATAGATCCAGTGTGAACTATAAGGATTATCTAAATATCGCATGACAAACTGCCACCTTGTTGGAAGTCACATGATGTGGGTTATATGTGCCGTTTGTGAAGTTTGTGGTGAAGCTTGGAGGAATAAATCGAGGTATGTACACGACTATGGATTTTGAATTAAACTTGTGTTATGCATGAAACAAAATTGAAACATATTGTGATAGAATGTGTTCATATTCTTGATATGATTTTGACACCGAACTATTTTATAACTCACAACCCCAGATTTTAGTCATCGAAAAAAAAAACAATAACAAAAGACGAAAAACGTGTTAACAGGTTTCAGAACATGTTAAGCTGAATTTTCTGAAACATATCCGATCTTGAAAATTTCATATAATCGGATTTGTGTAGGGTAGGGCAAGTAAATAGTATTCGAAGGTGGTGTATGGGGGTGGGGCATAATTAAGTGGCTCATCTTTACAAACTTCTGAAAGGATTTAAAACTTCCACTTCTTATTGCCGGCTGGTGATCTTTAAAGTAGTGACAGTGTATAGAATTTTATGATACAATGCTTGAAACTTATCAAATTTTGGACTATGCTATTTATTTATACCATTTAATCGAATGACATGAGCAAAGAGTGTTACACTATCTGAAACGCAAAAAGCGATGGACGTTGTTCCAAATTGGAATTTTTATGACCTATGGCTTTTTCCATCATGGTCTTTTTAGACTAGTTTTACTGTTATCACATTAATGTGTTGTCCAAGCTGGGCTGCATATGTCTTTGCCGTAGTCTTTTGGCCTGCCTCCTATCCACGGTTGTAAAAGTGCTGTAATTAGCGCGAAAAAATTCCCGCGAAGTCTCTTTTTAAACTTCAGCTTCCAAGTGCACAAAACTGTACATCCGGGTTGATATTTTGGCAAGGCATGCCAAATAAAGCCCCAATCCGGATTCACATTTGTATTTTGTTGGAGGAATATGCTCTCAGAAAACTGTTATAAAGACTGAATCGCAAGTTGCACTTTGAACACGACAGAAGGAACCCTGTAATGTCTCTTTGGAATTAACATAATTGAGCCGCGACACGAGAAAACCAACAATGTGGTTGTACCCCCCCCCCCCACCAGCGCAGACTCAGATCAGCCTATGCAACCGCCCAGTCTGATCACAGAGTCTTTGCTGTTCGCATGGCGGTAGCTTAGACCCTTAGCTACTTTTTAAGCGCTTAGCAAAGAGTCTGATCAGACTGGGGGGATGCCCAGGCTGATCTGAGTCTGCGCTGGGCGCACAACCACATTGTTGGTTTTCTCGTGTCGCGGCTTATATAGTCGAACACGCAAGGGCAATATGCAAATATTTTTCACTGAAATGACACGACTTCTCAACCCATTAATGACTAATGGATTCTTCAACCCTTAAGGAACGGATGAGTCCATTCATCATTCTAGGGTTGTCTGGTAATTTTCACTTTTGATTCTTTTACAGAAATGCTTGAATTTCAAGCAGCAAACAGAGGACACCCTGATCAAACGCCGCGCTATGCGGTGTTTGATCTGGGCCTGTACTGTTTGCCTGTGTCCCATTTATGGGACGCTTGGCATGAATGGTTTAATTATCTCTCTCTCTCTCTCTCTCACACACTTACACACACATACACGACTTGGTACCAAAGCTAAAGGCCTATATTCTCATGTGCCACCCGGCAAAGGATTTAGCTACCTGATCGAGAATATAAGTGGGCAAAGCAATTATGTAGTTCTGTTTTTGCTGAAAAAAATATATTAATGCCCCAGGCTATTGGTCACTCAGATAATGAGCTGCCAATCATTTCCCAGTTAAATTCATTCACACATGGGAAGCAACCAATCAGAACAGTCGTTGTAGTTTTATGACCTACTGAAGATGTTCACTTTATGGTGTCCTGAGAAATAGTAAGATAAGTTACCTAAAAGTATAAAGTATGCAAAGACCAGGAACTGAAACAATCAAAATCCAAATCCAGCCCTCAAACCATAGTTGGAAACAACTAAGATTACAAATAATCAAGATACAGAGAACATTTGGCCAACCGAGTGAGCAGCTTGTTCCCAAAAGGTGGCCACTCAGCAACCCAAACCGAACCAAAAATAATAAGAACATACATAAGGTAAAACATCACAGAAACTCTGACACCAAAAACAGGCAACAGAGAACCACAACAGAACTACCGCCTTGGAACGGTCAGTAATGAATTACTGGGGGGCTTAAATCGATTTTACAGGCCCAACCTCACCCTCAGTCCACCTAGCCTTTAAGTCATTGCATGGTTACAAAACTTAAAATAGATGCTTGTGTCCATATTGTATGTGTTTATTGTACTTCTTATGTATTTGTCTACATGTACTGTGAAGTTTGGGTTGCTGAGTGGCCACCTTTTGGGAACAAGCTGCTCACTCGGTTGGCAATATGTTCTCTGTATCTTGATTATTTGTAATCTTAGTTGTTTCCAACTATGGTTTGAGGGCTGGATTTGGATTTTGATTGTTTCAGTTCCTGGTCTTTGCTTACTTTTTACTTTCATACGTTTATAACAAGCATTTTCGGAAGTCAATAAATTTAAAGAGTAAGTACACTTCAGGAACTGACTGAATCAGACCCCAAACCCTATCCCCAACATCAAAGGAAAAGATTGACAAAGACATCCCAACAAACAATAAATTACAAGTGATAAGCCGAGTCAGCAGCTCTTTCCCAAATAGATGGCAACTCAGGTATCTTTATTGAACTAAATAAGTTAGACCAACAGACGGGTTACAACGGACTAAGCAAATTATATGAAAAACATTTAACAATTTTTTTACATATTTTCTATTTTTATGGTAGAAAAATTAAACTGAGAACACAATAAATTAAACAGCACCGAACATAAAACAAATGCAACCGCAACAAAAGTACCGCCTTGGGACGGTCAGTAATAACTACTTGGGGGTTTAAACCGGTTTTACTGGGCCCAAACCTTCACCCTCACCCTCCGCTGCGGTGCACACAATTAGTTGGTTCGTATGGAGGTCCCCTAACTCATCAGAGAGTCATCACGGTCAACAATTAAGATCAAGAAAAGACCGTGATGAAGCAAGGATGAGGACTCGACAGCCAAAACGTGTTGAGACACCCGGAGATCCCTGGGGCGTCAGCAACACCACTGGAGTACTGGAGCAAAAGAAGACCACCAGTTGAACCCCGGTGGGCCAAGAAACAGACAAACATCCGGCCCCAACCAACTAATATATAGCTTTATGTAGGGGCTATCATAGAGTCTGAACCCCGACCCACCGGCGTGCAATTAAAGAGGACAGCAAAGTTGTCAACCGTGATTGGGTTAACCACTAAGCATGCAGACTGTCGCATTACATCTATGTTATAGCCAATGCGTTTAAATCGTATGCCTGCCTTATTGGAAACTGAGTTTAACAATGGCCTGTTTGATATGACAATACGGGCCAAGTTAAATGAGATCAACTACAGTGTCAGAAAAAACAGTTATCCTAAGAAATCATTGTCATGAAATATAGGTCACTTTGATTCTTTTAAATTGAGGTCAAACACTGGATCACTCTGACTTATTATCCCAAGTGATAGTGATCTTGCTCATTCGACAAATAGCACTCAAGGTATAAAGCAAAGTACATGGGCCATGAAATAAAGTCCATAGTGACATACTATTATTTTGAGATCAAAGATTGGTCATATCAACACCTTATCCCAAGCTATCATGTATATACATCAATTAGTCTTCAATGTATGAGACAAACTTACTGGACTAACAAATGTAGTTCACTGTGACCTACTTTCAGTTTGAGGTAAACCCATTGAGTCATACTTACTTATTTTTTCCAAGCTCTCATATTCTTATATCAAACAGTCCTCAAGTTTTAAGGAAATACCACTGGGCCATGGAATACACTTCACCGTGACATATTTTTATTTTCAGGCCAGTGATCGGGTCAACGGACTTATTATCCAACTCTACTATGTTAAAATATCAAAAAGTGTTAATGCAAAAGCACTAGACCATGAAATATAGGTCACTGTGATCTACTTTATTTGGAGGTCAAACATCAGCTCATATTGACTTATAATCTCAAGTTGTTATCATGTCAATATATCAGATAGTTTTCACAATATAAGGCAAAATAGCCGGGCTATGAGATATTCGTCACTATGATCTTCTTTTATTCTGAGATTAAACCTTGGTCATACTGATTTTTTATCTTTAGCTTTTATGTCCATACATCAAAACGTCTACACTCTAAAAAGTACTGGGTCATGAAAAATAGGTCACTGTGACCTACTCTCAGTTTGAGGTAAAACGTATGGTCGTACTGAATCGTTATTCTAAGCTATCATATTCATACAGCGATCTCTTCAATTTTTAAGGCAAAATCACATGACTATGAAATATAGGTCACTGTGACCTACGTTTATTTTGAGGTCAACGGTAGGGTCATACTGACTTATTTTTTGAATGTTACCATGGTGATACATCAAGACTAATCCACTAGACCATGAAATTAAGGGCATTGCGATCTACATATATTTCGAGGTCAAAAATCAAGCTGTACAGACTCCTTATCCAAAAACTGCTATGTCAATGTATCAAATATTCCCCAAAATGTAAGGCAAAATAACTGGACCATGAAATATTGTACACTGTGATCTACTTGTATGGCATCGGTTATACTGACTTAGTACCCCAAGCTATTATGTCCATACATCAAAAAGTGTTCAAGGTGTAAGGCAAAATCATTGGGCCATGAAATATGTCTTACTGCAACTTAATTTTGAAGTCAAATATCGGGTCGTACTGATTCATTATCTTAGGCTTTTATGTTCTTTCCTCAAATAAGGTCCTCAAGGTATAAGAAATAACCACTAGACCATGCAATACAGGTCTCTGTGATCTTTATTATTGCTAGGTCAAACATCAAGTTATATTTACTCATCATCCCAATCTATTATGTTCATATATCAAATAGTCCTCAAGGTAAAAGACCAAATCTACGAACAATGAAATATAACCCAATATAATCTATTTTAATTCTGAGGCCAAACATTGGTCATACTGTCCCATTATCTCAAGTTATCATGTCAATACATTAGATAGTTGTGGAGTTAAAAGCGCACAAACTGGACCATGAAGTATAGTTTACTGTGACCTACTTTTTAAGGTGTAACATTAAGCCATACTGATTTATCAGCCCAATCTATCATGTTCATAGATCTTCAAGATATATGGCAAAATCAATGAACCATGAAATATGAGTCATGGTGACCCACTTTTATTTTGAGGTCAACAGTCGCGTCATACCCAGTCATTATCTCAAGCAATCATTTCCATACATCAGAAGGTGTTCAAGATATAAGGCAAAATCACTGTTCCATGAAATACAGGTCACTGTACACCATTTATTTTGAGCTCAAATATAAGACCATACTGATTCTTTATTCTTAGAATCATATTTATACCTCAAATATTCTTCAAGATATAAAGTAAAACTAATGTATCATGAAACTTATTTCACTGTGACCTACTTCTGTTTGGAAGTCAATCATCGGGCCATTCTGACTTACTAACCCCAGATATCATTTTCATATATCAAAACTTTTTTCAGATATAAGGGAAAAGCTCTTGACCATGATATCTAAAGTCACTGTTACTGAGGTAAAACTATTTGCCATAGTGACTTATTAACCCAAGCTTTAATGTTCACACATCAAATTGTCTCCAACATATAAGGTCAAATTACTCGACCATGAAAAAAAGATCACTTCAACCTTCTTTAATTTGACGTCGAACATCAAGCAATATTTACTTATTGTCCCAACCTATAATCTTCCTACATCATCTAGTCTTCAAGATATACGGAAAAATAAATAAACCATGAAATATGGGTCACACTGACCTTCACTTCATTTACCGCAAGTCAGTGTCACAAAATTGAGCCGTGTCTGGCAAACTATCTGCATGAGTTGTTTCCGAAACAAATTTGTAGAAAGAATACATTTTAACAGTGTCCAAATTTTTGACCAGATCCACAACCAAAAATTTTCTATGTTTAAAGACCCACGAAATAAAGGTCATGATCTTATATGCATCACTGCCTTCAGAAGACCTTCCCCATATGTTTCTATGTAGAAAGTTTGAAGACTCTATCCGTTTTGGTTACTAAGAAACTGAGCTAAATGCAGCAGGTGAACCAAAATTTTCTCTGTTCAATGAGCCATGACATATAGGTCATGTATTAATATGACATTTAGTAGATCTTTCTTAGATGTTGCTTTATAGCAAATTAGAATTTTAAATCAATATACTATTTTTTCTTTTGACATACATGCATATAGATCTTTTTGGATATTTATTACTTGCGATAACTGGCATCACAAACGCGCAAAAGATCACTTTAACGACTATCTCAAAATTTTCAAAACATGTTATTCTAAGGTTCTAATTTACTAATCGAGATCAAACGACTCAATAAAGATTTCAGTACAGAATGTGCATTTAGGAAAAACTACAATGACATTTAACCTATGAACCTTGGACTGGTCCAACAAACATGGTTCTATCTGCACGCGCCGCCGAGAGTTTTGGCTCTATTTGTGTAAGTTCTTGACATTTTTACTGCAAGTTCTTCCGTATTTGCTCTCTGACGCCAGAATTAGATAAGAGTAGACATGTTCAGTTATCCTGTTAGGATTATAGGAATGAACTATATCATTTATATTATTTAAAGTTGTCATAACATGTATGCTGTGTATATGTACAACTTAGATGACAAAGCTACATGCCTAACTATTAAATGCGGGAGGTATTTAGTAAGCCATGCTTACTGCCACCTCTAGATACGAGTTTGGTATGATTTGCGATACCTACACAAACGCCATTTTCACTAGATGGTTAAACCAGACACTACCTAGTAGTCCCTAATAAAACATCCGAAATCGTATGTAAAAACGTGGCACTAAGCCGTTTGATAACCGGGTAATACAAAAAAAATCGTATTTAAACGTTTTCTAAAACGTAATAGAAACGTAGTAACACCTATATACCCACAAAACAAGTTAGTTTATTATTTTTTATTTTTTTGCCAAATTTAGGGCGGAAAACGTAGTATGACCTAGCCCTCGGAACGTGACGATGAGACTGGGGCTTTCGTGTAAAGCTTGGTACCAGCTCATCAGCCATGAGGGCATGTTCGGCAAGCACTCTTGTTGTTGATCATGCCCCCGATATCACTTTGCAGCTTAAACAAACTGATTAGAGTTTGTTATAACCTTTCTTTACAGTATAGTAACACAACCCTGAAAAGGATGGCTTCAACACGGGACCTCCTACGGGATGTAACGAGCTCTTTAAATTCTAAGATGACTACCGAAAATCCTTATGAATATATCACTACAAGCGTTAGCAGCAATCAGACGAATGTGACAGAGATAGATCATGCAGCTGTTGATAACATAGACGCATTCCTCAAGAGGCTTTTCGACATTCTTATCCTTATTACCGTTTGTATAGTGATGGTGGCACTTGGATGTACGATAAGATTGAAGGTTCTTAAATCCCAGTTGAAAAGGCCGGTCGGAATAGTCATTGGACTCGTAAGCCAGTTCATTATATTTCCTGCTGTCACTTTCGGACTTGCACATGCGCTGCAACTGGAAAAGTGGCATGCGATTGGGATGATTCTGCTAGGAACCTCACCAGGAGGGAGTATCTCAAACGTTCTGACGTATTATTGTGAAGGCGATGTCACTTTAAGGTACGTTGTTATTGTTTTTCGTTTGTTTCTTTACGTCCATGGGAAACAGCTATGGTCATGTCGGGACGGTAAGTTAACCTAACCACACTATTCCTGGGCAGGCTTAGATCTCCTAAGCGGTTAACCAGTACTAAGTGCACATACTTTCGCCAGTAACTGACAACTGTCCTTCTCGAATCAGCGGAAGGAGAAACGAAAGTATGTTGCCGGACCGAGTAACGAACTCGGGACCCGGTAAGGGAATATGCAGTAGAGTGTTTGCCCATAGGAAAGATTTTAGGCGCGTGTACATGAGTGAATTGAATTTTCAAACTGATCAATCTTCGGGGTCTTGTGCAAGATCTTATTGTGTAGATTCCAAACAGTAGCAGAACTTTGTGTTTGTTTACTTATTTATTTATTATGCCCCGCTATTAAATGGCGGCGGGCATATAGCGTTTACCCTGTCCGTGTGTGCGTTTGTGTTTGTTTGTTCGTTTGTTTTTTTGTGTGTTAGTGTGTTACCAGAATTGTGTTCGGGCATGGTGGGATTTGAAACCTATTTGGCACAAACGATCATTATGACAAGACAGTGTCGCGAGCAAGAATTTTGTAGCTAGCTGAAAGGTCAAGGTCTCACTGCACACTTAAAATTTGTGCATGGGCAATAGTAACAACATTACTGTGTACGGCCCATAATTTTGTCCTTCATGATTGGATTTCAGAATTATTTGGCATAAATAATTAGCATGACAAGACAATGTGTCATGTGCAAAAATCATGTCTCTAGCTTAAAAGTCAAGGTCACACTCTGCATGTAAACTTTGTGCATATGCTATAGTAAAATACATTCATGTCCAGCCGATAACTTTGTCCTACATGGTGGGATTTCAAAAATTTGGCATAAATGATTTTCACGACATGACAATGTGTCGCATGCAAGAACCATTCTCTATTTCAAAGGTCAAGGTCACAGTCTGCACTTAAACTTTAAGCATAGGCGACAGTGAAACATGATCATGACCGGCCTATTACTTTGTCTTGCATAATGGGATTTGAAAATAATTATTTGGCATAAATGATCATTATGACTAGCTGATGTGTCATATGCAAGAACCACGCCACTAGCTCAAAGATCAAGGACACTGTCCACACTTAAACGTTATGCATAAGCACAGTGTAAACCTGCTAGCATTTGGCCCATAACTTTGTCCTGCATGGTGGAATTTCACAATTATTTGGCAAGAAAATTTGTTGCTTGCAAAGACCTTGTCACTAGCTTAAAGACCAAGGTCACAGTGCGCACTTTGAAATCTAGTTATCCTACAAGCGCCAGTACCTTAATCAAGGCGCTATAATACTCAATGCTCTGGGCGGGGGCATCCGTGTCCTATGGACACATTTCTGGTGTATTTATTTTAAATAATGTCTCGTAGGTATAACCGAATTTGATGACTTTCGCCTTGGTGTTGTTTGCTGCCAAACACTCCACCTTTGTTAGAAGCTATCTCCACTACAGGAGGCAGTAATAAAATCGAGTCTGCTATTTTCATTGAATTTTGTTTTGTGTCGTTCTTACTTTCAAAAAATCAACTTTAAAAATATGTTTTTGGAGTGATTTTTAATTTTGTGGCTCTTATCCGGTTTTCGATGTGTAAACGCCAGCGGACACACGTCCATAAAATCCACAACATAAAATTCATATCTTATCGCTCAAACTCGGTCTCTGTTACTGCAAACTTCTACAGTATGCGCTTCTCTGGTTTTCGTAGCCATATATTGTCAGGGTCACTGATGAGGCTTGAATAGCCAAAACTTTGAAGTTCCTTCTTTTGAACGTGCGCTCTGCTCTTGAAGGAGCCTTCAAGATTTTAATTTTATAAATTCTACTGAGTATCTCAGAAAACGCAGCAAAGTAAATAGTTCCTAGTTGTTCCAGGTTTCTGGTTCAGCGAATTTATCGAAGTATAAACGCCGCTTTGGTACGCTCTTTTCCAGTCAAATTAGCATTAAAAAATAAGTTGGAATAATTGATTTTTACATTTGTAGTGTGTCAATGACAGCTATATCTACTGTTGTTGGTATTGGGATGATGCCTCTGAACTCCTGGATCTACTCAAGAAGTTGGGCAGACCATAAAACTGTAATACCAATCAAGAATATCATGATTGGTCTTGCTTCTATGTTGATTCCAGTGGCTATAGGAATAGCTATCCTTGTAAAGTCGCCGAAAATAGCAAAATGGATCACTAGGGTGAGGTCTTCTCTTGTCTGTTTTGCTGAATTCTTGTAAATGCCTGGAAGACGATTACCCCTTATTTAGTGTTTTAAAAATATTTTTGACCACCCAAAACGTTTCTCTAGGTCATTAACATTCCTTGTTAAACGTTTGTTGAACATGAAGTGTTATTGACCTGTACACAAATCATATTGTCCTCCGCTTGGCGTCGGTCAGTATGAATTTCACTTCTTGTTCATCGAAATCGTATCATTTTGCGTATGTGCACGACTGTTGTGCTTCTTAGGCGAACTTTTGAAAAAAGAAAATATACCAATAGAATTGCTAGAAATAGTATTAACATATCACCGAATGTTTATTATCTATTAACATGACAATATGAGTTATACGGCCTCAAGCAATATTTTGTAATGTCACTGACTTTTAATTCTATGGAAACGAATCTGTTGATTCAATGTTTACAGTGGATCACTTGTTAGTCAAGATAAGAAGTTCACTCATGTTACTTACAGTAATTGTATGAGGGGCATTTTAAAAGTACGTAGAAAGGCACCGTAACTCTACAATGCGTTGACAAAATACTACCAAAGTATATACTTTTGGAAACAAGAGTACATCTGCTACAGGATGGTTTTTACATCATCTAAACAGTATTTGACATGCACGTGCAGTACATGCTTGAAATGGATAGGTGTATAGATACTGCATTTTAAGCAATGTAATGTGCTCAGAGAGGCGCCGTAGTCGAGTGTTTAGAGTGGCTCGGTTATTGTGCAGAAAGTCACCGAAAGGTCGTGAGTTCGCGGCTCACGATCGCCATCCGACGACTGGAAAACTCTCTCTGTCAACCCAGCTGTAAATGGGTACATTTTTCGAATCAGGGAAGGATAAGGCAGCGAAAGGAGAGAGATGGTCACCCCCATCAGCTTTGCCCAAGATACAGTGGGTCTCTAACCCCCACTGCCCTTACGGCTATTAGGCTATGGGAAACCGTTATCTTTTTAATGCTCTTAGATCGATACAAAATGGATAACGTCGTTTAAGATAATAATTTTAGAAACTATTCATCTACTGGTTACATTTCTATCCGTTTTATTGGGCGATCACTAAGCATAAAATTTACACATTCTGATTAAAATAATACATTATTAAAATAATGACGGTCGTTCAAAAATGGCGACTTTTCAGGAAACTTTTTATAGTTTTACAATAACAGCAACAACAAAATCCAATAAAATGCAGACGTTTTGCTTTTTTTTTTTTTTTTTTTTTTTTTGTAGAAAATGAAAATGAATGAAAATCATTTCGTCTTGCTAAAATTTTGGATTGCCGTGTTCCGTTCGTAAGAAAATTAATCCAGATTACATAAGCCCTGATTTCAAGAAGTTGATGGGGTAACTAAACATGCGATGTTTCATCCTAGGGCCGAGACTTTTTAAAGATATCAAGTTTTCCATAAAATAAATCTATTTCAAGTCACAAGGCGTTTTCTTTGTTTCATTTGTAACCTTTTTTTATTTAAAATGAACAAATGCCTTTAAGTATTACTATTGTCATCCTACACCATTGGGAGATTTGAAGAACTATCCGCCCTTTGCACATTACTCCTTTTCATTTTATTTCAAAGCACACGAGTTGTGCTTGATGAGAAACCATACACGGAACAAGGCTAAACAACTACCTGGTGTATATTTATAAAATGAGCCGCGACACGAGAAAACCAACAAAGCGGTTGTGCGTCCAGCGCAGACTCAGATCAGCCTGGGCATCCACCCAGTCTGATCAGAATCTTCGCTGTCCGCATGAAGGTAGCTTAGTACCCTTTAAGCGTCTATGGCAGACACTGCTCAGACTAGGCGGATGCTTAGGCTGATCTGAGTCTGCACTGGGCGCACAACCACTTTGTTGGTTTTCTCGTGTCGCGGCTCAAATATATACATTGTGCCATGCGGTTTTCTGCCGTATTGTAAATGCATACCATGTGTTTTTTTCAGATGTTTATATTAGTTTCAGTAATACCCGCCCAATTCAGTCAATTAAGTATGTAGAGTTTGTCATATGATAGCAAATAAAATTCATGAAAATAGTATATTTTTCTAAATGAGTGAAAATGTCATGCACCACTTTCGAAAAAGTAAAACATTGCGTTTTCCACTGTCCGAAACGTATGTACATTCAAAATAATATATATCTTGTGCCTGTCGCATACCTTCCATCTCAAAGGACTTCTATGATTAAGGCGTGAATTTTCCCCATGATTAAAAAGTTATACGGATCACTGACATTTGCTTTGCATTTTTGACTATGACATGTAACTTGCATGACAAATGAATTTTCAGGTGTTTGTGTCTATGTAAAGTACGTTAAACATACGTTGACGTTGACGTCATTGTTGAGATAAATTGTAAATTATCCTCTAACTGATCGTTGAAATAATGATTTATTGTATACATTTCACCTTTGTGTGACGCACATTACTTAGATAACAGACAACACTGGATAGTTTTAACTATATGTATGTGACCTTGACCTCATTTCAAGGTCATGGTACACAATATTATCCTTGAAGATCACAGTGCTACTGTTGGCCATTCTTCTTCTTTGGCTCGCTGAGTATCGTTCCCCCCCGTGACCCAGCTTCCCACTCATATATATTGCGTATTTGCATCGCATAAGTCTGCTGCATGAAGGAAATGCTGGGTCACGGGGGGGAAAGTACTTGTATTTTAGTTATAGTGAAGCGTTCTCTTTTGGCCGATTTGACCGGAAGTTTAACTGTGGATTGGCATGTTTAAATGCCAATCAAGCGTATCAAGAAGGAAATCATTGCTTTGTATTGTTATATGCGTGTATTTAGCATGCATTTATGACAAAAATGTATGGAATGAATGACTGATTTCAATATTTTTATTACCTCAAAAAATGAGGTATGCAAAAACCTTCAATTTAGGGTAGGTAGGGTCAGACTGGATTATCTCCCCATGTCTATGGGACTGAATCACAAATGATCTGATTTCATACGGTTTACATATTTGTGGAAGCTCTGCTAAGAAAAAATTGCCAACTTTATACTTTTTGAAAATTCGGACCTGTCTCGCCGGTCTAATGGGGAAAATCCTCGCCTTAATCATAGAAGTCCTTTATTTTTTAACATAGACCAAAGATTGCTGTTTTAAATTGTACCAAACATGAATAGGTTTATTAATCAGTTTCTGAAAACGTGGACCGTACTACGTACTTTTCAAACGTCCCTCGTATTTCATTTTAGTAAACAGTAAGCTCTCGACATCTCAAAGTCGAAGGTCATCTCAAACTACTGGTATCTACTGGTCCCAGAAAGTTTACTTTCAGAAAAGATACAGTATTTTGAGATACGATGAGTTGAAATGTTAAGAAACAAGAATTATTAGAAGAAAATAACGCGCGACTTATCGCAGCTTAATTTTCACACGGGAAAGTAAAGTATGGAATATACTGGCCAAGTGAAATGAGATAACTGCAGTGTCAGAATAATCGGTTGTCCTCAACATTATTTAAACCCCTAAAATATTGCTCTAAACTGTGAAAAAAGGTCAAAGTGACCTAGAAGCGATATGAGGTCAATCACTGTATCTGAATGCACCGTTACATCAAGTGTGATTAAAATCGATAAAAGTGTTGTAGATATTGGCTTAAATTACTGGCCCATGAAATAAAGGTCACACTGACCTACAGTCAGTATAAGGCCTCTCACAGTGTCAGTTAAACCCATATACCCAAGTATAATCCAAATCCATGTCATAGTGTTTGCGATATTGCCAAAAATCTAGACCATGAAATATATGTATTAATGACAAATAATTTATATAAGGTTACTCACAGTACCACCCCAACTATTAACCCAAGTAAAAGGTAAATCCATAAAGTTGTGTTAGAAAAATAAGGCAAATTAATTGGACCATTAAATATACTTCAATGTGATCTACTTTAAGTACGAGGTCATACTTATAACAAGTATCATGTAAAAGAAGGTAATGGTTTCCCATAGCCTAATAGCCGTAGGGGCAGTGGGGGTTAGAGACCCACTGTATCTTGGGCACAGCTGATGAAAGGCGGAGCCCATCTCTCTCCTTCCGCTGCCTTATCCTTCCCTGATTCGAGAAAGGTACCCATTTACTGCTGGGTTGACAGAGAGAGTTTTCCAGTCGTCGGATGGCGACGGTGAGCCGCGAACTCACGACCTTCCGGCGACTTTCTGCACCATAACCGAGTCAATTAAGTCTTAGAGGATTAAATTATTCTTAGGAGAACTGTTTATTCTGACACTGCAGTTGATCTCATTTCCCTTGGCCGGTGTTGTCCATATTAAACATGCGCTTGTTACAGTCAAGAGCCCGTAAGTCACGATTTATTGTCTTCTAACAATTATTATTATATCTTTTGCCAGATAGGGACTGCCTTCGGATTTCTGATGATTGGTGGTGTTATTTCCGTTGGCTGCTACCTCTATCCACATATGTTCTCTTCCGGTTGGCAGATGTGCCTGGCTTCCTGCTTACTACCTGTTCTCGGTCTCACAATTGGTTATGCTTCTTCATCGATCTGCTGTTTGCCCCATGCATCTCGGAGAGCTATTGCCATTGAGTCCGGCTGCCAGAATGTAGCACTATGCATAACGTTGGTGACCATTTCGTATGGAGCGGATGTATACTTAAAGGTGTTGGTATTCCCGGCATTGTTTGGAGTAGTAGGGTCGGCGACTAACCTGACCTTTGTAGGATTGTACCGTACACAAAAGCTTGTAAGAAGACGCCTTCGTCGAAATGGAAATAAACTGATGAGTTCAGATGAAATCGAACCTGATATACATAAGAGGAAAGACACAGAGACTGATATAGAGTCTCGATGTGATGTTAGTAGTAATCAAGTAACGCTCTGAGCATAGCTACATCACGGACTACCAATTTCAAATAAAAAAGTAAATGCGAAAACATGTTTTAGTATTTTCTTACATTCCGTTCCAAGGCAGAAACCTCCCACTGGGTACACAACGTTGAATCAACATCGAAAACGTCCTGGCGCTGAATCAACTTTGAATCAAATTTTGATTCAACGTCGTGTGCCTGTTGATTCAACATTGAATCAACGTTGATTCAACCTAATTACATTGAATCGGCTTGATTCAACGTAATGACGTTGAATCAACTTTGAATCAGTTTTGATTCAACATTGTATACCTGTTGGGCTCGTAATGACGTTGAATCAACTTTGAATCAGTTTTGATTCAACATTGTATGCCTGTTGGGCTCTGATGTACATCCCGTTTGTCTTATTTCAAGCATTGCGGTTGGCTGTTTAGCTGTCCACTTTGCTTTCTGTTTTGTTTAAGAAATAGATCAGCTCTAGCAGTGAATTGTTGAGTAATAATTCACTGTTTGGAGGTCAGTTGTAAATTAGATCATATCACGAGCGCGGAACAGGGAATTATTACTCAACAATGCAATGCTAGAGCTGAACTATTTCGATTCTAACGCTCAAAAACGCTGAAAAAGTATGATTTTCATTCAAACTCTCCGAACCTTCTTGCCAGCGCGTTCATGCTCATGCCAATATTCTTAACTGTATCTAAGGTAAATGTACGTTTTTATGGCAATTTTAGAAGAAGAAAAAAGACGTTATACCGTCTAACGTCTCGAAACGTCACTAAATTACGTCAGTAATGCAAGTGACGTCAGTAATTAGACTCACGAACTCCTAGACAGTGAATTGTTGCAGTATAAAACATGGAAACTTTCCATTGCTTCTATAGGCGTACTGTGTTAGAATTTGGGATTTAAAACGACAGACGTTTATGTGTCTATTTATAATATATGGCCTTTATGTTTGCTGAATGTTGTGTGCAGTTCGTCTGTGTTAGTATGACAGTGTCATTTACTGAGGATGTACCGTTTTGTCGTTTGCGTTTTTTCCATTTTTCCATTTTTTTTTCTTTTACGGATTTTAAGTGGGCTTATTCTGCTTTGTGACTTGTTTATCTTTATGTTCAGTTTTTCACTTAATTGAACCAAAGGGTCCGCGACATTTGCCGAAAGACTAATGACTTTGAACCTTTGAACGTAGCATCGAGTACAAAGTTCGCTCAAATAATGACCGTGTATTGACTTCATCTGAGCCGCGACACGACAAAACCAACAATGTGGCTGTGCGGCCCGCGCAGACTCAGATCAGCCTGGGCATCCCTCCAGTCTGATAAGAGTATTCGCTTTGCGCTGAAAGGTTAGCTCAGGGTCTAAGCTATCCCCATGTGGACAGCGAAGACTCTGATCAGACTGGGCGGATGCCTAGACTGATCTATGTCTGCGCTGGGCGCACAACTACTTTGTTGGTTTTCTCGCGTCGCGTCTCAAATTTATGGCACGGTCATGCTTTAATATAGGAAAATTCTTAAACAATGGATTTCTCAGAAACTACGTCAGTCTAAGGTATAATATTTGGTATGTATGGTTAAAAATAGCAAATGGGGACGTAAAGTTCGCGAAGATTCTGTCGCCTGTCAACATTTTCAAACACCTCCACTTATGCAAATGGAGCAAAGGAACAAAAAAGCCGTGTTTCATTTGAAACCTCCTGGGTAAAAGGGAATGAAAGTTTTTTCAGAAGATCTTTGTTACATGGCCAACATAGCCACCATGTCCATATATGGTAAAAATGCTTTACAAATATTTTTATCCAGAATCGAAAGGCCGTTAACCTTGAAACTTTGTATGTTGTATTGGGGACTCAGGCCCTACAAAGTGTGTTTAATTGGTGACCCAAGAATGAAATGGACCTAATTTATGGCAAGGTATATTTGGTCCCTTACGCTTTAATATGTGAAACTGCTGAATCTACAAGTTTCACAGAAACATTTAAAACCTACGTATAATGATTGGAAAATATGGGGTTAACTAAATGAATACATGAAGACATAAGGTCACCAAAGGTCAAGTTAATTTTTGACCTATGTTCGAAGTCACTAAGATTTTAAAATTGAAATATGCACTCCTCTAAACTTGTAACAATTGAGCAAGATGACAAATCGTCTCTGTTTAAAGTAAGGTTTCAGGTGAGCTACAATACCATTGATCCTCTGGTTAATATCATTTTTCTTTCTTTCTTCCATTACGTCTTAACCTCCGAGGAGGACATCAGATGGGGTTTGGTATACAAGTGCAAAAAGGGGGTTAGTTGAGATAAAAGAGGTGAACAGTTAAGAAAAAGTATACAAGTGAAATAGAGAGATTAGTGTAGATAAAAGATAAAAGCACATCTGATATTTACGGTGAGACATGGACTACTTTGCACACAGGATGACTGAATTGTGCCACAGTAGGTAAAACAGGGATATAGGATGGTAGGGCGTTCCAATGGACTATTGTACGGGGAAAGTATGTGTACTTGTATTAATCTTTGAGAGTAGGAATTTGCCTGTAAGCTAGTTGGTGATTGTATCTTGACTGCCTAGTGTTTAAAATTAGGTAGTCTGCTGCAGGTATAGCAACAAGATCATATGTGATCTTGTACATGAGGATAAGTCGGCTGTCAATACGCCGCTGTTCTAGAGTGCGCCATTTTAGGTCCTTTATCATTTGCGTTACACTAGAGGTGCGCTGGTAATCTCGGGTGGCCCAGCGGGCTGCCCTGCGCTGTACTGCTTCAAGTTTCGTTATGTTTGATGCTGTATGAGGAGACCACACTGTTGAAGCATACTCTAACTGTGGTCGAACAAGTGTTGTATATGCTGTGGATTTTAGGTCCTTATTATGGACCTTGATATTTCTTTTTAAAAACCCTAGTGTTTGGTTTGCTTTCTTGGAGATAGAATCAATGTGGGGGCTCCAAGAAAGGTCATCTGAGATTGTAACCCCCAGATATTTTGCGGCAGGTACTGAGTCTAGGACAGTTTCATGGAGTCGGTATTTGGTTTGGATGGGACATTTAGCTCTTGTGATATGTAGGACCTGGCATTTAGAGGGGTTGAAGCTCATGTCCCATCGTTTTTCCCATATTTCTAGTTGGTGAAGGTCATTTTGCAGCGTAATCGACTCACCTTCTGAGCTAATGGCTAGGTGTATGGCTGTATCGTCTGCAAAAAGCCTAACTCTGGACTTGACCTGGTCAGGTAGGTCATTTATATAGGCTAGAAAGAGAATGGGTCCAAGGACTGAGCCCTGCGGGACACCAGATGATACTGCTATTTTGTCTGATTTAACTCCGTTTAAAACAACGGCTTGAGAACGAGAATCTAAGAAGTCTTTAACCCAATTTAAAGTTTTGCCCCGAATTCCGTAGAAGTGCAATTTGGAAATTAGTTTCTCGTGTGCAACTTTGTGAAAAGCCTTACTGAAATCTAAAAGTATCAAATCAGTTTGCTTCCCCATCTGCATATTTTTAGCAATTTCATCAACTAGCATTACTAACTGAGTCTCGCAGGACCTTTTCTCCCTGAACCCATGTTCCAGCTCAAACTGTATGTTGGAATTAGCCAAATGCTTAGTCAAGTTGGATGTGACTATGTGTTCGATCACTTTGCACAGAACACATGTGAGAGAAATAGGCCGGTAATTTGCAGGGTCTGACTTGTCTCCCTTTTTGAAAATAGGAGACACATTGGCTACTTCCAGATATGAGGAAGCTTTCCAGAGTCAAGTGACTTCTGAAATATCACTTGTAATATGGGGGCAAGTTCTGCATGGAGAGTCTGTAGAGCTATGGGCTTAAGTTGGTCAGGACCAGCTGCTTTGTGGGGATTCAGAGATTGAAGCAGCTTTTCAATGCCCTTTACAGAAATATGTATATCAGGCATTTGACTGTGGGGGCTTGATTGAAAGGGTAAGTTGCATCCCTGATCATTTAGCTCCTGAAGTTTTCGCTGAGCCAAGGAACTTAAGTGTTCCGGGGATTTGGGGCTGAAAACAGACTGGAATTGTCTGTTTAAAGATTTGATTTCTCACGGTCATCAGAGAGAGTCCTTCCATCCGACTTCAATGGGGCTACACCACTGGCATCTTGTTTTGAATGTTTCAGGAGTGAATACAGCTTTTTAGTATTTACCTTAGGGGGGCCAATTTCCTCTTGATCAGTGGTGGTATTCATTCCTAGGATATCACCTAGGTAACGCTCGTATGCCCTATCTGTGACCCTGCATACAAGGTGCTTCAGGTCATGGAATTTCTTTGTGTCGTTTGGTCTACCTGACCGTTTCATTCGCTTGTAAAATTTATCCCTTTTCCTCATTAACCTACGGATTTCCTGATTGATCCATGGAAAGCCATCACGTGTGCCAGCTTTCCTTGTAGGGATAAATTCATTGATGCATTGCTCAAGTCTGCGTACAAACTTATCCCACAGTTCTTGAACATCTGCAGTAGCAAGGTCAGTAAGGAGCTCAGACTGAAAATCACTCATAGTTTGTTTAAGCTGGGTCCCAATTTGCTTTTTTATAGAGGGGAATAATGCGGGGGACCTGCTTAGTCTGGCTCGGTATAGTATTAACAAGTACCTGGACTATATCATGGTCACTGAGACCAGGAAGAATTGATACCTTATCAATAAGGGTGGGGTTGGAGGTGAAGAATAGGTCTAGAATGTGTTTACCTCGTGTAGGGGAGGTAACCATCTGCTCAAGGAGACAGTCATTCAGGATTTCCAGACACTCTCTGTAAAAAGTGGGAAAACTACAGTCAGGGGTGGGAGATAAACTTTCCCAGTCCACTTTTGGCAGGTTAAAATCACCCATTAGCCAAATAGATGATGAAGTTTGTTTCACCATATCCAATGATTTACTCATTTCATCCAGGCTATGTTGGTCAAATTCATGGGGTTTGTAATAAGCACCTATCAAAACTGACTTGGATCCAACAAGATTCAGTTGGACCCAAAGGTTTTCACAGTCTGTGTTGAATTCAGACTTTCCTTCTGAGGAGAGATCAGATCTTACCAGGATTATTACCCCACCGCCTCTCTGACCAGTGCGGTCTCTCCGGTTGACGGTATATCCAAGCTCTGGCGGAAAGTACTCACTGTCAAACATTTCTTTGGTAAGCCAAGTTTCAGTGCCAACAATAATATCTGGTTTATTCAATTCCACAAAACTAAAGAGCTGCAACTTTTTCTCCGTAAGGGACTGAAAGTTGATATGGACTATTTTCAAGGGAGGTGCAGTCTTTGGAAGTTGACTTTTTATGGGGGTTGATGATGAAGCAGGCTGAAAGCCCTTTTCAGGTGAATGTAAAACATTAAAACTATTTACAGATGCGAGAGCACTGAGATCGGAGACTGAACTCAATGAATAGTTCATGGAATCACATTTTATGCAATGCCATGAACAATTTGAGTTTGATAAGTAGTCATAAAGTGTATTCCCAACTCTCTGACATGGTGCATGGAACCATATATTATAAGTATCACACTGGAGGCCTTGGTGATCGTCTGTGACTGGGGAAGCACATTTCCCGCATGGAAATGTTGGAATCTGTGTGCTGTCCGAATCCATGTTCCTTGTGACAGCATACACAAACAGGACAAGAGATACACTGAAAAATATCTGCAGTACTCTCTTTCTACTATATTCTGTAGTCATACTACGCATATGAGCAACAGGACTTACCAAATTTACTGAAACTAGAACCATTTTTAGCATAACGATTATTTTATTAGTATTTTTTATACGCCCGTCGAAGACGGGTCGTATTATGTCATGACCTCCGTCCGTCCGTCCGTCTGTCCGTTAACTTTCGTGTCCGCTCCATATCTCCTTAACCCCTTGAAAGATTTTTTTTGAAACTTTGGTCAAATATTCGCCATATCGAGACGATGTGCAGAACTCATACTTCAATGATGTCGGACAAAGGTCAAGGCCACACTTAGAGGTCAAAGCTCAAATGGTAAATTTTCTTGTCCGCTCCATATCTTGAAAACCGTTTAAGATTTCTTCACGAAAGTTTGTACAAATATAAATCACAATCAGACGATGTGCAAAGAAAAAGAACCATAACCCTATTTCATTTTTGACGGCATTATGTCCCTTTGTATTTTTTAGTTGTAGTAATTTCATATAAGCTTCGTGTCCGCTCCATATCTCAAAAACCATTTAAGATTTCTTCATGAAAGTTAGTGTAATTATAAAGCACCATCAGACGATGTGCAGAGAAAAAGGACCATAACCCTACTTTCACATTTAACAAAATTACGCCCCTTTGTATTTTTCGTATAGTAATTTCATATAAGCTTTGTGTCCGCTCCATATCTCTAAAACAGTGTAAGATTTCTTCATGAAAGTTTGTATAAATATAAAGCACTATAAGACGATGTGCAGAGAAAAAGAACCATAACCCTATTTTCATTTTAGACGGAATTATGTCCCTTTTTATTTTTCATATAGTAATTTCACATGAGCTTCGTGTCCGCTCCATATCTCGAAAACCATTTAAGGTTTGTTCATTAAAGTATGTATACATATAAAGCACCATCAGATGATGTGCAGGGAAAAAAAACCATAACCCTACTTTCATTTTTAACAAAATTACGCCCCTTGTATTTTTCGTAATGTAATTTTGTATTAAATTCGTGTCCACTCCATATCTCCTTAACCTCTTGAAAGATTTTTTTGAAACTTGAGGCCAATGTTTACCTTATCGAGGCAACTTGCAGAATTTGTATTTCAACAATGTCCGACTAAGATCAAGGTCACACTTAGAGGTCAAAGTTCAAAAGGTAACATTATTTGTCAGCTCCATATCTCAAAAACCGTATAAGATTTCTTCATAAAAGTTGATACAAATAAAATTATGAAGCATTATCAGACAATGTGCAGAGAAAAAGAACCATAAACCTTCTTTCAGTTTTAACGGAATTATGCAACTTTGTATTTTTCAAATAGTAATTTCGTGTCTGCTCCATATCTTGAAAACCGTTTAAGATGTCTTCATGAAAGTTTGTACAAATATCAGACGATATGCAGAGAACAAGAACCATGACCCTGTGACTTTCAGTTCTGATGGAATTATGCCCCTTTGTAATTTTTGTCTAGGAATTTCATATTAGCTTCGTTTGTTTTGTAGTTTTATATCTGCCTTATTATTGAAGATTTAAGCTACTGACATAAGTTCTGTCATCACTTGTTGTCTTTCCAACTTTAAGCCCCAACGGGCGTATATTGCCCCGCTCAGCGGAGCTCTTGTTTTTTCTTTTTTTCTTTCTTTTAATTTCAAAATCTAAGTAGCCGACGTTTAGACTTTGGATATAAGCAGCTGCACATTGTTATCAATACAACGAAGATTCTTCCAGAGGTTCATTCTTTAGAATTTTTATATCTTCACTATAGCTGATGTTAGGTGCCGTGTGATGGCCATAAAAGGTAATCCCGTACGTGCGTCATCATTGTGAAGATTATATAATCCAGCCGCGACACGACACAACCAAAAAGTGGCATATGTGCCACAAGAAGACTAGGATCAGCCTGGGCATCCGCTCAGTCTGATCAGAGTCTTTGCAGTGCGTTTAGACGCTAGCTTTTCGACAAGAGACAAATGGAATATAAATCTTGCCCCGTGGTTATAAAACTTTTTTATGCTCAACTCAGCTGAGCATTAAAATTTCTCTGCTGATAAATATGAAAATGCCTGCTAATGTTGGTATTTTTATATTCATAAGCAGAGAAAATTTCATACTCAGCTAAACTGAGGAAGAAAACAACTGTACTTATCAGTAATTTGCTATTTATTAGCTGGTAAAATTTCATACTCAGCTGAGTTGAGCAGAAAAAAAGTTTTAAAACCTCGGGGCCTGGTTATCAAACGCCATGTATCATTTGAATCAAATCACTGTGAATATCCTCTTGAACATAATCATCATGATGTCAGTTTTCGGATGATAACTCAGTGATGATGGTTTATGTTCAAGGATCTTGAGATATGTCCATGCCGACATCGAAGACTGATTAGAGTGGGCGAGTGCACATGCCACATTGTTGGTTTTGTGGTACCGCGGCTCAAATTAATATTTTTTCTGGTTCTTTGTATAACTGGGCTCATTTTGAATCAATCTGAAAATAAAGTTGCGCTGAAACTGGTGCCAGTGAGCGTGGGCAATGTTGCAACATAACCCCAGCAGGCACACAAGGTTGGATCAACCTTGGATCAACCTTGATTCAACGTCATAACGTTGAATCAAGGTTGATTCAACCGTGTGTGTCAAGTGGGACATTACTTCTCAACGACCCTTTGAGACAGTATTTCAGTCTATATGAGCCACTTCCCAGAGAGAGGGAGAAAAAAATCGGGCGATGAACAAAAGCCATCCGATATTGACCCTAATACTGTTCCATTACTAAATACAGTAATAGTGCTAGATGGAACACGCATGACTCGGCATAAAACTGTAATCTATCATAGTTTACGTCTCTGACCAACAACAAATATCATCCATAGTGCAGATTATACCAGCGGATATTCTGAGAAATAAAATCTTTTTGATTGGTGAAGACTCACTCATATTCTAAATCATCGCTTTTTATTCATTTTGACCTATTTTTGATACTAATCAATCTTTGAATCGACTGCTTTATTAAGATCTTGAAATTATAGTGTAATTTTTTTCTGGCTTTCGTTTAGGCCGTTAATACACCAATATACGCACCATGGCAACACTTTACAGCCAATCCCTTAAAGCGAACAAAAACAAAAAAAGCTGAGTTCGCAATGAGCACAGACCCAGCTGAGGCAGTTCATCATAAGCCGTCTCATCAGGATCTACACTGCAGCATAGTTTTTGAATTTTAAATGTGATATACCTTGGATACAGTTTTTGAAAATGTTGTCGTCTGCTTTTTGGGCAGTTTAAGGTTTAAAACTAACACTTTTATCAGATTCCGCAGGCAATCTTATCCGATTTTGTGGATGCACTCTTCACTGTTTTTACTGGACATGAAAATTGTTTTTTAAAATCCTTTGTCTCGTATACCATTATCTTTATTTGAACCGCGTCACGACAAAACCAACACAGTGGAAACTGTGCCCAGTGAAGACTAAGTTCAGCCTGGACATCCGCCCAGTCTGATCAGAGTCTTCGCTTGCGCTTAAAAGATAACTAAGGGTCTAAGCGATCTCGATGTCAAAAGCAAAGTCTCTGATCATAAGTCTGAGTCTTCGCTGGACGCACAGGCCACTTTGTTGGTTTTTCCGTGTCGTGGCTTATTTGCACTCTAGCTCATAGACTTTTTTAAATGGGCTCCTCCTCCTCCCCTACATCCATTCCATTTTTTTTTTGTTTTTGTCTATTTTTTCCCTCTCCTTCTTTTCTTTTCTTTTTTTTCAAAATAAGATATTTATATCATTTCAAAATTACAAAGTTACACATTATGTACATCACGGGCTCATAGACTTTCTTAGATTTTCACACGTCACACGCTCACGTTTCTGGAGCTGTTGAACGCTAAATGTCTTTGAACTCGGATTTAACATTACTAAAGAAGACAGTTAAGTTAGTAGTAGCTATGGCAACGCAAATTATTTCCATTAGTTTTTATTAGAGGTATATAGATTCACCGCTGTTTTATCTGCCATTGACATAAGGGAACAACCTTTGTGACTCTCTTTGCCTCTAAGGACGCCGAGGTCCTTCCAATTACATAAGAAGCATTTTTCCCTTCCGTAGGTGATCCCCATTTATATGTGAAGCAGTACTGAAACTAGCAGAGTTTCTTTCCTGAATCCATATTCCAGCAGGCACATGACGTCCAAAAGTACGTCTTTCTGACATCGATGCGACGTGATGACGTCGCATCGATGTCAGTACGGCGTCATTTTGAGGTCATTGGCCCGCTGGAATTTACCTTAGCGGGTTTTGAAAAATTGCCTCTATCTAAATCATATTTCAATCTGTGGGATTTGGAAATCCGAGAGATCACGTGGTTTTGTTTCACGTGCTTCTGAAATTGGCACAGCTTCGTGTTGCTTTCTATATGTTCTGAAGTCCAGTTTGTATAGCAGGACGAATGATGTCTTCTTGAACGTAATCACCATGATGTCATTTTTCGGATGATAACTCAGTGATGATGGTTCGTGATCAAGGGCCATAACTCTTGTTGGACCTCTGTCGGCACTGAGACGAAACAGCGCTCCAGGATATTTATTTACGCGCCTTTCAATAACAAGAACGTATAGATTTCCGTATCTATCCAGAGCTATACCCCTATGATGAGCTGCTAGGTCAGTAAATTGGTCAAGAATGTCAAAGTTCGTTGGATTGTAAACAATGACACTGTCGGCATTTGCGCCATATAGCCTGCACTGATCAATATCAAGCCAAAGAAAATCGGGGGTCTCGTCAATTCCATCTCTAACTATACGAAGAAGGTCACCGTCTAGGTCGAATATCTTAAAATGATTGTTTTCTCTATCTGTAATACATGCAACACACAGAGTTTCATCAATATCGTCATAAGCAATTCCTTGACATTCGCCATGATTTGATTCGAAAGATATGACGTCTATTACCAGACCTATATTCCATTTGTCCCTTTTTGAAATAATGTAAGCTTTTCCGTTGTCAGCAGTTAGTGCCATCTTGAAATGGTTGATAGCCGTGATGTCCAAGGGGCGTGGCCTTTCGTCATCGCAGGCGTAAACTTTAGGAATAACAAAACTTCCTTGAAATTTTCGTGTGTAGTCATTACCATATAGCCTCAGTTTACTCTGATAAAAGTCACATAAAACAAGATCACCGTTTGTTAGAAATGTCGAACTTTTGATGAAACATTCTTCGTCAAATTTTATTTTCGCTGCCTGTGTGAAAGCGGGAAAAGGGCCTTGATTTGGAGATACATTAAAGGTGTCAGTCACCTTAGCAACGCTGTGTCTGGTTATCCGCTTCTCCTCGAGATGCTCATTGGCACAGGTTATACATAACGGGATCCAGCAGTCTTGGCAGTAATACACACAGGCAGAGTTAATTTCTCTTTTTCTACACTCTCTACATCTCACTTTCATCTTATCGACAGGAGCTTCGTATGCAGGACCATTTGCCATCGCACTCGAAATTGACCTGTCATAACAGAGAAACACCAGGGTCCGAGGTTATCAAACTTGAGTATAATCTCAAACTCAAAATAAAACACACTGATTGGCTGCTTCCGAGCATGTGCTCGGAAGCAGCCTATCAGTGTGCTTTATTTTGAGTTTGAGAATGTACTCAAGTTTTATAACCTCTAGGCCAAATCAAGGTGCACGGATGCAGCTCTATGTTTTTACGATATTTCTACAAAGTGGAGTGCCTGTTGTTCCCTGAGCGACGAAGAAATCCTTTCAAAACATGGTCTACTCTTAACGGATGAATTTTTGTTTCTCAATGAGCAAGTTTTCTTCTTCAAGAATTGATCCCTGTTGAGGAGGGAGGCAAAGAAAATTGAAGAGAGGAGAGTTGCTTTCCCAGAAAGTGCGTCCGTTCACCTTGCGTTAGGGTACAGTCGGGTAACTTCGGACAGCAGGTAAATTCGGACAGTGACATTGTTATATGTTTATATGTCAGATGTTTGGAATTAAAACAAAAACAACTAGGCAAACAGTGAAACTCCTGATTAGCCGTCTGATATGGAGTTTCACTGTTTGCAATGATTTGTCCGAATTTACCCGCTGTCCGAAGTTACCCGACTTTACCCTACTATTTCGTCACGAACGTGTTTATTACATGTACATTTATTTACAAGCATCATATAAGTTTAATACTTTACTTTTCATCTTTTGATTCCCTTTGAGGAAACAATTCCAGTAAGATAAAATTATGGTTATACGGTTATACGAAGTTCGTGTTTTACAATCTAAGTTCGCGTCATTCAAAGTATAATAAAATTTAGCCGCGACACGAGAAAACAAACAAAGTGGTTGTGCGCCCAGCGCAGACTCAGGTCAGCCTGGACACCCGCCGAGTCTGATCAGACTCTTCGCTAGGCCCTTAAATGGTAGCTAAGGGTCTACGCTACCTCCATGCGGACAGCGAAGACTGATCAAACTGGGCAGATGCCCAGGCTGATCTGAGTCTGCGCTGGGCGCGCAACCACTTTGTTGGTTTTCTCGTGTCACGGCTCAAATAAGGAAAATGACCAATTGTTTACTGACTTCTAGTTTCATTGAAAAATGATGTATCACAGTAAAAACCTGACTTGCATGTTATCAAAGAAACACTAGCCCGTTAGTTGCTACGGTACCGGTATTTTAGTCAATACATGAGAGTGCAACGACAACATGGAATTTTCGCATTCATATTTAGAGGATAACTGTACTCAAAACAGTCATTTGGGGAGGCTAATCGTCGGTTTTATGTTGGAATGCAATTTGCGGCCATAAAACCCCACAATTTACATCCTCCCCCCCCTCCCCCCCCCCCTCCCCAACCCCCACATACAATTTTCAATAAAGTTAGCCCATTCCAATGCAATTGTTACATTTGCACCTTTCAAAGTGAAATAGTAAGCCATTGAGGTTATACCGACGCAAATGTTTGACGTCATCCGTTTAGACGCCGCATAATATATAGAGGATCATTTCATATGAAATTTATGAAACGAGCCTTTGGCGAGTTTCATAAATTTCACATGAAATGACCACGAGTGTAAGATTCTGTTTATCTTACGACTCTTTAAATTGAGATTTTAGCGCCTTCAACTTAACATTATTTCAATAAGAAAATGCATTGTTGACATGGACGTTGTCAATGACGTTACGTGTACGCGCCAAAATGTTATTACACGTGTGGTCATACGATTTTTATGACGCGACGTTATTCACTGAATACCATCGACGTCATATGATAAAAGTAGATTAGAATTAAAGTTTATTCTTATGATTTCTGGAAAAGAGCCCGCGCAAGCGCGGAAATATTTCATGATGGTCAAGTTTATATAAAAAAAGCGAGTTTTAATTTTTCAATGTAAATGGCCTTAGGCCCAGGTGAAGATATGAACTTTACCATGAATACTCACTTAAGCTTCATTTACCTAATTAGTTGTCTGCATCTACAAAGTTTCAGGTAGCAGACTGCATGGTTTCTAAAAATAATCAACTTTTTTCACTTTTTCCTATAGAAAAACCTAAGTGACTCAAAAGTTGACCTTGCCGTAAAACAGATCAAGGTCATCCCAGGGTCATCATTTATTTAAATTTTGTTGAGCTTTTGAGTCCTTGATGCGACATGCTAAGTTTCAAGATCATAGGATTTGTGGTTCTGGGGGAGAGTTGGTTGATTTGATGCTTAACGTCCACGGTAAACAGCTAAGGTCATGTCGGGACGGTCAGTTAACCTAACCACACTATTCCTGGGCAGGCTTAGACCTCCTAAGCGGTTAACCAGTACTAAGTGCACATACATGTACTTTCGCCAGTAACTGACAACTGCCCTTCTTGAATCAGCGGACGGAGAAACGAAAGTAAGTGGCCAGACCGGGTTTCGAACCCAGGACCTCTGACTTATGAGTCAGGTGCCCTACCGATTGCGCTACGCGGCCCGGCGTGGCTCTGGGGGAGAACATTTTTGAAATTTTTTACCATAATAAATGTTTGCCATCTTGGTTATGTGATCTGTCCTGGGTATTTTTTTTTCTGGAAAAATTGGGTCCTGGAACGTTTTGGGGGAAAATGTTCAAGCCCTCTGAAGACTAAAGGCTTATTTAGCTTCGTTGAATCATTGAAATTGATTTGTCTGCTTCGCTGGAAAAAAATGCCCTTTCTTACCTGGCGCATGTGTGTTAACCTGAGACATTTTTAATTTTTGTCTTTTCGAAAGTTCAGTTCAGTTTGAATTCTCCTAACGACGTTCCCCAAGTGGCTCAGCGGTACGTAACCATAGCCGCACACACTTGGCGCCGTGTGTCCGTCCAACTTTTCGAAAGACCATGTGCGTTGAGATTTATTCTTCAATGGGCGAGTTCGATTGGCTACTCGTATTGACTATCGTTCTGGAAGAAAATGGGTCGTTTCGAGCCAGGGCCGTCGGGAATATGACCATTTAGTTCTTCATCCGTTTAGACATATGAGCAAAAATACAAAAATAAATCGTTATTTATGGGGAATGACGTACGTTCATGGGTCGGATTTTTGCATTAGAACCTGCTAAATTTGGACTTGCTAAGCAGCGCGCCGATATAACGACGCAGAACCGAAACGACCGGATTAATTTAAAACGTGTATTCGAGTACACGATAATTTCACTCGAACGCACCCATTGTTGACAAAAAAAAATTCGACCAATAGTCGAAGTTTCTAGAAAAATACTTGGGAGAATTTAAAATGAAAGACGAATTTAATTCCCAAATTCTTTAAATCTACGTGAAACTAAAACACACGCTAACCGAAATTATCAATGATAGCAATATGCGAAAGAACCAGTATAGAAAGTACACTTGAAAATGCCACCAATTTTGCAGTTTATGCGTTACTTCGTTTATTTAGTATTATAGATTATTATTATTATCTTAATGCATTGCTGTAAGGCGATTCTGCTCATGTAAACATGCACCACTCACAAAATAAAAAAAACAATAATTAACAAAACTTTAATCTCACCAATGAAGTTAGAAGCCTACTTCCTACAAAGAAAAAGAAAACCAAGTTTGGTGTTATTTGATATGCTAGTCGTTATAAATACTTATTATTGTGCATTGGAGTATAATATACGAATTTAAAAAGCAATGTTAGTCATTTACACATAAGTTTTGTGTTAGTTTAAACAATATTTCATTCAAAGAAAGCAAACAAATATAGTAACACAATAAACATACAGCGAATTTTGTTTTAAATGGCTTTGCCACAAAGAAAGACGCATTACAACTATGTGAACAGATAAGATTCATATCTGCTAATCTGCGCAGACTGATCAGCGTGGTCTATTTTCTCTACACAGGGTTCTCAGCTTTCAATCTAAAAAAAATGGGGTAGCCTCTAATCACACCGCGCCATAGGTATGGCTGTGCCGTGTCCCCTAGTAAAACGTGCTTATTGCTTCTGTACAGTATTTCGATTTTTCTTCTAATATGAGAAATTTCAGTTTTGCATATTCATGTTTCATATTACATGTATCACTTATCTATCTAGCAAGGCCAACGCACATTTCCATTTCTGGGTATTCCCGGGTGAAAATTAAAAATTCAATGGTCTGCAAATAGTACACCCAAATTATAACGATGTCATTTCACTCATATGTTGTTATAAGGCTACCTTTCAGAACTTCATCATATTTACATTGGAAAGCAAAACTACCTTCAACATTTACTTTATAGTCATTGCAGCTGGTCTTGTGCCATGTGGCGGCCATAAAAAGTCTTTCCGTACATCATCACAGATGACATGTATCCGGTCGAAAATCCGCTATAGCCGGTGCTAGGGATCGTGGGCAGTGTTGAAACACTACATTACTTCGCATAAATAGATTAACATAAACCGAGTCTGCTATTTTTCGTTTTTATTTATTTATTTATTTATTTATTTATTTATCTATCTATTTATTTATTTACTTTACTCTTTTATTTATTCCTTCCGCATCCAGAGGATCTTCCTGCAGAACTGTATTTAATGCATTATAGACTTACGAGTTTAATAGCACTTCTATGTTTTGGCTATGTCTAGAACCTTAAGGAGGGAATGAAGTTTGCGCGTAAACTAGCCAGGCGTGGTTATCAATTTGGTTTGCAAGGGAATACATTATTTTCACCCGACAGACGTATAAGTGAAATGCCAGTTGCTCTCTGTTACCATAACATCTAGGACAGCCAGGCATTCACATCTAAGATATTCTTAAAAATTTACTGTTTCACTTTCAGGGGCAACATCTCTGCAAATTTAATTTTTGCCTTCCTGCACAATGACGGTCAACTGTTAAAGGAAAGAATTTGCTCCACTAGGAGCAAATTCTTTCCTTTAACAGTAGATCCCATTTTCGGAGGGTTTTGTCGGCCAGGGAAGGAATCGGAATCACAAAAGTTGTTTCATTTTGTAAAAATGGTGAAAAAAATAGCGTGTACCTGTTCCCCTTAAAGTTACAAGCAAACAGTTGTTGAATTTGAAAAATACAGGTATCAGATATGAACGGTAACCTCCATTTCGGGGAACTTAATCTGTACAATATGTACACGGTGTTCATATATGCGCGGTGGCTCAGTGGTTAGTATGCACTTGACTCTGAAGCCAGGGATTCGTGGGTTCGATCCTCACCCATGGCGAGGCCTTCCTATGTCCGAACACGTTTTCTAGCATCATTCGCAGGGATGATGCTAACAAGTGTGCCGTCCTTCGGATCGGGACGTTAACTGGAGGCCCCCTGTGCAGGGAGAGTCATCCCCTGTGTAGGTTAAAGATCCCTACTATAGCTACATGGCTATATGTAGGCTTTCATCCTGCAACACTGGAGTGTACAAAAGTACACCTGCTCATAACACTCTGAAAAGAGGATGTAGTAGTATATATAGAAAGAAAGAAAAGATGTAAGACTGAGTTGGTTTTACAACAGATCTAGACATCGACCTATATGTATAACCTTGTCGATTGGCATTGATAGACTTATAACATTCAAATTTGTAGTTTATCAAATACTTTTTCTCAAAAAAAATTTATAATAATGCTAGCTGCGTTACAAGGAAAGGAATCTTACAACATGTGCGAAGAGGAAGGTTTGTAAGCGAAACAATATGGAAATGAGCCTACACTTCGTCCTGAATCCCATATTTATATTAACTTTGTGTGCGTTGTATCACGTAAGCATTTCAATAAACAGAATAGTTCTACAGTTAACGGTCAGCCTGTGCATACACATACAGTCTGACCATATATTTTTTTTCAAATTCGCAAAGCAATTTGCCTTCAGAAAATCTATAATATTATGTGCAATAGAAAAAGTTCAGATAAGTTTTCATGAAATTGATGAATCGTAGTGCACCAACATGCCATACGGCGCGATGTCTCACCACACATGCAGATCACGCCTTCAACAAATAAAGACACAAAAACTCCAAAAATTGAATAACATGCCAGATTGTGACAAAACCTACATACTTTTTAACAGACAGAAAAGAAGATGAGCCGCGACATGAGAAAATCAACAAAGTGCTTGTGCGCCCAGCGCAGACTCAGAGGATAGATTCTTAGAAATCTAAAATTTGAGATCGATTTAGACTATTATTCTAGATCATCGTCTTTTATATTATTTGGATCCTTTTGAAACTAATCAGTCTTTGAATCGACTGTCCAATTAAAATTAAGAAATTACAGTTTGCTATTTTTCTGGTTTCGTCACCAGATATTGTCAGGGTCACTGACGAGGCTTTATTAGCCGAAACTACGTAGTCTGGCCCATGTTCCTACTTCTGTATGTATTCTCTGCTATTGAAGGAACTTTTTAAGATTTTAATCAACCAGCCTATGCATTCGCCTAATATGATCAGAGATTAAAATGTAGCTAAGGGTCTAAGCAACCTCCATGCGTACCGTACAGCGAAGACTCTAATCAGACTGGGCGAACACCCAGGCTGATCTGAGTCTGCGCTGGGCGCAACACCACTTTGCTGGTTTTCTCGTGTTGCGGCTCAGATACAAACGTCAATTTTGATATGCCAAACAGATCAAGTATCTAACTGTAAAATGGAAATATGGCCTTATATAACGGAAAAGAAGATACAAACGTCAATATTGATACGACAAACAATAATTGGATCAAATATGTAGCAAACTGTAAAATGGAAACATGCGTAACATGGTCATATAACAGAAAAGAAGATACAAACGTCAATATCGCTACGACAAACAATAATTGGATCAAGTACATGTATGTACCATACTGTAAAATGGTAACATGGTCATATTACAAAAAAATGAATAAAATAAAAATAAATGAATAAATAAAATGGCCGTTTTGTGACTACTCCCATCGTAAATATATGCAATTTTGCCCATGCGCATTGTAGTTCTCAGCCCCGGATCTAGGGGGTGGGCTTTGGGGCTGCAGCCCCGCCATTTGGCTTCTGTGTTATATTCAATATGTAAGACTCCAGATAAAAAGAAGTATCTGATGATAGTTTGAGAAAAATTATCCAATGTGGTGAGATCAAAATATTCAAAATATATGTTGTGACAACTCATTAGAATCGCCTCGGAGAGGCGATTTTAATGAGATATCACAACATATATTTCAAAGAAAAAATATAAAAAATTCTCTTGAAATTGAACTATAAATATGTCATATTTTCCAGCCCCCTCCCCCACACACATACATTTCGGCACCTCCCAGCCCCGCCAGTTGTCCCGAGCCCCACCAATATATGATGGTCTGGATCCGGGCCTGGTTCTCGTGCATGAGATTGCTATTGAAGACGTGTCGAGTTCGCTTTGCAAAGCTGACCAGGTTTAAAGATTCATATTTCTTGGAGACGCGTATTCTTTAAATCGACTGCCTGCGTACAGTTACAGACTCATGTTGGCATGCGCCTCTGCTGAACACGAATCAGATTGCCACAAAGCGTTGGAACGTAGATGTCTGCGCAAACAGTGTAGACCAAGACCAGACTGCTCTTTAGATGGCAATTTATCACCTTCCCTAAAAATCAATATACTAAGTATCATCATTGTTCCGGATTGCCAATTTTTAGGATAATTATAGCCTAATCAATAAAACTATAGCTACCCTGGAAAATTACATTATCTTGGTGGCATTCTATCATATCAAGTTTATTAAAAGCTCAGGTGCCTAATTTGATAGAACTGCAATAAACACCTGTGTCATGACTTGCAAATCAAATCATTTTTCTATAGGCAATGTTGAGATCGTGTTCGTTTTACATCCGAGGAATTATTTTCTCACAAAGATATACCAAAATAAGCATCAAAATTAGGGTATAGTCGGGTAACTTCGGACATGCTGGTAAATTCGGACATACAATTGCAAACAGTGAAAATCCAGATGAGACGGCTCATGATGAGCCGTCTCATTAGGATTTTCGCTGTTTGGCAAGTTATTTTTTGTTTTAGTTCCAAACAACTGGCATATAAAGGAAACAATGTCAGTCACGGTCCGAATTTCCCCGCTGTCCGAAGTTACCCGACTCTCCCCTAGGTATTCTATAATTAACAAGCTTTGATCCAAATGTTAAATCAGTTGATTTCACTATCTGACACTGCGAAGAAAACTTCCTTTAGGAATGGAAAATTGCGCAGGCGCTAACAAGACTGTTGGAGCAGTCTGGTCAAGGTCTACACGGCTTGCTCAGCACTGTTGAAACAATACTGACGAGAACAATGGTTTGATTTGAGATATATGTATTTTTTTCCTCATAACGAATTATGAGAATGTGTGGACTGCAAGTGTGCAACTTGATCAAATATCGTCACACAAGAACAACACCAGTTCAGAATTGCACATGCCAGTATCCCCTTCCCCACCCCGCTCCCACCCAACAGCCCTGCGAAAAATAAACCAGAATTCCGCGGAATGCTACGTCGCAGCTACATTGTTCTTCCAGAATAGCAGAGACCATGGCGAGAAGTAAGTGTAAGCAAGATTTGATGAGTTTATGTATAAAACTTGAGAGAAATGAACTTATAAGTCAGGAAGGCTACAGTCAGAATAATTTTGGACGTAAAATTGTAGGCCTATACAGTACAAGTCCGCTGATTATTAAAAAACTGAATGACTGACGGACGGAAAAGTAAACTCCTACATCGCACCTTGCTATTGTAAAAAAGATGCGACAAAAACAGAATGCCATCAAGAGTATAGAAGCAAAAAGCTTATATAAAAAGCTTTATGTAGATCATATTTCCTTTTTGTATATGGTTTCTAAGAGTTTATTAAATTAATCATTTAAAAAAAAAAAAGACCTTTCACCAGACAGCACTGGGGCTTGCCCTTCGTGAACATGAAAACTTCTAAAATTGTGACCGTGACCTTCTAGGTAAACTAGGAAGAGATGCTGGTACTGAGAAAAACTCTGGAGCAGTATATGTTACCAGTCCAAGTATACTATTTCCACCCAGGCACTGTCAAACTACAAACCTCTAAGAAACTTTAACCGACATTCGAAGTCTGTGACTTTGATATAAGGGTCACTGAAGGAGATAGATTTGGTACAGTGTAAAACTCTGAACCAGCATCTTATAGAAATCTATGTATCAACTGAATTCATCAGCAAACTGTGAAACCTTTCGCCTTTCTGACACGTGAACAAAAATTTTAATAGAAAAAATATGTCCATGACTTTGACCTCAGTCACCAAGGGGTTGGGGTAATACTGCATGTGGTTTTATAGAAAATTATCTAATATGTGTTAAAGTATTTAAGGAGTAAAGAGATATGGATATTTAAACAAACTTTAACAAACAAAGAAAATTGCCGACATTGCTGTTTGCCGCATTCTGTGTATGTGGTTAGGTATATGAGCCGTGACGCGAGAAAACCAACAAAGTGGTTGTGCGCCCAGCGCAGACTCAGATCAGGCTGGGCATCCGCCCAGTCTGATCAGAATCTTCGCTGTCCGCATGGAGGTAGCTTAGTGTCTTAGCTACCCTTTAAGCGCTAAGTGAAGAGTCTGACCAGACTGGGCGCACAGCCACATTGTTGGTTTTCTCGTGTCGCGGCTCATATGACAGTTGCGGATTTACAGCTGAGTTTTACTGTTTCTCCTGCCGATGAAAATTAGCTATCTCTTTTCAATCGCCATGTCTCCTTCTGTTGCGTCAAACATCATGCTCCTTGGCGGGATGACACCAATAAGGCTCTTGAGAGCTACTGGATACCATACAACCTGATCGCATCAGCTAGGGTGACTAGAAATGATTCAATGTCCCACTTTTCTCTCTTTAGACTCCCCTATCTCTAAGAGACAGTTCTTAAGAGTCCGAAATATCGCCTCTAATTGCTGTTGAACTCAAAATAACCTACTAAGGAGAGGTAGAGTTTAAGTAGATTTTGTGAAATTTTCAATAATGGGATTGGCTAGGTAAGACCCTGCTGTGATTGCAACAGGTGCAGTTTTCTTTCACTTTGCATATTTAAGCTCAATCATCCCAACTTCAAAATCGTATTACTTCTCTCTAGAAGACGGCATTTTAAGGAATGAAGTGCTGTTTCTTGGGGCCGTTGAGCCCAAAACAACTGAGAACAACAACCAACTGTATAGACACTTGTGTTGCAGTTTTACGCTCTGTAACATATAAGCTATTTGACTCTTGTATACTATGACTATTGTAATGTCTTTGTTCGTTTATTGACAGTAGATTTCAATTATGTCAGCAGGAAAACTTGTCAAGTGCACCGTTTAGTAAGGTTTTTGCGTAGTTGGACTTTAATGATTCTCGCTGAGGTGATTAGAGTGCCATAATATGTAGTGCGAATTAGACTTAGCGTAAAACGAAGTATTTTTCCAAGAATGGCCCTAGTACTTCCCAGACATGATTAAACTATACCAGTTATAAGTAAGGTGCCAAATGCGTATTATGTGCAACAGAACACCGTTATTTTCTACATTATCATTTCACAAGATGACACTGTAAGGCGCTACCAGCGGGCGACTTTTCACCTCGCTAGGGTTTATTGTAATATTGGCACCTGTCGGAGTTCCACCAAATATCAGGACAGAAGTAACTTAGCAAATAGTGCAGACCAAGATCAGACTGCTCCTATGGAGCAGTCTCATTGCGGTCTACAGTGTTTAAACAGTGTTTAAACAGAATAGACTCATTGTCTTAGCGACACTGAAGAACAAAAAAAAGGTCCATTTCAGTATTCATGAGGAGTCCAGACATTTACGGTGGATACAGTACACAAATCATAGAGAGTCTAAGTAAAATTAGACTCCATATTATGATCAGTGCGAATGTCTCAATGAAATAAGAGAGAAAACGAGGCGTCATGGCGTTACTGTGGCAACAAGTCTTCAAAGCTATACCACTGTCAGACCTAAACATTAATTATAGCTCTGCAAGTTTCCGAGGTGAAACAGAGATGGTCAATTGAAAATATTGTTCTCGCTCGAGAGAGAAGTCGTCTAAATTTGAAAAGGTACGTAAATATGACTTCATTACATATCCGTTAGTTATGTTATTACATATTTCCACTATTGCAGGCTGAAAAAAATCATTACTTTTAAGGCATTTAGGTGATGCTAACTACTTGCGAGCACCTGCACTGTAAAAATTTCTGTAGATTTTACGGTAAAGTAACTAGCAACCAGCTGCCAGTCCATTTTCCGTTATTTTTATGGGCGTCTGCGTGTAGAACATTTTTGGAAATCACGACCTATTACTTAAGAGTTATGATATCTGACCGCACTCAAAAACATCTTTAAAGTGTTGAAGGGCTATTGTACCGAAACAATACCTGTCTTATTCTAGCCTACTCTGCGTGTCGATTCTTGTCAGTGTTTTCGGGCGCCCGTAAAATAACGGGAATTGGACTAGCAGCTGGTTGCCAGGTATTCTACCGTAAAATCTACGGATTGTTTTTACAGTGTGGCCACACTCCCTTTTTGGGCGTCCTTGTCTGTATATCTAAAAAGTTCGGATTTGTCAATATTTATATGGTTTGTGAGTTCGAGCCTACAATTTTGATATATTGACCGTTTGACATTATTACTTTGTTATTGTTTATTTTTTCATAACTCTGGTAGTCGTTTTAAGTAGCTATTGTTCAGATTTAAGTTCAAATGTGCATATGTGTTTCTGGATTTTATTTGCCGGTTTCAAAACGCATGATCCCTTTATCCATCCACCGGTCCAAGAAATAAAGTTAAAACAACAATACAAGAGGCGAATAAAGAAGGTATAACAATTTTTATTGACAAGTATTACACTGGCACCAAAGTGAATTATACTATGACCGGAAATTATTGAGAACTTGTGCCAGTTTTCAGTGAATATTTTTCTATCTTCATTTAAAATAAATGAAACTGATTTGCTATGTTGTTGGTATATTCATCATAGTACTACAATGTGATGCCTTTTAAATGTGTAAGTCATCTGTATGACATGGATTACCTTTCAATCAACCAAGCACAAAATTTGAGTAAAATCGCAAAATAAGATTAAATTTGAAATAAAATGCCTACAAGAAAATCCTAAAGAAAGACATTGCATTGAAAATAACTTTTTTCAGATAAAGAAACAACACTTCTGTACAATCAGCAACTATATATGATACGACCTTTATTGTATAAGAAACTATTTGGCTCCGAGCAACAGCGAGATTTTCAGATTTTCACCAAATTCTAAGAAAATGGTGAATTTTCAGCAGGTTGGACTACTAGATGTAGTCACTGAGTGAAGAGAAATAGCGACAGACAAGCAGAACCATACAGTTGCAAAACACTAATAATGTATATCATATATGATAGCAGAAAATAAGATCAGACTTGTTGGATATTCATTGCATCAGGTCTTGAATATTGCAGGGCCCATAATTTGAGTGTATAATCGTTAATGTGCCAAACCTAATTTTCAGTTGCTGAAAAATATTAGTTACCAACATTAAGACTTAAATATTTTATAACGCATAACAACATTGATCAACATGTTATTTTTAAAATAATATTCAGCGCAACCCAGAATGTGTTAGGTTTCTGCAGTATTGTCTAGAATAAGACATATACTTTTAAAAAGCTCTCGAAAATCCATCTTATTTTGCAATTTTAGAGCCCTATGTCCAATATACAGATATAAATCATTGAAAAATAATTGTTCAACAAAGTAATAGCAAGAAAATAATTGTTACCTTCCCTTCTATATATTCCAGTATGCAAAGGGTTTACTGATACAACTAGGATATACATTTTTTGAAAAAGGTAATTCTCAATAATTTCCGGTCATATTAGTCTACCACAAGGAAGGTTCATATTTGTTGAAGCCATTTTATTTGCAAAGTATTCATTTATCATAAATATACAGCAAACGCAAGTTCAAAATCTAGTAAATGTACTGCGGATACAATAAACATACAAACGAGACAAACAAAAATTTCAATCTGTACTCCACGATTATAATGATTATTACCATTTTGCCATATTTATATAACCTAATCATCGATCTTTGGAGTCATAAAAATCATGACTCCAAAGACCGATAATTAGGTTATAAAAATCTTATTACATAAATGTATCAGATTAATTCTAGGGAAGAAAGTGGAGTAGTCAAACTACCAAATCATAGGTTCGAACTCATAAACCCTATAAGCATTGACAAATCCGAAATATTATGATAAACGGACATGGACCCCCAAAAAGGAAGTGTAGTAAGTAAGAATAGTGAGTAGTAAGAATCACATTCCTTTTATAATACACCCTCCATGTTTATGTATCTGATCGAAAAGTCAGTGAAAATGATAGTCCGTTAACTGGAAGGAACAAACACAATAATACAATTTAATACAATCGAATGTTTATTAGTTAAGATTACATGAGGAAGGAAAGACAAAAAAGAGGAAACTAAGGACATTTTAACAGTTAAATGAGGTTCGTATTGAAGAGTAGGTGCTGGGCTGGTATCCATATGGCATACAGTCAACTGTCGATACCTCAACGTCGAAAGTCATCTCAAACTACTGATATCTCAAAGTAAAACTTCCTGAGTTTCAAGATAACAGTTAAATCTGTCCATTTTAATATACTCTTGATATCATACATATTATCGGAGACTTTTTAACAGGGATCATGCAAATATTGTTGTTTTTTGTGTGTGTGTGTGTTTTTTTTTTAAATACTTTAAAAGTAAATTGCACAACCCGCAGGTTTGCACTATAATCACTGTGTGAGTCCGTCCGTCCGTCCATTATCAGTTAGCGAAAACCGTTATCAGTTAGCGAAAACGCTTATAACTCTTGAACGGCATGGGATATTTTGACAAAATTTTGCATACTTATACATGTCAACATTGTCTAACGACTCGCATGCAAATCAACCTTATTTGATGTACGAGGCTTTGCTGAGCACAAGTTGAAAATTTACGGCCAGCTACTAAAAATGCTCATAACTCATGAACACCGTGGTAAATATGGTTCTAATTTTGTATGCTTATGTATTTTAACATAGTCCAGCTACCGGCATGCAAAACAGTGACGAGGCTTCACTGAGCATCAATTTGGCCGGTCGAGCTCTTTTATTGAAAATGCTCATAACTCTTGGACCGCTTGGTTTATTTGCTTCAAATTTTGTATACTTATGTAATTTAACTTTGCCCAGTTACTGGTATGCACAACAGTGACGAAGCTTCACCGAGCATCAATTTGGCCGGTCGAGCTCTTTTATTGAAAATGCTCATAACTCTTGGACCGCTTGGTATATTTGCTTCAAATTTTGTATACTTATGTAATTTAACATTGCCCAGCCACTGGTATGCAAAACAGTGACGAGGCTTCACCGAGCATCAATTTGGCCGGTCAAGATCTTTTATTGAAAATGCTCATAACTCTCGGACCGCTTGGTATATTTGCTTCAAATTGTGTATACTTATGTAATTTAACATTGCTCAGCCACTGGTATGCAAAACAGTGACGAGGCTTCACCGAGCATCAATTTTTTTGGTCGAGCTCTTTATTGAAAATGCTCATAACTCTTGGACCGCTTGGTATATTTGCTTCAAATTTTGTATACTTATGTTATTTAACATTGCCCAGCCACTGGTATGCAAAACTTCTTATTGCACAACCCGCAGGTTTGCACTATAATCACTGTGTGAGTCCGTCCGTCCCTCCGTCCGTTATCAGTTAGCGAAAACGCTTATAACTCTTGAACCGCATTCTATATTTTGATACATGTCAACATTATCTAACGACTCGCATGCATAACCGTCTTTTTTGATGGACGAGGCTTTGCTGAGCACAAGTTGAAAATTTACGGTCAAGTAGTGAAACTGCTCATAACTCTTGAATCCCGTGGTATTTGTATACTTATGTATTTTAACATTGTCCAGCCACCGGCATGCAAAACGGTGACGAAAGTCTAAACAGTATTGCATGACCCACAGGTGTGCACTTTAATCGCTGTGCAAGTCCATTAGTCTGTTTGTCCTTCCGCTGTAGTCAGTGAGTGAAATTGCTCATAACTCTTAACCACATGGTGTAGTTTGATAAAAATATGCGTCATTCTACAAGAAATGACCAATTTCATTTCCATACATTCCTTCTGGCACCAGAAACTGATAATTCTACATTCACCACGAGTTGTGCACTTTACCATCAGTTGATTTGATTATCAGCAGATTGCTTTGAATTGCATCGAAGATGACGCTTATATTTTTGAGTTTGTACTATTTCATTTATTATAGCTGGGCTATTGTTTCCCAAGGATTACCTTTAAAATTGAAAGATGTCTACTAAATTGAGCTGCGACACGACAAAACCAACAATGTGGCTGTGCGCCCAGCGCAGACTCAGATCAGCCTGGGCATCCGCCCAGTCTGATCAGAGTCTTCGCTGTCCGCATGAAGGTAGCTTAGACCCTCAGCTACCATTTAAGCGCAGAGCGAAAACTCTGATCTGACTGGGCGGATGCCCAGGCTGATCTGAGTCTGCGCTGGGCGCACAGCCACTTTGTTGGTTTTCACGTGACCGGCTCAATTCAATTATACGATTTGATAATTAGTTACAGTTTATGACAACAAAATCATAGTATTGCGATAACAATTTTACTAAAATCACCTCACTTTGTAATTCATGATACTTAACAGTTGATCTCTACTGTTCCCGATTGATCATTTAGTATTGTGCCGCGACACGACAAAACCAACAATGTGGTTGTGCGCCCAGTGCAGACTCAGATCATCCTGGGCATCCACCCAGTTTGATCAGACTCTTCGTTTAGTGCTCGAAGGGTAGCGAAGGATCTTAGCTACCTCCATGCGGACAGGGAAGACTCTGATCAGACTGGGCGAATGCCCAGGCTGATCTGAGTCTGCGCTGGGCGCACAATCACATTGTTGGTTTTGTCGTGTCGCGGCTCATATATACATTAATAAGACGATGGAAAACTTTACCTCTCAAAACCTCCAATTTCCATTTCCAACCTCCACTCCCCAACAACGCCCCTCCCATCTCAATCTCCAGCTGCAACTCCCATCCTAAGCGCCAGCTGCAACACCAATCGGTGATCGGGTCGGGCAAGGATGCTGGGTAACTTTCCTAGTAATTCGGAAAATAGTAGGGTAAGAGCCTACTGTGCTGGCAGTAGGTGCAGGTGGGGGTTGTTTGGATATTTTTCTCTCGTCTATCATTTCCCTTTTCTTTCTCCCTCTCTCTGTAGGCGGCCCGATATAGACTAAAATACTGTCTTAAAGTGCCGTTAAACCCAAAACAACCAACCAACTAACACCCAAAACCAAACACACATTACCAATATTTGTTTTAAACTACAAAAGGCGATATTTTATGGCGTTATGAACGGCAGTGAAGACACATGTGTTTTGCACAATACAAACAACAAAACACACACACAAAAATCTACTGATCTATTGATTAACATAGGTGTATTTTATGTCATAAGAAATCGTGTTATTGATAAAAGTCAGTGATACTGCGTAATTTAATTTTTATTCCAATCTTATTCATTTATTTGTTGAATGAGACACCGTACTAGAATCTATGTAAGGTTTGTTTGAAAGAATCACCGTTCAATGCAATTTTAGTTTCATTCGCATCACATATAGCATCTCTGTCTTCTGTCATTTGTGCTTCTTTGATATTCCCACTTTAGTGGGGGATTAAGCAAATGCAACAAACATTTGTTGCAACAGATTTGCTTAGGGCTATCTATCTCATGAACTGATCGCTAACATTCAACAAAAATAAATATACCCAGATGAATACTTCCTCTTTCTGTTACATTTTCTGAATTAGAATTGTTTCCAATATCTAATAATTAACTTTTCATCCGAATATCATTTATGCAATATGTAAACTCAAGTGATACAAAGTAAACTGCAAAAAATGATTTGGAAAAATCTGAGAATGTGGATGTGGTTTAGTTTATGTGCAACCTTTAGCTAATGTCAGGGTGTTTCTCTATGCAGCCCACTGAGACCCTAAATACCTAAAAGCAATTCAGATAGCTATTTATGGCTCTTTTAAAGGCTCTAAGATAAAACATCCATGATTCCAAGCAAGTATGCATGTAAGCATAATTAAAACCTACAATCACATAGTATTCAATGATATTCAATATTTTCAAAATTTTGAAAATCTCTTATTTATGGGCTGAAAAATGTTTTATCGGTTTCAAAATTTCTGGAATCTCTTCACACATAAAGGAGATATATACGGCATGTTACGTGCATCCATACTATAGACACGTGTAAGAACATAGAATTTTCCTTCTGACATTTCTGCCATTTCGGTCCGATTTGGCTTAACTTTGGAGTATATCTTTTTGTTAAGTCGACGATGAAAAGTTGTCTGTAATAATTACATACACATTTGATATCAAAATAGTGTTTATTGTGTGCTTTAGAATTTCTTAAGAAATAAGCACTGGTTCAGATCCTATTTTGTGTTTTCAGAATGCTTCATCCCTGTAAACACTTATTTATCAATAAAAATTGCTTTCATATGGAAAATACAACTTTTATAACACTTGCTTACATTGGCAGACGCAAATGTTTATATCAAGGTGTAGGAATATATATTTTTTAATTTTTTTCAACCCATAGTGTTCTTTCGCTTAAAGGAAATTTTATTAATATCCTACAGGGATGAAGCATTCTGAAAATAAAATAGTTGCTGAACATGGAAAAATTGTCTAAAATTGGCAAAATAAGACACCTTTTGAGCTTTATTGGCTCTGCACTTATTAACTGTATTTAAGGTCTATGCTGTAACATTAAAGTGTAGTTTATATCTGTTGGTCCTTTGTGATCATTTACCACATTTTGGGTTATTTGAAGACAAAAATCCACTTTAGCTGGTTCTGGGCGACATAATTGGAGTTACACGTTGTGTCACTGAGGAACACCGCTCGGCCAGTTCCGTGAATCACGGAACTGGCCGAGCGGTGTTCCTAATGCAATCAAACCGTGTCTGCCACTCTCCAAGGGAGCCGTCATTACAGAGCTACAGCCGGTATAAAGCAAACTGGGCACTCTTTCAAGGGAAGCGACTAAGCAGTTTTCATTTTCGCCTCCCTTTTCAATGGGTAAAAGTTTTGCTCCTCTAGGAGCAAATCCTTTCCTTTAAGAGCCGACGCTATTATGGAAAGACTCAATCGTACAGGAAGCATACAGTATGCATTAGTGTTGGTTTATATATTTGCTTCGTTGTGTGTTTATGAGCCATAACGGAACCCAAGACGAGTTACCGACCTTTCCTGTGCAATGCTTATGTTGTGTGTGTGTGTGTGTGTGTGTGTGTGTTGCTCTCTCTCTCTCTCTCTCTCTCTCTCTCTCTGTCTCTCCCTCTCTTTCTCTCTCATTAATTGCTGTTGTCGCTTTTTCTACGTCATTGTGTACTAGCCTTCTGTTAGTCTTTGAGTTTTTGTTTATTCGACGGCATCAGCTAGGACAGGAAGTAGCAGATCTCTTGGTTTTTCAATCGTCGTGTTTCATTTTGAGTGTCCCGTCCTTATTGTTTTCCTACCCATTAAATTAAGCGTTTTGGACAGGATGTGGTCCGAATCGATTGTTTCCGTTCCTGATCTTATCTTAGCCTCGGTAAACCTCTTTTTGTGTGTGTGTGTGTGTGTGTGTGTGTGTGTGTGTGTGTGTTCCTTGCTTCCTATGCTAGAACCCTGCTTTTGAAATATATTGAATGGTCCCCAGTAAAACAAGATCAAGCGAATGATTTTTTTTTTGTTAATACACGTATTTAACTAACCTGAGCACACACATAGTAGGATCACTCCGATTTGTATACTGGATGAATTTACACTATCAAAAAGGGACAAAGACCGCACTTACAACAGCAAACAATTATTTCAAGAAAAATTTAAATTCAGAATTATTTTTAAAAACGCCCACTTCAACGCATGGGAATTATTGTGGCCGCCGCTGGTAAAGTGTTTACATGTTTTGCTGCTTGTAGGTGATCAGTTCTTTGCCGTCTCCTAGTGATATATCTGTGCAAGTTTGGTAAAAGCCATCTATTCTTTCAGGAGATATGGTGCAGACATGCCATTTTTCATCATTTTTGACCTCTTGTGTCTTGTGGCTTGAAAATAAGGTCAATGTCACCCAAATCTAAAATCCCAAATCCAAACCCCCCCCCCCCCCCCCCAACCCAGTGAAAGTTTAGTCAAATTCCATCTATCCCTTCATGAGATAGAGTGCAGACAAGAAACTACGCAGACGCTGATGCCGACGGTATCCACACCAAAAACAATATGCTACCCTCCCCCATGTCGGGGGATATAATTTAAATGATTTTTAGTAAAAATAAAAAAAACAAATAAAAAAGGAAAGAAAGAATATGAGTACCTTCGGTTAGACTTATTGTCTGTGACTGTAGTAATTATATTAAAAACTTGAGAGCATCTCAGAAACTTCCTACTATAAAGACCCAGGATAGAGAGTTAGGGCCATCATTGCTTTTATTTATGTTAGGGTAACACAATAAATTAAATGGTACATATTTCATCATTTCATCTTGATAGACCATCCGTTCTTTAGGTACCAGACGTCCAAAGTACACAACTTGCACTATTATACGACTACCTGTTGTCGCAACTCATTCTTCTCAAGCTCTTTCTGGTTTTCAGAATTTGGATTTTCATAAATTTTGTAAAAAAAACTTGGTATTATATGGAAAAAGAAGAGTCATAGTCAGCGAATTTTAAATCTTATTTATTTATTTATTTACTTATTTATCTATTAATTTTCGCCCAATTCTTAAAACTTTCGAATGAGATTTTATTTATACAGTTTTATTAAGTACGATTTAGTTGTGATGCAAGTTAAAGTGCGATGACTAAGGATGGATAAACTTCAAAACGTCAGTATGGGCGTGTCTGTAGCCCAGATCTGGGCCGGAAAATACCTAGAAACAAGTTTCAATTTTCACACTATGTTTCTGAAATAATTTCGGTCCGGAGCTGGACTAGGCGTGTCTGTTGTGGCTGAGTACCTTATAGTTAGCTAGCAACCCCCATTCTCCTCCTTTAAATAAATAAAATCTCGTTCAAAAGCAATTCAGCCGTCTTATAACTATTACAATCATTGTATTTCGGCAAACCTGTGTCTTGTAAAGCATTTTCTGCATAATCTAGATTGACCTAATTGAGTGCAAAACTTACAAATATTTTATACAAGACTTCTGTCGATGGTTGTGTCAAGATTTGTGTTTTGCTGTGCAGATGGTCGTAATAGTTTAAAAAGAAATGCTCAGATGGTCATAAATGAGAAAAGGTTGACCCCTCCTGTGAAACATGGCTGTTCATTCTTGTTAGTATAAAGTTGGAATCTGATTTTGCCGTGGTTGTAAACAGCACTAAGTAGGCCACTCGCTGATGGGTTCAGTTTTGCAAATGACAGTTCATGCTGCCTTCTGGCAAAATAACAGAAAAGTGCAAAAATCTACATGTTTTCTAAAAACCAAACTGAGCATGATGATTATATCTTCACTCTCTAAACGGAAATATGCCCAAGTCACGGTAGAAACTACGGAACCCCGGAAGGGACATGTGCAATATTTTTCTAAGTCGTGGCCACGACTTATTAAGTCGTTCCCACGACTTATTATGTCGTTCCCTCGACTTAGCATTTCGTTACCACGACATACTATCTCGTTCCCTCGACTTATTATGTCGTTACCACGAGTTATTATGTCGTTCCCTCGACTTATTATGTCGTTACCACGACTTATTATGTCGTTCCCTCGACTTACTAAGTCGTTACCACGAGTTAATACTGCCCTCCAATTGGTCAAATTAACTCGTGGCCACGAGTTAATAAAGCGCTCTGATTGGCCCTGTTTTAATATTGATAAAATCCCTTACCAGACTTCGTATGTCGCTGTTGTTAAGGCGATATTCTGTGGACCCCTAGCTGGACTGGCCAAGTGGAGCAGTCTGATCGGACTCTGCAGTGTTGGCTAACTGGCTGAGTCTTGCTCTTGATTTTTTTTTTAATTTGCTGACTTTGCATCAGCTCACGTTAATAGCTGAGCAGGCAGTGCACATCCTCGTCATGCTGCTCTTCTCCGGGAGCAGTATGATCAGGGTCTCCAGTGTTTGTCGACTGACTCCACCATGCAGTTTCACTAAATTTCTGTGGTGTCTTTGTCCTAAATAAGTGGCAAGGTTGCCATCTGCGATATTTTACTACTGCTACAAGTATTATTATTATTATTATTATGACAACGGGACTGTCTTGGGTTCTCAGACGGTTTATGTAGACTGAACTTTCGCCCTTGTTGAGCTGCTCCCGGGTAAAGTCGTCTGATGTTTGACAATGGTCGTACAGTGTTAAGTATTTACCTCGAATATTTGGACACTGATGCCTGAGCTGACATTGCAGAGATTGACCGAACAGCTCTATCAAGGAGTCAATAATCTGCAATATCTGCCGGTAGACTATGCCACGCTGAAAGAAATTTTAAAAATCTTTCATTGTAGGACGCTACAATCTAGGCTAGCATCATAGATTCTGTTCAGAATGCTCTTCCGGAGCTGTCTGATCAGTTCTTCAACGGTGTTAAGTTGTTGTGCTCTGCCAGTTTTTATGGCGTAGCTACCCCGGTTACTCCGACATCAATATTTTGGCAAGCAGTGGTCTTAATCAGCTGGTCTATGCGGACATGTAGGGTCGATGCATGCAATACCTGCGATCATTATTTTTAACACTTTACTTAAAATTTTGGTTCATGTTTAAGACTCTACTACTGAAGGATTGCGTTGTTGGAATACTTGGGACAGATACGGTATAAAGCATCAACTTACATCGCTGCTTCACATGTGCGAATATTCCAACAGTTTCTGTCTTAAATCGAAATGATATGAGCCGCGACACGAGAAAACCAACCAAGTGGTTGCGCGCCCTGTGCAGACTCAGATCAGCCTGGGCATCCACCCAGCCTGACCAGAGTCTTCGCTGGCCGCACGGAGGTAGCTTAGACTCTAAGCTACCCTTTAAGTGCTAAGCGAAGAATCTTGTCAGACTGGGCGAATGTCCAGACGGATCTGAGTCTACGCTGGGCGCACAACCACTTTGTTTGTTTTCTCGTGTCGCGGCTCATATATTCTATTGTCTATGCCCACGGGTGTAGCAATCTTAGTAAGTGATTTTGCTCCGGAAGCATTTTAGAAAAGGTCCTGAATGGTTGAATGTTATTTTCTAGTGACTGGTTATCAATGATATTTTGCGCAGGTTTGATCAGGTCCGCAAGTGTCAGAAAAGGATCGACATGGAGACGGTCTAGTAGTATCACTAAATGCCTTAGATTTCTAAGGTGACCAAACATGCCAGTTAATTGAATTAGGGTAATAACATGCAAACATGAGCTTAGAAATTCCGACTAGAAATCTACTAGATTAAAACCGAGAATGTGCGATAAGACCGAGGTGAAGAATGACTTGGGTTTGGTAGAGGCGCGATTTGACCAAGGTGCCAATCCAATGACTACACAAGTTATTGTGTGCTAAGCGTAGACCAAAGCTTTTTTTTTTTTGTAAAAGCTGATACTTGTGTTATTATCATCCGTATTTCATTTCACCACCACCAGTCATCATTCATAGCTCTGAAACATGTCAAGATCCGACTTGTACAGACTTGGCATGGTTAAACCGGTTTCATTCATAAAAGGCAGCCGATACAATCTCATCACATCGGACCAATCCATAATCTTATGGGGTTGCTGGAGCGAGTTTCAGATTAGAAACAAGCTACAGCCAAATCTACCCGTTTTAAACTTAAATGATTTCTCTATAGAAGCATTTTCTTTCTGTCGCTGTCTATCTATTTCAAAAGTTACTTCTTGTTTTGTCCGTCCGTTCTTTGTCTCACCGTCTGTAAGATTGACAGATTGATAACAAAAGACTGTGTGCAATGGAACCCCGCCTACAGATTTCAATTTTTGTAAATGTGGTGATTAAGGAGAGCAACTACGGGAAAAGGATTATATGTCGAATATTGTGGATGACTCATAAACTGCATTAAAAGTATATGCAAAATAATTAAGGTTGAATAACATTCCTAGGTTTTGGAAATATTGAGCACATTCATGAATTCACGAATTTTCAGATTTTGAATATGTGGCGAGGGTGGAGGTAGCAGCATGGTTACTGCCATTTATTAAACTTAAATTAAGTGTGTCAGGTTTAAAACTGTCTGGGCTGTCAAGAATACTTTGACTTAATCAATTTCTGATCATTGCCTATAGGAGCTCCTGTAGCTCAGTGGGTTAAGTGCTGGCCTACTGATCCGGGTTCGAGCCCTGCTTGAGGCGAGAATCTTTCCTACCGTAAAGTTGTAAACGGGGTTCTGTTGCATACAGCCATTCATCATCACCCGCCCATCGTCCTGATCTGACTGAAATACTGTTGCGTGAAAAGGACGTAAAAATGCAAGTCATCCATCCATCCAGCCATCCATCCGTCATTGCCTATCTTTATACACTGTAAACATTTCCGTAGATTTTACGGTAGAATACCTGGCAAATTGGCAACCAGCTGCCAAACCATTTCCCGTTATTTTTACGGGCGTCTGCCTGTAGAAGATTTGTTTGAAGTCTCGATATGGTAGAGTTATGTTAACGGACCGCTATAGTGTTGAAGGGCTACATGACCAAACCAAAACCTCTCTTATTCTACCCTATTCTGCGTGATGATTCCGCCAATGTTTACGGGCGCCCGTAAAAATAACGGGAAAAGGACTGGCAGCTGGTTGCCAAGTATTCTACCGTAAAATCTACGGAATTGTTTTTAAAGTGTACTCTGTATAAATTATGGCTTTAATATCATTCCAATATGCAGTAACTAAAGCAGGGGTCCAGATATGTTGGATAGTTGGGGACGCTTTTGGGATAATGTTTCTTTAATTCTCAGGAAAAAAATGTCGTGATCCCTCACTAGAGCTGCCTTGTTGACGAAGTTCTAATGGATTTTCGCAACATCTGCTGCTCAGGAGTATAATAAATATCCTCAAAATCCGTCCTTATTTACACGTGTCTCCGCTAGATAATATCAGTAGATGCGGTTTCGCTTGTGAAACTGACGGAACCCAGGTCCGCACGCATAATATGCAAGTACTCTGGTATCTCTGTTTTTTGTTACACCATATATTCAGATTAATCTGAAAACATTGTAAAGGATTTTATCAACAGTACACCAGACCCGATTTATCCAATCAGAGCGATTTATTAACTCGTGGCCACGAGTTAATTTGGCCAATAGGAGTTCAGTATTAACTCGTGGTCACGACTTAGTAAGTCGTGGGAACGACATAATAAGTCGTGGCCACGACTTACTAAGTCGTGGGAACGACATGATAACTCGTTACCATGACTTACTAAGTCGTGGGAACGACTTAATAAGTCGTGGCCACGAGTTAATAAAAAAATTGCATGTGTCCCTTCCGGGGTTCCGTAAGAAACAGATCTGTACAATATTTTGTCCATGCATATATATTTAAGCTGCGTCAACCGTTTTCTTGTCTCGTTAACATCTTGGTAGTCGTAGGCAGTTTGTAGTCATGAAATAGAAGTGTGAATAAGTATGAGCTGCGACGCGCACAAAGGGTGCTTAAGCATATGCAAACGGCAAATGCTGAGATCAGCCCGCGCATCCGCGCAGTCTGATCAGCGCCTTTGCTGGTCACACACACATTGTTTGAACACTATATAATTATCAGGCAAAAATTGTAGACCCTAGCTAGACTTGCAAGTATGCAGACCAGACTGAGCCGTGCGTATTTGCAAATACCTAAAGCTCCCATTTAGCGTGATTCGACTCATATGATGCAGACATCAAACACAATTAGAGAAAAATATTTCTTAAAAATCCAGTAAAATATTTATGGTAATTGGATATTCCAATATAGACTTTCGTAAATGACAGATTAATGGCCAAATCATGGGTAATGGCTAGGCTATACTTTCTTTTCTTGAAAACAAACAAGAGACAATATATTTATAAATTGACGTCATAGTCATCACCTTTGACAGTAGAGTGTTAGCAGTCTTCAAATGACTGTTAAAAAGAGGTAGATGTATCTCGTAGCACAGAAGCAATAGAGGCAATAGGGGTATCGGAACCCTATACCTTTATTATTCGACCCCACCCCTTTTTCCATTTTCATGAATCCTTAAATGTCAGGAAGAGGCCGGCCCAAGGGTGTACAGTCATGTAAATCTGGACAAAAATACAGCGCTGTATGTGGACTAAACGTATGTAGAGTCATTGACTTATTTCTGGTACAAAGTTCTAACTTAATATTATCCCTTTGATTATATTGAATGCTAGGTTCCTGTATTGGCCACAACTAAGTAACCGTTTCGAATATCTGAATGAGAGTTTATGACAATATCTATTAGGTTGAGACCATGTGTTACAAATAAGAATATTCTTTGTAGAGTTACGTAACTTTGGTTAGTATTTGAATGTTGTTCTTTTGAGAACCATATGAAACTATATCAATGTGGATGAGATGTTGACAGTGATGACCGAAGAATTGTCGCTTCCCCGTACTTACTTTCAGAGTCACGTTCCATTGATTATTTTATACGATATTTGTGCATGTTTTACTGGGTAATGGTTTGAATATCTTGATGAAACTTTATAGCAATGTGCATGGGTTGCGTATGGGAATGGTTGCTCCCCTTTCTTAATTTTGGAGTTGCACATCTTTGATTGCTCTCAACAGGCTATTCTTGTGCGCACATTAGTATGGTGTGGGTGGCTAATTGCCAGGGCTACAGATCCCCACGAGGGTACTCACTGGGGCATAAAGTCATTGTACATAGCCATTTGCCCGGTGGCCAAATGCGCCAAATTCTTGCCTGAGGCTATAAGAAATCTCCATAGTAGGACACTCAGCCCATATAGGAGACGATGTCTATGAACTGTTTAGTTTGTTATAGAATCCTTTCTTATGACTGCTGTAAAGATCTGATTGTTTATACTTAAATAATGAATAAAATACTGTTTAAACTAAAAGGCCCAATTTTGTCTTTCTTGCAATAATAAATGAATGGAATCTTCAGCTTCAGTATGTACCTCTTATACTTTGAGTTGGTAAGCTTTTGGGGCACTATATTAACAATGTTAATCGGAGAGTTCCAGCACTGTCAGGAATAGCTGTATATTGCTGCTTTGCGTTGCTCTTGTTGTATTTATCCGATCAGAAATTTGTGTTTTAGGTTTGTCCCTGATAATCAATGTATTACTTTACGCAATTGTACTTGTATGAGACCACTGACTGTCAAATTCTGTGATACATTTTATCCTGTAACCTATTTTAAGTATTTAGTGAGTCTGTTGTGTGCTTAATTAAAACTACAAGGGCTAATTGTCGTTATTATACCGATTTGTTCTTTTGAATTTGACTGTAACGTGTGCTTGTGATACGTCCTTGAAATAGATCAAGAACCGTCAAATAGCAAAATACGCACGGACTGTGCCAGTTGCGGCCATCACATTTGTCATGCGCTGAAATTTTTATTTTTACCAAAAAAATATGTGAATATAAACTTTAAATAATCATTTGTTGTAAGGCTGCAGTCCTTGTCATTTTACACTGTAAGCGCATCATGAAGTTTAACATGTCGATAAACAAAACCAAGTGACCATACTGTGTGATAGTACCCAGGAATAGAAATGATTTTGGAACGAGGGTACCTAGGTTTTTTTTATCTTTTGCCTCACTCGAGTAGATTCGTGCTGGTCCTTTTTGTAGACGTTTCCTTCTGGTTTCCTTGCAATCGCCCGAAATCTATGACGCAAACATATGCGAAACTGCGCGTGCAAAACGAATATGACTGCCACTAGTACGCGACTGCAAATGCTCTCCAATCTGAAGGAAATAAGAAATAGTCCTACATACGACATAATATATCTCATCGCTTATTACTGGTTCCGCCTTAGTATGGAACGATGGCAAAGAGATAAAGGACTTCTTCGATTAAGGCGAGGATTTTCCCCATTAGACCGGCGCGACAGGTCCGAATTTTTAAAAGTATAAAGTGTGCAATTTTTTCTTAGCGGAGCTTCCACAAATATGTAAGCCGTATGAAATCAGATCATTTGTGATTCAGACCCAAAGACATGGGGAGATAATCCAGTCTGACCCCACCTACCCTTAATTCAAGGTTTTCGCATACCTCAATTTTTGAGGTAATAAAAATATTAAAATCAGTCATTCATTTCATACATTTTTGTCATAAATGCATGCTAAATACATGCATATCACAATACAAAGCAATGATTTTCTTCTTGTTACGCCTGACTGGCATTTAAACATGCAAAACCACAGTTATACTTCCGGTCAAAGCGGCCAAAAGAGAACGCTTCACTATAACTAAGATACAAGTACTTTCCCCCCCGTGACCCAGCATTTCCTTCATGCAGCAGACTTATGCGATGCAAGTACGCAATATATATGAGTGGGAAGCTGGGTCACGGGGGGGAACGATACTCAATAAACCAAAGAAGAAGAATGGTCAACAGTAGAACTGTGATCTTCAAGGATTTAATTGTGTACAATGACCTTGAAATGAGGTCAAGGTCACATACATATAGTCAAAACTATCCAGTGTTGTCTGTTATGTAAGTAATGTAAGTCAAAAAAGGGTGAAATGTATACAATAAATCATTATTTCAACGATCAGTTTGAGGATAATTTACAATTTATCTCAACAATGACGTCAACGTCAACATATGTTTAACGTACTTTACATAGACACAAGCAGTTGGAAATTCATTTTCCATGCAAGTTACAAGTCATAGTCATAAATGCAAAGCAAATGTCAGTGATCCGTATAACTTTTAAATCATGGGGAAAATCCTCGCCTTAATCGACGAAGTCCTTTATCTAAATGTTACGAAATTGCCCTCAATGTACCCAGTGGTGCTGATAGTTTAGCGAATTTTGGGGTCACAGAGTATGGTTATTACTCTCCTTATAGCAGGCTGGGTTATAGAAAAGACTCTCAAAATACAGTCAACTCTCGATTTCTCGAAGTAAAGCTTCAGTCCAAACTACGGATATCTCAAAGTAAATTTTCTGTTACCAGAAAATTTATTTTAAGATATCAGTAGTTTGAAATAACATGAGTTGAAATGTAAATAAAAATAGGAAATATAGTCTTTAATATAAGAAGATACTTCGAGATATCAGTGTTCGAGATATCGGGAGTTGACCGTACTTCTTGTCTTGGACAGATGAATACAGATGTATTGTAACAGACTTGTTTCATTAGTTTTCTTTTGTGGTGGAGATAAGATTTGCTTTTCAAACGTCAAAAGAACAATCTGGATTAGCCATCAGACAGATCAGCCAGACAACTCAAATTCCAAATATGGCGTTTTCTTTGTATTATTTGATGTCGGAGAATTAATTATAGAATTATGACATAGGAAAAAAATACAGGAAGGTTTACGACGTTCCCGTATTTTCCCTTTGTCATAATTCTGTAATTAATGGCGTAAAGTTTGAAGTTCTGAAGTTCCAGTCAGATGAGACTAATTTATGCCATTTTTGAAATATGCATCAGCTCATGTGAAAAGGGGACGATCAGCTGAGAAGACGCACAAGCCTGTGCATCGGCATATGAGCCGCGACACGACAAAACCAACAATGTGGCTGTGCGTCCAGCGCAGACTCAGATCAGCCTGGGCATCCGCCCAGTTCGACCAGACTCTTCGTTAAGTACTCAAAGGGTAGCTAAGGGTCTAAGCTACCTCCATGCGGACAGCGAAGACTCTGATCAGACTGGGCGGATGCCCAGGCTGATCTGAGTCTGCGCTGGACGCACAACCACATTGTTGGTTTTGTCGTGTCGCGGCTCATATATTATAAACACCTACATATAGTCTTTGAGAATAAATTATAGATTTGAGAAATTGCGCTTTTACTTTGTATGAATTTTAGGTTTTTATCTGACTTATAATTCAAGGGGAGCAATGGCATACGCTGTATACCAGGCTTCCCTCGAATGATCAATCGGACATCCTCGCCGATATCTTCGATTCAGGATACGGAATTGGCCGAAGTGTTACGATTGTCGAATGATAAGTGAGTGAACGCCATAGATCTGTTACCATAGAAACTATTGAATGACCAAAAATTGAGCTTAGTACCTTGGCAGAATGACATCTCGATAACGTCAATTAGACCGCAATATTATCCGCAGCTGCTACGGTAACAGATATATGACGCCATTGGTTCAGGAGCATGGTATACAGTGTGTGCCATACTCCACCAATGTTTCAATGAATGTTTTTCATCAGCAACTTCAAGTCATTTAATTCCGCGTTATACACCCATATGGTGTACCAGATAGAGAAAGCATCGTACTAAATAAAGCAAGACGGCTATATTCAAAAACGTCACCCACACTCCACTCCTACTCCACTCATTGAGTTAATCGTCTAGCGGTCACAGGTAGACTCAACTTAGGGCTCGTTGGTATTCAGAAAGGTTAGGGGGCTCTGAGTGGACTCGATAAAGTGAGTGAGTGTTGAGTGAGACCGATACCTCCCTTGAACTCAACTCAAGTATTGTTTATGAATACGAAATAGAACTTCACTGACTTTGATGCGCAGGCTTGTCCGATCACTTACCTTTTTTGCATATTTATCATTTGTGTTTGGTCATATTTTAGATGAGTCGTCATTTATATACTATTGTCCCATCCGTCTGTTTGTCCGTTACATAATATATACCTCTGTATTCTATGGGGAGTGGTGGTCGGGCGATGGTGCTGGCTATAACTTCCAGTCTCGGGGCGTCCTACTTATTTGGATTTAAGTAGGGCAAGGGCTTACTGTGCTTGCAGTAGGTGCGGGCGTTTTTTTTTTTTTTTTTTTTTTCTTGTGTGTGTGTGTGTGTGTTTTTTTTTTCGTTTTTTTTTATTCCTTCTCTCATGTCTGTCATTTCTCTTTGCTTTCTCCCTCTCTCTGGGAGACGGCCCTATATATACTGAAATACTGTCTCAAAGGGTCGCTAAACCCAAAACAACGACTGTACTTGACTGAGTATCTCCTGAAAACAAGTATTATGCGTCTATCTTACCAAGACGTTGTGAGAAAATACAACCAATATCAGGAGAGACAGAGGGGGAGAGGGGACGCGATTTTATGTCCATTTCAACAGTATTTTATTCATGACATATCAGGACGACGGGAGGGTGACAATGAAATACTGTGCAATAGAACTGCCTTTGCGATTTCTATAGCCAGTAGGGCTTGAACCCGGACCGCTGGTAAAGCAGGCCAGTGCTTAACCCATTCAGCTACCGGGACTCCTGAAAGAGAAGAAGAAGAAACATACCCGGCTGTATATGATAAACTTTTTTATATTCAGATTCGGAAAAACATAAACTACCACCCCACCCCCATCCCCCCACTCCCCCCAGTTACCCCTCTACCCATCACCATAATTATGAAGTCTTCGTGGTCCATTTTAGGTTTCTTATGCATGACTTTTGTCATCTTCTTCAGCGACAAACTGTACATATCAAATAAAAGAAAGAATTAAATCATTTGAGAAAAGAAAAATAAATTATTTTTCAGATACATGAATTCATTTTACAGTATCATTTATGTGTCCTTGTAGATATCGGGGGAGGGGGGCATAGCTCCATTACTGCCAAAACAGGGTATGACCCTTATGTTCAAGGGAGTACGAGTACACTGTCCGTTCAGACCGGCATTGATAGTGTAATAATGTATTTCATGTCTCCGTGTGTGTGTTTTCAGACAAATAAGTTTTTTCTCAACTGAATCTGATTTCTTTGGCTGGCTAGTTGATTAACGAGACGTTCTCAGTTAAGCTGGGCCATTCGCGGACAAAAATGGCCATGTATACAACCATGCCACAATTCAAGGAAAAACCACGACCATAATGCTCATTATATCTGCTTCAAAGCTTTAAAATATTTTCAGATAATAGTTTTAGATTATGGAATACCAACCATGTTTAGAGACATACCCTAACAATTAGAAATGGCGTATTTTGTGACGTTATTTATATACGTTGAAGGACGATGTCGCATCCGAATATTTTGACATGCGTAACATTGCACATTTACTAATCTACTGGCATTTGATTATTTTGGCTAGTTTCAATTTAAAATGTTTTCTTTGATTTTTTGGAAGAAAGGGGTTTTCTATGAAGCGCTGCTAAATCAAATGACGTCAACGCTTTCACAACGTGGTCTTTGTGACGTTGTGACGTAGGTTACGTGTGACGTAGGTAAAGTACACACTTTTTAACGTTTTTGTACCATTTAATGTTTCAGTGCACGAAATCTAAGCACACCATCTTGTAGCTGTTACTAGGCAGGATTTTGCACGTGAGTTTCAGAGCGATTGCTTTGCTCAGTTTTAAGAAAAGCCCGTGACGTAAGGTTACATTCTTACAGAAAAATGCTGGGGTAATGTATTTTGAAGTCGAGTAAAATATTCAAAATGGAGCAAATTTGCACAAATAATATAAAATATTGAGGAACACATATTTCTTCGTGTGATCTTGTAAGTTTTATGATGCCGGGCCATTTTAGTTAATACATGTATCACGAATTTACCGCTGTGACGTAGGTTACATAAAATTTGCGACATTAGTTCCCAGTCGCATTTCGTAGCAAAAACTACCCTTTAGATATTGTTTAAGCGGGGAAATATGTAAGAAATCACCTGAATCTAATAATGGAACTCGATTTTAAGCAGTGATCTATCTTTTTTAGCCGTGCGGCGTTCGTATCTACGCAACGGCAATATTGGGACATTTAAAAACGTCGCCTTTTAAACCAGGGTATCATTATTCGAACCGGTGTTAAAATGCCTAACAAAACGCATGCATGTCTTGGTACTATTATCTACTTCTTTAGACAGAGGACTTCTTGTCAGAGGGTAAACAGGACCGTCATTTTGTGATTTAAAAAAAAGGTGATACGAAGGACAAAATTTACAGCTAGTGGCCCAGCCTAACTGAGAACGTCTCTTGTTGTTTGTTTGAGGTTAATGCCTCTTTCAGAACGCATTACATCGTGAAGTCTCGTAGAAAGAAAAGGAAGATAAGATAAACGAGGTTAAAACTTAAAAAAATCCAAACCCCATTCCACACCTGCTGCAAGCACGGTTGGCCCTTGTCCAAGTTAGAAGGACGCCCCGTTACTGGAAGTTACCCAGCACATCCGTCGGGCCCTACGAACCCGTGAATTTAATTTACTGTTAAGTCAAAATATACAGATAAATATGAAGCAGAGGCAAAATTGCACTATAAACATAATAACATTAGAAAATATGTGTTTTTTACACAGATGATGTTCTTCCCCCCCCCCCCCCCCCCCACCGTACTGTGTCTGTCATTCCCATCCGCCACCCTAACTCCCTAAACCTCCACCCTCTCTCTCTCTTCATAAAAAAGTCAACTGGTTATCTTTGATAGGTCTGTAAAACTGTACTAAGTTGCTTGATTGATCCTTGATCCATTGCTTGATTCCAGAAAGTATACAAAAATTTTAGGCGCGACGGACGGACGGACGGACGGACAGATGGACAGAGGTAAAACTATCGACTGACTCGCGTCACCGATCCATAAAAAAAGGTGTTTTGCAAAGTTTATTATTGACTACATAAAACTGGAGTGAAACTCGAGTCGTACTTGGGAAAGGTGAGGTTGCGATAGCTTCGTGAATACAAAAGCTGAACTCCACTCACACTCTTGTTAATCCCACTCCAGCCACACTTGAGGGATACTTCCTCGAGTTTGAGTCGAGTGTGAGTGTGAGTTTAGCCGTACATTCGCTTACAAATTAAGAATACCTGTGTTTTCGACGGAGTCGCATAACTTCATTGTGTGTCTTTACTTTAATATGATATATACTTAGTACATTTAAAAACGCAACATTTTTTATGTTTCATTTTTGCGTAATCGATAATATCTGGACCAAGAAAAGCATGTAAATGTATGTCAGGCAACTGTATCTTTATGATTTCGTATAAAATATCACCACATGTATCCGTATTGCAGTGGATAATAACTCGAGTATGAAAATCAAGATTTGCTCGTGCATGTATCATGTAAACACTTAGAGACATCTTTGTCAACGCTACTTGAATGTCCGTAGATCCACATTAAGGAAAAACAACCAATTACAAACTAATTGCAACAAACAAAACTTTTGTCACGTTTAACACTTAAAGAAAATTCGCTTCCAGATTGCCAGTTCATAAAGTCTCAAAGCTAGAGCTAATGGAATGGTTAAGATGCCATATGGCCACAATTTCTAGGCAACAGGTACCCTGTCTACTGACAGGTACCCTTAAAGTTCGACACCCTCCGGCTCAGTCAAAAGAATGCAGCCATAGACAAGACAGAGCAATCAAAGTCGACAATTACAACTCGGGTGCTTTCGACATTCCGTTGCTGTCTAGCAGCAGACATTTTGGGACCATGCGAATGTTTGTCTTTGATAAGTGGAAAGAAATTCGGAGAAATTTTTTTTAGAGTTTTAAACTGTTGCACTTTTTGCCAAAAATTTGTGATGCATTTCGTTTTACAGGTGTTATACGAGGGTTGATCCAGAAGTAATGTCACTGCAGCTATAAAATCGTGTAAAAGTAAGAGAGAGCAACAAAATTGCGTATCCAAATACCTTTATCTATTTGCATTATGGTCTGAAAATGTCATAAAAATACAGTGCACAGTCACTGAGATATCGAGATAGACAGCGGGCATGGTACCGAATTGCGCCGCACGTCAATGACGTCGTTGACGCATCAGACGAAGTTTAGATATTGTGTTATGTGCAAAGTAGCATATTCGTTATTCCAGCAAAGCACTGATGTCTTTTTACCCATGTTATCTCATTTTTTTAATATTACTTGAACAGCCCCACAGCTCATGTTTAAGAATTTACGCAATATTCGAATTGCAGAACATCCGTCTTTATATATGGGGTCCGAAGAAGAGTTACGTTATTGTCTGACATTGTCCATAAAGGTCTTCCGGTTTTCGGACTGTCCTCTAGCGACTCATCTGCACCCGTACCGCGCTGATTGCACCTTCACACAAGCCTCATAAAAACTGTTATATCATCACATGTCTAGCTAAACAGCTCTAGAGTCTCTAATGGTGATATTCACAATTTGAGGCAAAAACGCATATATATCCGCTGAGGCGTTTGTCAGAAATCAACGTTTTTACTCTCGGCAGTAACAAACATTAGCACTAGCTAGCAAACTTCAAACGGCAGTGACGATATTAAAATTTCAACAGTGGGCGGAAGAAATGTATTTCCTCCTCGTATCAAATTTTCATCTGATTTGGCGCGCTAGGTTGATTTTGATGTGTGATTGCCTTTGAAACTTATGCGCATGTAATTAACGTTATTCTAACGTGCGGCGCGATGGCGTTGGTGACATACTTTGAACGTCGATATATTTGGAACAGAAAAAGATTCCAACTTTATATTTATTCTGTAAATCAGAAATGAATTACAGTGAAGCTTGATATAATTTTTGTAATAATACTACAATGAATAAGTGCGCCATGGACACAGTGACATTACTTCTGGATCAACCCTTGTACAACTGCAATATCGGCGTTAAACGTTTTGAAGAGAAAGATTGCAAACAAACTCAAACATAACATATTTCAAATTTCTCTTTCTGAAACAAAAAAGACGTCAGTACACCAGAATGGCCAACTTTTCCATTTGATAGCTAATCAAAATAACATTTCTTAGTTGAACAGAAACATGCCGTTTGGGGGTACACTGAATCATCTTCAACTACTACAAATGCTCTGGTAAAGGTTTTATCCAGAAATGGGAGAACATTCCATACGATTTGATGAATAGAACATCAGTGAATGCGAGGAAGCAAGCCCCATGCGTTACGATTTGATCTAGTGAATTTCAATTTTACGGATAACGCTCCACGATGAACGTAAACATAATGGAATACACAATAAAATGCCATTAAACTTAGCAGTGAGACGAAAAGATGTCAATCCAAATAAACCTTGAGTATCGAATGCTTACCTTAAAAATTCAAAAGATATTTCCGAAAAACTAAGTGTTGCGTTTTTAAATGTACTAAGTATATATGGAAGAACGTACATGTCAGGAAGTGGTCATAAATCTGTTAAAAAGATTTGAGCCGCGACACGAGAAAACCAACAATGGGGTTGTGCGCCCAGCGCAAACTCAGATCAGTCTGGGCATCCACAAAGCCTGATCAGACTCTTTGTTAGCGACTTAAAGGGTAGCTAACGATCTCAGCTACCTTCATGCGGACAGCGAAGACTCTGATCAGACTGAACGGATGCCCAGGCTGATCTGAATCTGCGCTGGGCGCACAACCACTTTGTTGGTTTTGTCGTGTCGCGACTCATTTAGGTTTATGATTCTTTCAGATTTTAATTATGATAATGATAATGAACTTTCAATCTCACATGTTTTTAGTTAGTTTCGAAAATAACTTTCAAGTTAACTCTTTTTTCTCAATTTTGAGCCAATAGAAAATTGTACTAGACAGAACACTATGTAAAGAGTGACCAATTAGGAATTTTTTTCAGTATGTATTTTGTCGACTGGACAAACTGCTAAGAATTTACCATTCCGGGCCACACCCAATATGTCACTCAAAAATCACCTATTAGTATATAGATGGCCAATGCGATGGCATCTAAGCACGTGACAAAGTCCCACAAGCAAAAATCGCACGTGTTTAATGTCCCACAATAATTCTATGATTTTACCTCAGAGGGAATAAAGCGATATATACCTAATGAAGAAGGTGTGGTTTCGGAGAGGTCCACTCAACGAACTACCGATTTCAAACTGACGTTCTCGTCCTCTTTAAAGACAACTATTTTATTGGGTACCTTAATAATATTATTGAACTGTGTAGATTAACTGTTATTCTTTATATACTAAACATCAAAAGAAACGCATACAAGTTTAGGTTCAGTTTTCTTCTGTCAGCTGATGTATGGTTTTTAAATCACACATAGCAGAAAACACTACTGACGTCTGCCAACAATATTAACTAATCTTCAGGCAAAATTAAACCTTGATTAAAGAGTTATCTCAATTTATCGTGAAACATTCAAAATTGTTGTAAGAGTTGCCTTTCCTTTGGCAGTATAACAAATTGTTTCCAAAACGCGGCTCTAATGTGTGGTTATGAAAAAAACGTCGGTTTTATTACCATGGTATTCTTCTTAGGAACATGACAGCAGTTTGAAGTTGAACATTTGTCAAATTATCTCCCTTGCAATTAAACAAATAGCGAATTGCGAAGTCCAATAATATCTAAAGTTCTGCAGAGCTACGAAAAATTTCTTTGCAAATCTTTTTATTTTACTCTTGTTAATTCATTTAACCTCTTCGTATGAATGGTTTCTGTTCTTTTCAAGAAATACGGGGTGTTAAAAGGTCTATGGAAATCCAATGGTAAGCCAGTGTTACTGTTTCTAATGGCAACTTTCACCTGATTGTTTCTTTTTAAACGCAAGGCTCGATTGCTTTGATTTTTTCGTTGTTTCTTACCCTTGCTGTGGACATAATATCTAGAGAAAATAATTGGCTGAGCGTTTTATGGAATTAAAAATTCAGCTTCTGAAAGTATGGGGACTTTAAGTTTAATCCCATCACAAAAGCAAGCGTTCTGGTCCCTAAAGTTTATGGAATATCGATGCGTCAAGGAGCTCCTTCTGTCGGAATATCATAAACAAAGTCTAAATAAAAGCATATACCTATACACTCAAATAAATTGGGCGTTTACATTGTATGCATTTCTTTTGATGCTCAGTATATCTTATCCAAGAACTTTCCCGGTCTCACATACGCAATGAAATAACATGACATGGCCATAAAACAGCATAGACTTTGATTCAGCTGTGTGGATGTGCAGGGCGATCTGCGTTTCTGTGGTTCACATATCTTTTTGCAATGATGGTGCCGTCTCTCTCTCTCTCTCTCTCTCTCTCTCTCTTGCTCTCTCTCTCTCTCTCTCTCTCTCTCTCTCTCTCTCTCTCTCTCTCATAATTTTACATGTTTCCATTTTTCCTTTCAGCATGACAGTTGTACAAGGCATACGTGGAATAGCGCTTACAATGGCGCTACCGTTTATCTTTGCCTATAACACAACCTACATAACATCGATGTTAGACGTGTATTGCCCTGGAACAGACAACTGTGATTTGGCTGACAGTGCCAATACTGTGCGCCAACAGTACAGTCCTTGTTTAAGATGCAGCTGTGATGAGCGATGTAGCCTTAAAGGAAACTGCTGTCCTTCTGCCGAGGAAAATAGGACTCCTGTGTTACCTGGATCTAGCGCAAGTGACCGGAAATTTGGCTGTATTCTGCCACAGCAAGGTATAGAGTATAAAAACACAGAAATACGGCAAAATATCGGAGTATTAATGGTGACGTCATGCCTGAGTGGCCAGGTGGATGACAGATGCACAAAAGCCAATGCCACCATACTGCTGGAAAATTTGCCGCAAACTTCAGTTAATACCGGAATGAACTACAAAAATGTCTATTGCGGAATTTGTAATAATGAGACCAACTTTGTACCATGGAAACCATATGTTACCTGTTCTATCAATGTTGTGAAAGCGAATAGCTTTCTTTTTCCCAATTCTGTACAAAAGATATACAAATATGCAGCAGCTTCTAAAGATTCTAACTGCGGGATGGAATTTCGTCCTCCAGCAGACTCAGATACATCAAATGACCTGTGCTTTGATAAGGTACTTAACAGAACATGTGACACAAATGATACCTTATTAGCAGATGCTTGTGAGAACGTAACGATACCCTACGTTCACAAACAGAACAACATAACGGAAGTCTATGCCAATATATTTTGCTTCTTATGTCAAACAAACATCGACATTACAAGCAATGAAATACGAGAAACGTTACAGATCATCCACACCGATAATACATTAATCGCACATTTAAATGAGGAGAATATTCAAAAACACGACACGGCTGATTTGCTTCTAGAAGTTGATAGTCTTATCAAACAGTACTCGAGAAGACCGACAGCTTGTGAGCAAGACAAACTTTACGATCCCTATACCGTAAGTTGGTTTTATTTGAGAATTTCAATCTCACTTTCATATAACAGTCACGATCTTTCATCTGAATCTATTAATGTGCTTATTCGAGGTTAAGAAGACGTTGCTTCTGTAATGGTTTATCAGTATTTGTCATTTTTGTCAGCTTTCTTGGTCTTTGACTGTTGTACATTATTTAGGATAATCTCGCGACTAGGGGATGGTGTGGTCGGACGATGGTGCTGGGTAACTTTCAGTGCCGGGGCCTCCTACTAATTTGGATAAAGGTAGGGCAAGGGCCTGCTGTTCCTGCTGTAGGTGCGGATTGGGTGTTTTTTGGATATTTTTTCTCTCCCCGATCATGTATCCTTTCTTTCTCCATCTCTCTTGCGGCCGGCTCGATATAGACTGAAATACTGTCTCAAAGAGCCGTTAAACGCAAATCAACCAAAGCCTCGCGATCATCTGCTAGAAAAAGGCGGACCTCTCGGCTTTTCCGTCTTGTTTTGTTTTGTGTGGCATCTATATTGGATTTCCTTTCCATTTGGGCCCAGTTGTTCAAAGCATCGTTACCTTAACAAGCTTGTTAAGAGGTCAACTCGTTAAGTGTTTTTTGCTTTTTTTTAACCAAATACTCTGGGCCCAGTTGATCAAAGCATCGTTAGCCTAACGAGCTCGTTAAGAGGTCAACTCGTTAAGTGTTTTGCAACTTTGTAACCAAATACGCTGGTATTTTTTTGTTGAAAAAATATAAGAGGCTTTTGCATTGCAAAAGCTTCTTACATTTTACTACAAAAAATATTGGAGTATTTGAGATATTTAAGTTTGAAATTTTAACGTCTCGTTAACTAACGATGTCGTTAGTTTTGAACAACCGGGCCCTGGTGTTTAGGAGATGTTATAGAAATTGATGGTGTTGGTTCCTGACCATCGCTTTCTCATCTAGTTTACCCCTTTTTGACCAGTGGACTTGTCCATCCTTATCATTTGGATGAGTCAAGTCTAGTTTTATGAGTTTCTGGTGGATGTTTTCACTTTAATTGAATTTTGTATAGAAATTCCTGCAAGCAAACAGTTTAGACCCTGATCCATCACTTTCATTTGGATGAATCCATTTATAGTTTTAGGGGTTTTCTGGTTGATGTTTTTGCTTTTATTGTATTTTGCATAGAAAATTCTTTCAGCAAACCGTGAAGATCCTGATCAGATGCTGCATTCTGCACTGTCTACACTGTTTATATAATACCTTTAAACGGGTTTCCAGTCTGAAGGGTTACAAATTGCATAACGGCAGGTTGGGAAGGCCAGCGGCTGGAACACAGCACCTTACGTTATGGCGTTACGCTAACGAGACGTTCTCAGTTCAGCCGGGCCATGCGTCGACAAAATGACAATATATTAACATAAAATAATTTATTTGAAAATAAAAATCATATACCCAGGAATAAAAAAAAAATCCCAACCATGATGCTCAACATATATGCTTCAAATATGTGAAATATTATCAGGAAACGGTTTGAAACTTGTGATTTTTTCCAGATCCACACCCTAACAATATGATGTAAATAAATACGTTATATAAATATGTTGAAGGACATCGTTAATTTACCACTTTGACGTAGGTTACATACAATTTTCGACAAAAGTTCTTAGTCTCGTTTCTAAACAAAACGCATCGTTCCGGTATTGTTTTAGTTAAGAAGTATGGATTGTAATAATGAAACTCGGTTTTAATCAGCGAATACTCTACGTTACCCATGCGGCATTCATATCTATCATACATGTATGACGTCGCTGTTATTCAGTGGATAACACGGTGTCATAAAAATGGTATGACCACACGTGTAAAAACACTTTGGCGCGTACATGTAACGTCCTTGACAAAGTCCGTGTCAACAATATGTTTTCTTATTGAAATAATGTTCAGGTTGAAGGCGCTTAAATCCCATTTTAAAGGGTCTTATGATAAACAGAATCTTACACTCGTGATCATTTCATAAAGAATTTATGAAACTCGCCGAAGGCTCGTTTCATAAACTTCATTTGAAACGAACACTCTTGTAAGATGCTCTATCTATGCGACAGCAACATTGCAACATTCAAAAACGTAGGCCTTTTTCTACACGGGTATGATAATTTTGAGCGGTGTAAAAAATTAATAAAATATATCTTGGAAGAAGTACTTGTATTTGTTTCTGTGGAGAGCAGGCAATTTATAAGAGGGGAATGAGAACAGATTAGATATTTGTAACTGAGAAAAGGAAAGACAAAATAATAGTAAGTGGCACAGGTCATAAGAAACGCTACTAGCTGACGTTCACGACCACACTTTAGCGCCTCAACGATGGCATTTCTTGACATTTATTTTCTTTGAAAATTGAAGTACATTAAGTATTCAAATGCTTGCATACAAAAGACAATAAGAAATATTATTACATGTATAACTCTCGACTGGGAAATATTGCATGGATGTTTTAAGCGACACTTTGCTAGTTTGAAATACAGTTGACACTTGTTATCTCAAACTCTGATATCTCAAAGTGCTCTCGTATACATAAGAATATAGTTTGGACACATTTCTATTTTTCCCTACATTTCAACTCCTGTCATCTTAAACTACTGACATCTCAAAGTAAATGAGCCGCGACACGACAAAACCAACAATGTGGTTGTGCGGCCAGCGCAGTCTCAGATCAGCCTGGGCATCCGCCCAGTCTGATCAAAGTCTTCGCTGTCCGCATGGAGGTAGCTTACACCCTTAGCTACCATTTGAGCACTTAACGAAGTGTCTGATCAAACAGGGCGGATGCCAAGGCTGATCTGAGTCTGCGCTGGCCGCACAACCACATTGTTGGTTTTGTCGTGTCGCGGCTCAAATTTTCTTGGAGAGAAATTTTTTTTTGAGATACGAGGGTCATCCAATAAGTCTTGCAAACGTCCAAGTTTCGGGCAAATGGTAATTAAAAACGAATCAAGCAGTTCACCTTCCTATGTCGCATTTTCTCTTCTTTCCAGTCAACAATTTCCAGAAAAGTCATGCTCTTGCAAATGGCGTTGCTAAGCAACTGAAGAATACTGCCATTATGGGTGCGCCTGTGGCTTCTAGTTGTCTGTTTAAGATCCCCTAGCTTAGGTCAGAACGCTTGTAAATATCTGAAAATTGCTGGGTGATACGGAAACTAATACTGAAGTATATATACGGTATTGTCGTCAGTCAAGATATTATTATTGACCAAAGGAAGATCACCATGTTTTCGGGCAGCTAAAATATCATATAAAATGAGTATACGAAGAAGAGGCTTTCACAGCAGATGAAGTGTTTCTAAACTGCCATTAATTTGTTATCAAAGAATAGTCCCGAGATGCTGAAATATAGATATTAGAGAAATGTAAGCTTCGAGCCTTGTTTAATATCGTTTGCAGCCTTAAACAACCAGAGGTAAACGTGAAAAACTAGAATTCTGCTAAAATTCTGAAATATTCTCTTGTTGCCTAGCAACCACATTTGTTTGGTAATGTGAAATGATAGCTGTCTCTTATTTGAGTTCTGAAATATAAGACACTTACTTTAGAACATGAATTCTTGTAATTTGAAAGAATTATAAGCATATATGAAAGGTACTTTGAAAGAATTATAAGCATATATGCAGGAATTTTCTTCCTCTCACCTCTTGTAAAAGACGTCATGCTTGTGCAATTTCACCACCGGTATCGCTTACACCTTTGCATTCAAAACCTCCCCATTTCTGAGAAAGGAATGCCACATGTATGATTTTTAGCACATATGTGAATTATATACGTAAGCTGTTAATGGTATTATTTGATTACCCTACCTCAATCAATAAAGCAGTAATGACGGCATTTGCAAGACTTATTGGATGACCCTCGTATCAGTACTTTGAAATGATATTCGACTTCGAGATATCGAGAGTTTTCTGTGATCTACTGTATCTCGAAAATAAAACTGAAGGTGTATGAGTACACACCAACGTTTTTCCCGCAATTTAGTCAAAAGGACTTCCTGTTTTCTAAGAAACATAGCACTTCCAAAATGGATTTTAATCTTTAAGAGCAGGGGCCGTATTCATAAAACGACTTAAGTCGTTGCTATGCTGTTGCTAAGGCTAAATTTCTTTGAAGGAGATTCCCTACAACTATGAAATTTGCTCTGGAGGAACAGTCTTACAAAGACTGTTCCTCCAGACCAAATTTCTTAGTTGTAGGGAATCTCCAACATGGAAATTTATCCTTAGCAACAGCATAGCAACCACTTAAGTCGTTTTATGAATACGGCCCCTGATCTCTAAAGAGAGGTGAGGCACCAAAAACAAAGCGAAGTTGCTTTGCCTGAAGCAAAATATTTATGGCTAATATCAATATGAATATGCATTTTTAGAATCGCGAATTCAAAAATTGGCGACTGTTTCCTTCAGGTTGTAATTATTGCATAATTTTTACCTTTTAAGCTTCGTTTAAATTTGACAATTCATAGCTCTCTCTCTCTCTCTCTCTCTCTCTCTCTCTCTCTCTCTCTCTCTCTCTCTCTCTCTCAGTAGGCTCCCGCCAATCTGGGCCTGCGAAATATCTGGGCTGCCTGGTGCCTCTGCGGACAGCTGTTAGTAACTGAAGCAGAACCTGAATCTCATTTATCTTTGGTAGGGTAAAAGTCTAACCAATTCGGAGGTAACTAACGTCTCGACACGACTGAAATAGCGTTTATTTGGACATTAAGCAACAACTTAACAACGACATCTCTCTTTTGGTAATATTGTTTGCTTCCTAGTACTTCCCAGTGTTTCACGAAACGGTTTCTTGTTTCTTTGCGTATGATTGACTGTACACATAACCAGGGTTCGAGGTTATAAAACTTAAGAATTATCTCAAACTCAAAATAAAACACACTGATTGGCTGCTTCCGAGCATGTGCTCGGAAGCAGCCAGTCAGTGTGCTTCATTTTGAGTTTGCGAATGTACTCAAGTTTTATAACCTCTGGGCCTTTTATTTTATTTTCTTTCAAGGAAGAGTGCCGTCCTTGGTATTGCCCGACAGGTAGCGCCATTGTTGATGGTGTGTGTGTTCCTGTGATCCTGGAAGTTCAGAAGGCAACGTATCAACTAAAACTGAATGTAGTACCAGAAAACGACACTATAGACGCTTTCCAGTCCCATGACAAATACAATATGACGTTAGATCTTCTGGCGGCCATTTTTGAAAATGATAACAGAATTGAAATTGATTTAGTATTGTTAGCCGAGCATTGGTACGACACTTTTTTGTACGTTAGTGCTTTGATAAAGGTAGTATCACCCATTGCTGATACAGTTACAGGTGAGTTTGGCAGGGAAAGGTTTGAGAAAAATTATATTCTTCTCGTCAGCCCGGATGAAATTGTTAGCTTGAATGTCAGTTTGTCCACTGGGGCTAAAGTTGAATTCAGTCCCATGACAAGCGCTGATTTAATGGTGGTTGACCTCAAAACGTACTCGGCAATGAATATTCTTTATATGAGTAATCTGACAGATGTGAAATTGCTTTACAAATACCCAGTTATTGACAAGCTCGCATTTTGTATTCAGATTGCTCTAGAAAAATGGGAATTTCTTGACTTTAATGACATTATAGACATCCGGGTATCCGACGTAAGGCTTTTCATAGGCGATCACAATCGTACCCCTGGCGATAGGAAACTCCTCGTTTGCTTTACCGACTACATGAGCCGAGCTGCTGAGAAACTCCCCTATAAAGATAAACCCAAATATTATTCTCCGCAAGCCATTGTGTCCGTAGTTTGCAATCTCCTGTCAATCACTGGTCTAAGTATCACCGTCCTCACCTACTTCATTTTTGGTGAACTTAGGTCGATTCCCGGGAAAAATAATATGATGTTAGCGATTCATTTGCTCATAGCACAGTGCCTGTATCAGTTCGGAATCGAACAAACTGCATTTCCTAAGCTATGCATAGCACTGGGTGTTTTCATACATCTATTTTGGCTCACCTCTATTCTATGGATGAACGCTTGCACGCTTCACATGTTTCGAACTTTTGTTACAGGGCAGAGTTATCGCTCCTACCGCGCATTTGACCCACAGGTTTGTGTGTATATGCTGTACTGCTACAGCATTGCCATTATCGTTATCGTAATAAATATCGGTGTGTCCATGTACAGATCGGACGGTGAGTCGGTAGGTTATGGCGGAAACGTTTGTTATATATCTACACCAGTAATGGTCGGTTGGACATTTGCACTTCCGGTCGGCATAATTATCATACTAAACATGGGTTTTTTCTTTGCCGTGGTATATCAGATATCGGCGTCAACAATGAGGCGGAGAGGTAAGTCGAACGATCGTGCAAACACGATCATTTATATGAAGCTGTCGACCCTCACAGGGGTCACGTGGATATTTGGCTATCTTTACCTCTGGACTGACTTTGTTCCTCTCGAATACATTTTTATTGTTCTGAATGCGGGCCAGGGAGTCTTAATTTTCTTTTCGTTTATATGCACTTCGAGAATCATACGCCTATATAATGATTTATTCCGCAAAATCGGGCGATCTATCCGCCATGGGAACTGCTGGCTTGGTGACGAAAAAGCTCCAGATCGTGGCAACAAAGCCATTGAAATGAATGTTGCAAAACATGCACATTCTAAATCGAATTCTTCGTCCAGAACGCAAGATACCGCAGTGGCTACAAGTCCTAACGGAAATACCCTACCTATGCCATTGCCCGGGGGCTCAGTATTGATCAAGTCTACGGAGAACGGTATGATAATAGTCGCTGATGGACAATCGGAACACTCTAAACATGCTTAAGGAGAAAGGATGCATAATCACATTCGTTTTTAAGGGTTGTCCCCCATTGAGAAGGGAGGTTACCTCCCTTCTCAATGGTTGTCAACCCTTAACAATAATTAGATTCCGTGGGAGAAAATCATTTCCTTGAAAAGTTTCTCATCCAGGGAAGCAAACATGAAAGCTGTCTCCTTCAGAAAACATGTCGGACAAGCATGGAAGTGTACCTATATATGAGCCGCGACACGAGAAAACCAACAATGTGGTTGTGCGCCCAGCGCAGACTCAGATCAGCCTGGGCATCCGCCCAGTCTGATCAGATTCTTCGCTAAGCGCTTAAAGGGTAGCTAAGGGTTTAAGCTACCTCCGTGCGGACAGCGAAGACTCTGATCAGACTGGGCGGATGCCCAGGCTGATCTTAGTCTGCGCTGGGCGCACAACCACATTGTTGGTTTTGTCGTGTCGCGGCTCATATATTAAGAGTACTTGCGTCTCCGCGAAAAGAGGTCCAGGTTTAGAGGCCTCTTCAGTCACCGGACCGCAAGTTCAAGTTAACGGCAGACTGCGAATAACTAAAAACTCTGTTCATTTACGTCGTTTGGGCAGAACAATTATTCTTTATTCTATAGTCATTTCTAAAATAGCTAGTTAAATATATACTGAACGCCAAAAGAAACGCATATAAGTTTAGGTCCAGTTTTCTTCTGTCAACTGATTTATGGTTTTAAATCATATATAGCAGAAAACACTACAGACGTCTGCCAACAATATAAACTTATCTTCTTGCAAAATTAAATCTTGGATTAAAGAGTTATCTCAATTTATCATGAAACATTCAAAAATGTAGTAAGAGTTGTCTTTCCTTTGGCGGCATAACAAATTGTTTCCTAAACGCTTCTCTAATGTGTGGTTATGAAAAAACCGTCGGTTTTATTACCATGGTATTCTTCTTAGGGACATGACAGTAGTTTGAAGTTGAACACTTGTCAAATTATCTCCCTTGCAATTAAACAAATCGCAAAATGGGAAGTCCAATAACACCAAAAGTTCTGTAGTGCTGCGAAAAATTTCTTTGCAAACCTTTTTATTTTACTCTTGTTAATTTATTTAACCTCTTCGTATAAATGGTTTCTGTTCTTTTCAAGAAATACAGGGTGTTAAAAGGTCTATGGAAATCCAATGGTAAGCCAGTGTTACTGTTTCTACTGCCAACTTTCACCTGATTGTTTCTCTAAAATGCAAGGCTCGACTGCTTTGATTTTTTCGCTGTTTCTTACCCTTGCCGCGGACATTATGTCTGGAGAAAATAATCAGCTGAGCATTATAAGGAAATTAAAATTCAGCTTCTGAAAGTATGGTGACTTTAAGTTTAACCCCATCACGAAAGCAAGCGTTCAGGTCTCTAAAGTTTATGGAATATCGATGCGTTAAGGTGCTCATTCTGTCGGAATATCATAAACAAAGAAACTCAAAATGTCTAAATAAGATTATATACCTATACCTTCAAATAAATTGGGCGTATACGTTGTATGCGTTTCTTTTGACGTTCAGTATAGATGCAATCTTTATTTCGATGTAAGTTGTGCAGCACTACCGTCTGTCGTTAGAAATATCTATAAATTGTGTCAGGTCTTTAGTATTTTTAATGTTGGATTATATTATTAACACGATATTTTTTTCCTAATTCTTTGGTGACAAATTCTTCTTTCTACGCCTCGACGGTGTGTTGCGTAAAAGAAAAAAATCTCCTCTGGGCAGAAATAAAACATTTCAGGAACACAGAAAGGAGTGTAGGGTCGAGAAGGGGTGGGATGCAGTGAATGAGTAGGTCGCCCGTCTTTGCAACCATTGACTCCTGAATGTCTTAATGAAAGCGCTGTGGTTTACAAACTCAGTCCAGTTGGCCACAGTGTCTGCGCTAACCACCACTTCAAAGTTGTGAAAATTATTTTGCGCTTGACACGTTGATCTGATTGTGAAAGATTTAAATCTCAAGCTGAACTTGAACATTTTCAAGAGACGCAACTTTAACACTTTTACGTCTCAAAAGAGGTCAACTGAGCAAATTCTTGCCTTCAAGATAAGACTTCACTTTGAAAGGGCTTCGTCATCAAAAGAGGCAGAAAAGAAGTCATAATAGTTGTCGCCCTTTGCAAAAATGGCGGAAAACAGAGAAATGTATCCATACATCTTACATTTAGGGATGACTGGGGTGGAAAAAGACTGTAAAGACTGTGGTTGCTAAGCAGCATTTTCATAAAATAGCATATAGGTTCATTATATTTTATTGATAAATGCCGAGATACAAAACATCTAATTCCAACGAACACCTGAGTACCAACTTTGAAAGTCACGATGGAAAACAAAATTCTGAAATTAAATCTTCTGTTCTGTTAGAAATTTAAGGAGTATTGATACACCTTCATGTTTTCCGTCAGTTTTACAAAAGGGAGACAAGTTTTGTGACTTCCTGTTAGCTGTATTGGACAATAATACCCTCCCAAAGACGGGGGTGGTGGTTTTGGGGGCAGGCAATTCCTTTATAAGGAAAGAGATGAAAGAGAAGCAGTTTCTTTATGTATTGACTCCTATTGACAAGGCAGTCAAAAATAAAATTTAACTGCGATCCAAGCAGGCACGTGACGTCGTAATGACGTCATACTGACGTTGATGCGACGTAATGACATTTAGACGTCATGTGCCCGCTGCGATACGTTCCCTGAAAGTATATCAATTCACAATATTTACATTCTTGGTGTATTTACTGAAAAGCCCTATAGTAAACCATCGGGACGTAATGTAGTTTACATTCCAATAATTACACTGAGACACGCGACGTCAATGACGTCAAAATAAACAATGACCCTCTACAACCCGATTGGACGTCAGCAACGCCATGACGTCATGCATGCTGTTCTGTTGTTAGAAGAAATGCTGCGTGTACGTGTTTTACCTCTTTAATTTTAACGCTTATGTAAAATTTTTCATGAAAGATTTGATTGAAATGAATGTGAATATAAACAATGAACTAATTTTTCTGAGATTTTTAGAAGTGTAAACTACATTGGGTCACTAGCAAAGTTTACATGAACCCCTTCGGGTTTCATTCACTTTGCACGTGACCCAATGTAGTTTACACTTCGATAAACCTCAGTAAAATAAAATTCACTCCTTAAGTAAATTTGTCAGTGCATATTACTGTCAGGTATTGCCTCTAGCATTCCTATGTTCACATCATTTCATCTAAAGACAAATAGCCTTGATTATTGGAAACCCAACAGTTCAGTGACATTGATAATTCATCAAAGAAAATACCCGGCCTCACATAGGTAATGACATAATAGGGCCATAAAACAGCGGGAAACGTAAGTGTGTTCTGTATGGCAGAGAATACATGGCTTTAAAGGTGTACTCCCTCGTATTCAATTACGAAATAATCACAAAATTAGGAAACTGGTTAGTTGTATGCAACACAATTAAGTCTTGAACAACCAATCTTCAGCGAAAACATCTTTGTTACGGAGGCAGAGACGACATATCAGTGCACACTCTTGTTGAATATTCACGAATATTTTGTCGTCATAAATTGACTGACTCCCACGTGGCAATAAAAAGGCGTTTCTGCAAGCACGCTTTGAATTTTATGATCAGTGGTGGAGTAAATAACTTAACAAAAACATTAACATCTAATCCGTGCACGTGAGTTCATTTCAGCCAATAACTGTTTGAAGGCGATTAAAGAAAGGTCTTGAAACTATTCATGATGTAACTTTACCCTAATTAAATATGATTGCTGGGCTTATAAGATAAGATAAGATTTATTTAAAGTCGGCAAGTTTCATAACAATACAACATAAGCTCTTGATGAGCTTTTGAACCGACTGCTAAAACAAGAGTATATAATCAACAAGTGTAAAAGAGCTGTAAGAATGAATAATCAGTTACAATTGCCTCTGGCCTGGCTGTCTGCATGTCATCAGACCCAAGTGTCTGCACATCTTGCAAACAACCATGTCAGACCCAACTACTTGGAGATATATACGATATTAGAAATATATTATTTATCATACTCACTAGCCCTATAAGGAAAGAAACTGCCCTATTAGCACATTAAACATGTATAAGCACATAGGATATTAAAATAGCTTACATACTAGTCCGCTTAGCAAGGGCAAGATCATAAATTCAGAGACCCACGACATTGTACTGGACGGTGGGGCTTCGCAGGTGGCAGCTCAATCGCTAAACAGCAAGCTTCACTCCACCGTCAAGTCAATGTGCCGTATCTTACCCCCACCAAAGGCAGACAGTAGCTAACTAAACAAGTAAACTATAAAGCTAGCAAATTAAAGCAACATTCCGAAGTAGCAACAATGCAATATAACTCACTTAGCAAGGGCAAGATTGACAAAGATTTGGACATTGCACTGGATGGTGGTGTTTCGCAAGTGGCAGCACAATTGCTAAATAACAAGCTCTGCTCCACCATCCAATCAATGTACCCCATCGTACCCCCACCAACTGAGCATCTGTAGAAGTTAAAAAAGCATAAGAACTACTACGACACAATAAGCATATATATAGTTGGTTAACTAAGAAAACATTTAAAGCGTTAAAGCAGCTGAACAGTAAAACAACATAAAAGGTGCATATGATGCATCCATGATGTGGAGCAAAACTGTTACAATTTGGTATCACAGGCAGAGCAGGTGCAATTTTCCCCATTCCAATGAGAAATTAAAGATTTAAATTGATTAAAACTTGTTGTAGATCTAAAATCATTTGGTAAAGAGTTCCACAGCACAGGTGCAGCATAGCGAAATGAGTTCTTACCCTGCCTTGTAGTCCTCACCTGGGGTACCTGTAAAATATTGTTATATCTAAAATTGTATGTAGTTTCCCTTTTGACTAATAAATCAGAAAGAACGGGTGGGGCTAAATTATTTAAAATTTTAAAAGTATCAATGGCCATTGTTCTTAAACGTCGGACATGCAAGGCAGGTAAATTGGCTTTGGTCAGCAACTCATCATATGAGCTGGTATAATCTTCATACACAAACCTCAGGGCTCTTTCTTGAATCTTCTCAATTTTGGAAGTGTTATTTTTTTAGCAAAAATGCCAAGTAAGGGGGCAAAAATTAAAATTTGAGAGAATAAAAGTATGAAAAATCGTCAATTTGCTAAGTTTGCAAAGGTTTTTGCCCAATCTTTTTAGTACATTGAGTTGCTGACCAGCTTTTTTACAAATATTTTGGATGTGAAAATCGAAATTCAAATTAAAATCAATATCTACACCGAGTAATTTCACAACATCCTCACATTCAATTGAGGCATTTCCGACTTTAAAAACTGGAGACTTAGTATGTGTCTTTTTTCCAACTGCAACAGCCTGAAATTTGTCAGGATTTGCTTTCATACAATTAAAATGAAACCAATCAATTAAAATCTCACTTTCATTTTGAAGAGTTCTAATTAAGTTGTCATAGTTTGAAGAATGAAATGAGAGGGTGTTGTCATCGGCATAGTTGTACAAGGTACCTGTCTGAATGAAATAAAAGATGTCATTAATAAATATGTTGAATAAAAGAGGTCCCAAAATTGACCCCTGTGGGACTCCCTTAGTTATTTCTGCCCATCTGCTGACAACAGCTCCTACTTTAATTTGCTGTTTCCTTTCAGACAGGTAACTTGACATTAGTTTAACAGCATCATTTGAAAGACCATATGCAGACAATTTACTAAGTAAAATATCATGTGGCAGGCAATCAAAGGCCTTTGATAGGTCCATCAAAATTGCAGCAACATATTGGTTACTGTCAAGGGCTTCTTTCCAATCTTCTATAAGTTTTAAAAGAGTTGTCTGGCAACCGTGTCCTTTTCTAAAAGCGCATAGATATTTATCAAAGATGTCTTCAAAATAGTTGGAAAGCTGCTCTGACAGAACCTTTTCAAATATTTTGGAGGGAACAGGAAGTATACTGACTGGTCTGTGATTTGATTTTTCCATTGGGTCATTCTTTTTGAAAATTGGAGCAACTTGGCCTAATTTAAGATTTTTGGGGAAAATGCCTGATGAAATAGTGTTATTTACTAGATCTGTATAAAGTGGAACAAAAGACTGCTGGCCTAGCTTCAGGATTTTTACTGAGACCTTGTCACATCCTGTTGCCTTCTTGGGGTTGAATTTGTCAATGATTTTTGATACAGTTTTTTGATTTGTTGATGTTTTTATCCAGTCTTCATTTTTGGCGCGAATAGCGGACCGCTATTCCGGCCAATTTATTTATTTTCTTAACTTCTCCTACTTCCAGTGACCATCACAAATCATAAATTAGACAGACAAAGGTACTTTTACAAGCGATCATTATCATGCCCAGGACATAGTTTTTCGTAAGAAATTTGAAAGTTAATAGAAATGTTCAGGGCGTATATCTTAAAGAGAATGCAGATTTCAATAAAATAAATTAAAAAAAAACCCGAAAGCGTTTTACTGGACTTCCGACAAGAGGTCAGCAAAACAATTTGATGAGAACGGCCTTAAATCTCCATTGAAGACCTGTTCTCCAAAATGGGGTAAGTCAAAATTTTATTGTTTGATAATTCATATTACGTTCGGAAATATCTTAGTGAAACATTTATACCTAACATCTGAAACCGAAATGGCACCTTCGAAACCTTTCCCAGTCTGGCGGCTTTTTATTAGAAACCTTAGAGGTTGTGACGTATGTGGAATATTCATGTGCTGAACATTTATGATTTAATATTCATTAACTATAAAGATCGTAATAAAATGTAAAATAGTGTATTGTAAGAGCAACGAATGCATCCATTAGGAATATGGTATGTTAGATAATATCGTTAGGAATATGATTAATAAGTTTGCCTTTGAATGTATCTTTGTTTTCGATACACATGTGCTCTGTATTGCTTAAAGGACTTCTATGATTAAGGCGAGGATTTTCCCCATTTGACAGGCGCGACAGGTCCGAATTTTCAATTGTATAAAGTGTGAAAATTTTTCTTAGCAGAGCTTCTACAAATATGTAAACCATATGAAATCAGATCAATTGTGATTCAGACGCAAAGACATGGGGAGATAATCCATTCTGACCCTACCTACCCTAAATTCAAGATTTTCGCATATCTCATCTTTTGAGGTAATAAAAGTATTGAAACCAGTCATTCATTCCATACATTTTTGTCATAAATGCATGCTAAATACACGCATATCACAATACAAAGCGATGATTTTCTTCTTGTTACGCTTGACTGGCATTTAAACATGCAAAACCATAGTTACACTTCCGGTCAAAAGGGCCAAAATAGAACGCTTCACTATAATTAAAGTACAAGTACTTTCCCCCCCCCCCCCCCCCCGTGACCCAGCATTTCCTTCATGCAGCAGACTTATGCGATGCAAGTACGCAATATATATGAGTGGGAAGCTGGGTCACGGGGAGGAACGATACTCAGTAAGCCAAAGAAGAAGAATGGTCAACAGTAGCACTGTGATCTTCAAGGATTATATTGTGTACCATGACCTTGAAATGAGGTCAAGTTCACATACATATTGTCAAAACTATCCAGTGTTGTCTGTTATGTAAGTAATGTAAGTCAAAAAGGGTGAAATGTATACAATAAATCATTACTTCAACGATCAGTTTGAGGCTAATTTACCATTTATCTCAACAATGACGTCAACGTCAACGTATGTTTAACGTACTTTACGTAGACACAAAAAGTTGAAAATTCATTTGTTATGCAAGTTACATATCATAGTCATAAATGCAAAGCAGAAGTCAGTGATCCGTATAACTTTTTAATCATGGGGAAAATTCACGCCTTAACCATAGAAGTCCTTGAGCCGCGACACGAAAAAACCAACAAAATGGTTGTGCGCACAGCGCAGACTCAGATCAGCCTGGGCATCCGCCCAGTCTGATCAGAGTCTTTGCTGTCCACATGGAAGTAGCATGGACCCTTAGCTATCCTTCAAGCACTTATCGAAGAGTCTGATCTGACTGGGCGAATGTCCAGGCTGATCTGAATCTGCGCTGGGCGCACAACCACTTTGTTGGCTTTCTCGTGTCGCGGCTCATATTGTTTATGTCATTTAACTCTTCTCTGGGGAAAGTAAAGGAAAGATAGGGCGAGAAAGAGAGAAAGATATGCTTGAAATTTTGCAAGAATCTACATGTACATGGCACACGCTTTTGCCCCAGATGTACACTCAAGGTTCAAAAGTAGTCACACAAAACTGATTTTCCCATAGACTTCAGTGTATTTTCATGTTTACTGGAAAATATATTTTGGCCATATATTTTCTGTTGAAAGGATTACAATGATTTTGGTATTGCTAGTAAGCTAAACAAATAATGCATGCTGTATATTTGTTTCATTTCAGTCGTTCAACTTATACCTGAAACAGCATTACTTTTACGTTTGAATTTTAGGTCCATTTTTTCGCGACGTCGCCATTAACGTCAATGGAAACTTGGTTGATTTCAAAAACGGTAAGTTTGACAGCCTGTGCTTAAACACTGAGGAGGGCAAATTTTATTCTGAAAACAATGTTTATTGCATTGTTCATTTTGCTTTCTAACGTTAGTAATTATTTTATGTTTGGACCGAAAGAACTGCCAAAAATAATTTTCTTGTAAACATGTAAATACACTTTAAAAGTCTATGGGAAAATATTTTTGTGGAATTACTTTTGACCCTTGACTGTATTACATGAAAACCAGCAGTATCGAAATTATGATAATGGCTAGGTTTTTACAAATGCACTGTCAATTTGGATGGACTTCAGGTTTTATATCCTTTAAAAAACAGTACTTCAGTTATATCAGGACGATGGGAGGGTGATAATGAAAGGCTGTTTGCACAGAAACCCCGTTTACGATTGGAAAGATTTCTGCCTCCAGCGGGTCTCGAACTCGTGACCGCTAGATCAGTAAGTCGCTTCGGCGACTGTGGACCGTGAGGATCCTTCTTGGACCGCACACCACGCCTGCCTGGCAGAATGGGTGCACTTTCTCCGGGCCGAGTGCCACGACCGGTTCTGCGCGCAGTCAGATGCTCGTTGGGAAGGTGACCGACCCCTCGGGGACGGAGTTACAGCGCTTGACCTTTTTAGCTACAGGAGCTCCGTGCTGTTATAAACTTGCTTTGTGGCTTGAGTAAAACACAGTGCTTCAGGTAAGGTGTAACAAAAATAATTTAAGGATGATTTTCCATATATCTCAAAAAACAACAACATAAGTTGTTACCCTTCATCAGAACCGACTCGGCGAGACGGTGCTAATGAGGGACACAACTGAGGCCGCGACACGAGAAAACCAACAAAGTGGTTGTGCGCCCAGCGAAGACTCAGATCAGCCCTGGCATCCACCAAATCTTATCAGACTCTTTGCCAAGCGCTTAAAGGGTAGCTAAGGGTCTAAGCTACCTCCATGCGGACAGCGAAGACTCTGATCAGACTGGGTGGATGCCCAGGCTGATCTGAGTCTGCGCTGGGCGCATATCCATATTGTTGGTTTTCTCGTGTCGCGGCTCAATTTATGTTTTCTTGGAGGTCTGGAACGTACGCTTATCCGTGTTCACTGCAAAATGATTATGGCGCCACAGACTCATCTCACAAACACATGGGGTTTAGAATCTAGTTAGTAAACCCAACAACCTTGAATTAACGTTATTCAACGCCATGACGTTGAATAAACGTTGATTCAATGTTGATTCAACGCTATGTGACTAGTGGGACACCGTTCAAAGAGAAGAAAAAAACTTTTATTCTGAAAAAGACTGTTCCTCCAGAGCAGATTTCATAGTTTTAGGGAATCTCCTTCTTAGAAATTCAGCCCTAGCAACAGCATATCAACCACTTAAGTTATTTTATAAATACGGCCTCAGAAGTCTTGTTAGCCTAATGGCAGCAACAGAATCTGCGTTGGACGGCACCAAAAATTGGTATCTAGTAAGTTGAGGTTATGTTTCCTTGCCAATGATTGAGATATAAATTGTGAAAACATTGTTGTAGCCATTCCTACTGCCTTTGGAATATTTTGATTACACATCACATTCACATAGTCGATTAGTAAACGTCTATGTCAGCAACGACAATGTATAAATTTTGACTTTATTGAGTTGGAAATGAAGTTATTTAACAGTAAACTTCATACTGACCGATGCGAAGCGGAGGTCAATGTGGATTGTTTACAGCTCAATAAATACTTCATATTCACCGAAACAAAAGTCAGCAATTACTTTCTATATAATAGGGATAATTTCATAGAGGGGTCTGTCATTTTAGTAATCCTGGCGTCAAATTTCGGTTGACTTCACTTCACAAGCCATATGTTATCAAGACGTTACAGTCACCAGTTATGCGACATTAAGACGTTACATCACAAAATATGCGACATGAACTGAGTAATGTCTACCTCACGTGATCGACCTCTGAATCAATAATATGAGTTTTATACATAGTTTATATTTTATTTGTCGTTTCTGTCTTTACCGTCTGTTGTTGTTCCTCTTTGCATTAACCTCAATCAGACTCAGTTCAGATCAACTCTGCTAATTTTTATTATTTAATTCAAAACACGATTAACATCTGATAAACTTCTATAATTATTATAGCAAATAACATAACTTGTTCATGCTGTTTTATAGTCAACGGACGCATGTTGCACAGTGGTAGTCTGGTCAAATGTGCAACCACACTCGGCTTTACCTCGTCTAAAGTTTCTATTGCATACTACTGGTAATGGCGACATCCTTGTGATACTCATTCAACTCATGCCTTGCTTGACTGACACTGAACTCGAGTCCGGTAAGTTTGTTTTAGCTGCGTCCGCAAGACGTCGCTAGGCTACCACTACCCATAACTCCGTTGCATATATCTTAAAAGGTATTACATTTGAGGATATCCCTTATAGGTATAACCGTCTCAAGTTTCATCAGTAATGGAGTCATGCTCCTGACCTCATTTGCCGCAAAGCATTATGGGAGCTAGGTGGAACAAGGCTACTTTGTTAGACTGTTATATTTTACTCATGATTACCCATTTATGCGCAGTGGACTCCTCTTTCCTTGTAAATTGGATAAGTCCACTGGTCATTTGGGGAGTGTCTGGTTTATTCATTCTTTCTTACGGTCAAGTCAGGCAAATTCGGACAGCAGGTTAATTCGGACAGTAACATTGTTTCCTTTATATCTTAGTGGTTTGGAATTAAAACAAAATTAAGTGAGCAAACAGTGAAAATCCTGATGAGACTGAGCCGTCTCATTTGGTTTTTCACTGTTTGCAATGGTATGTCCGAATTTACCTGCTGCCCGAATTTACCTGACTTGACCTAGTGAGGAATTGTGGATTTTAAGAATACTGTGTTGACCCTGGGTCTGCACTGTTTGTCTGTGTCGTTTTTATTGGACCTTTGGGCTTTAATGGATGAAATCTTGAGGTGTGAAAAAGCATGATAATTTCACTGAAGTCATATTATCCGAACTGTGTTTATTCCCAATATTATATCCCACCGGGTACAACGTTGAAGCAAACGTGGTGTCAACGTCATGGTGTTACATTGACGTTATCTAATATGACATTGCTTCAACGCTTGTGCCCACGGGGGCTATTATAACTTAATTTGGAAGGGCAAAATGAATAAGATTCTAAAATTAGTATTAGTCAGTCTGGGGACATATGGATTTCCATCAGGCATATCTGTGATGGTTAATCATGCACTTTAAATGAACTGACATGATGGTTTACCATAATATAATTACTGAATTTTTTACCACAAGATGTCACTACATGTACATGTCAGAAGGATGAAAAGTGATGGAAAGCCATAACGTTGGTTTCTTCTGGTGGTATGCCTGACCATAACAAAGGCAAAAAAAAACAAGTCCTTTTTCTGTCGAGTAACTGGTGCAAAACATTGAGTAACTTGTACAGTTAGCATCCGTTACAAAAAAGTAAGCATTGTAGACAATTTTGATCGTAACCCGTTATAAAAAATAGAAAGGACACTTGTCTTTTTCTTGGAAATAAAATAAGTCAAATGCACAGCAATATTTGCCTATAATTTTGACCATAATTCTGAAGAAGTAACCAAAATACAGACTGTTTATACTGAGAATAGTTAAGGGCTGGACTAAGTATCAATTTTGAGTGTAGACAGGTCATACTGGTTAAATTGCCATTTTAGTGAGTTGGACTGAAAAATGTAAGAGTTATGGCTGACCATCACAAATGTGCGTGATGGAAAACCGTAAGTCCCCAGACTGTTAATTGCAATTGTGGTTGTTGTCTTTGTTGTGTGTGTGTGTGTGTGTGTGTGTGTGTATGTGTGTGTATGTGTGTGTGTGTGTGTTTCGGACAATGCATTTAAAGGTGCCTTTTTTAAATATTTTATGCATTCATAAATGGCGCACGTACAGGCATGCGGGCATGTCTGTGTGTGTGCGTTTAATGCTTGAATATGTTGTTATAACTCTTGATAGTTATTTTCAGTATTTGTATAAGGAAAACCATTATTTCATTCTCTTTAATTCTCTTTCTGTAAAATAAATAATGTACATGAAGACTGAATTTTCTCTTATTTTCCATTTTGGGGGTTTATGGGCGTCTTATTATTGTCTATAATAAATGCTGATATTCTGTCGCTTGCAAAGCTGTTTCTTGATATTATATCGAGAGACCACTTTGCTAGCGACATGACTCGATATTATGTCTAGAGGCAGCTTTGCAAGTGACATGACCCGATATTAATATCGAGAGGCAGCTTTGCCAGCAACAGGACTCGAAATGATATCGAGCGTCAGCTTTGCCAGCGACATGTCGAGATAGTTTATCGAGAAGCAGCTTTGGCAGCGACATAATCTGATATTATATCGAGAAGCAGCTTTGCCAGCGACACATCTCGAAATTATATCATGAGTCAGATTTACCAGCGACATGCCAAGTAAGTTTATCGAAAAGCAGCTTTGCCAGCGACATGACCCGGTTTATTTCATCAGTCAGCTTTGCTAGCGACAAGACTAGATATTTTAGAATATTGCTAGCGACATTGACTCGATATTATACCGAGAAGTAGCTTTGTCAGCGACATGCCTCGATACTTTATTGATCATTTGCTTTGCCAGCGATATTGACTCGACATTGTATCGAGAGGCAGCCTTGCCAGCGACAGGACCCGATATTTTATCGAGACACAGCTTTTCCAGTGGCATGCTGTGAATAAACTTACATCGAACCGATGTATCTGTTCCGGACTCTAAGGTGGACAGCGAAAGTCAGATGTTTGTAATGGTAAATAGTTTTGTGTGTCAGCTGAAAGTAATATCGAACCAGTTAAGAAAATCAGCATATCCTAGGTTAATACTCTTTTCTCGAACTCTTTTTCGAATGTATTTTGTCGTCCAGGATAGAAAACAGAAAGTCGCAAAAGTTGTTCCCCTTTTCAAAGATGGTTTAAAACATAGAAGCGTAACCATACACCATAAAATCGAGAAACTTCACCCGAAAAGTTCGCTGTGATCGAGTGAATGAAAATTCTGAAGTTGACCTAAAGAAATTTCTTGATGATTTAGGTACAGAATATTGAAACATAGGAAATGTCTCCTTTTGGCTTTAGTAAGTCAAGGAAAACACCCGCTACTCAGGAAAAAGTACAAAAACAAAGCCGACTACATTTAAGATACATGTACAGAGTCTGTCAAGGAACTAAGTCCTGCAAACGGCGCATATGTAATATCAAGCGAAATAATCCAATTTTCTCGTCTCAGTCCTATTCGCTTAGAGTTGCATATCGCTGAGTGGTCAGCACAGTGCTAGAAATGAAAATAAATCCGTTACAATCTTTTAGAAATAAACCAATTCTTGACATAAACATGAAAATTTTCTGGCCATGTTGAAAAGATTATTGTACATATATTATTTGCCTTGGAGTAGATGGTCTTTATAAGCTTTCAGCTTTCGTTCAGATTCTCAATTTCACATTATGTATATCTTGTAACATGTATGCTATTTTCTCGAATAAATATTGTTTAAACCAAAATTTTGTGAGAAAATGGGACAAAATAGAAACTAAAAATACAAAAAGAAAAAAAAGGCCTGGAAGTTATGTCGAAAATATGAAAAGAAAGAGACATTTTTCAGACTTCATATTTCAGGTAAAAATAATGGCATGGAACACTGTCTAGCCGACTTCATATCCCACAAATCGATAAGGCGTTTTCAGTTAGATCCAGTGTGCCAGGAATACTGACTACAGTTACGTACAGTCACGGAATGACAGAATAATTGAGCCGCGACTAGAGAAAACCAACAAAGTGGTTATGCGCCGAGTGCAGACTCAGATCAGCCTGGGCATTCGTCCAGTCTGATCAGACTCTTCGCAAAGCGCTTAAAGGGTAGCCAAGGGACTAAGCTACCTTCATGGGGACTGCAAGGACTCTGATCAGACTGGGCGGATGCCCAGGCTGATCTGAGTCTGCGCTGGACGCACGCCCACATCGTTGGTTTTCTCGTATCGCGGCTCAGTTATGCTTTAACGCAACATACCGCTAGAAATACTAATAACTATGTAATAATAGTCAGTGTCATGTAGTTATAACCCTGTTTGGATCAAAACCACTTCACGCCTACCAATCGCTCGCATGCGAAACCGCGGTTCAGAACGCAGATCCATGAGAGGAATTTCCGGTTTTGCAGAAGGGGAGTCGAAAAGTTTAATAAATTTGATATCGGCTCAAGAACGGGTCATTTAGTTTCTTTAAAAAATATTTATGCAGAATATAAGAATGCTATTTTGTCGCACACAGATTGCTTCAGATCTTCTTATTAAAGGATTAGGCACATGGCTTTTCATTGTCTAGATATTCGTTTTGTACGGCGATGCACGTGTTCAAGGTTCATCTCGGCGATATATACATGTAGGAAAAAGTCACATTTTCTCGTTTGATTTTGCGTCTCTGTCCTAGTCAGAGGCAAAGAAGTGAATAGAACTACTGTATGCGTGAGTCCAAACGTTGGAAGTAAGTTGTCCGTGATGGACAGTTTAGTATATAGAAAATATACCCAAAAGCTTGGCATAGTCAGCCCGGTTCCGCATGAGATGATAGAACATATAAAGAATTCTTCCCAAACACCAAAACAGCTTCTGAACAATATTTGGATCTAGACTCATATGAACCCTGTGTTATTTCATTATTTTATACATGACAGATGATATTCTCCCCGTTTGTCTGTTTATAAGGCCTTTTGCAAACATTTTTATATGTGCTATTTGATGACTAGAAATTGTTTTCTTTTCCATTTTATTTACCTATGGATATAAATTAATCCGAATTTTGGCCTTTTGTGCACAGTGTCTGCAAAACTTCACCGACTGCCTGCCAAAATTAGTCTAGATCCAATTATTGTTCAGAAGCTATATAGGTTTTTCTATCATCTCATGCGGAACCGGGCTGACAATGCCATGGTTTTGCAAATGAAGTTTTGAATGAGAAAAGAAACGGGTTTAGTATTAGGGAACAGTTCCCACCTGAAATCGAAGCGAAACGCAAACTTTTATACCCTGTTATGAGATCTTACTCAAAAGACTCCCGAAACCGTGTTGCACTAGTTAGAGATAAACTCTATATAAACGGTAAACTCTATACTGCCCCTGTTTCCAGCGAAAGTGAATTTTCAGGCGTACGGACGGAAAATATCGATGCTGTAAAAATAAGCCAACGAAAATATGCCAGGGGCGTACGGTTGGTGGAACGTGCTCCGATTGAAACGAGAAATACATTCGAGCCCCTTGCATTTGAAGATGACAATTCCTCGTATAACAGCTCAAAGCCTGGCAAGCGGCCAGCATCTTCTCCAGCTCATGATGAAAATATAACCAAACAGTACCGTGGGACGGAAATCGGGGTTATTATGGAACATGATACCTCTGAAATACAAAATCTGGATTTCTGTGACAATAGTATTTGTGTGGAGGGTGGGACGGTGTCTGACTGTTCGAATACTGAGGGAAATGCGGTAACCAGCGACACCGTTAGCATACCTGTAAACGAGCAGACGATAACAGCTGAAATACACAGTGAAGCGAGTGGCGGCTCGTGCATAACGGACCTGACAAACAATGCTGATATAACAAATGTGAGCAGCTGTGAAGGCTCGCAATAGTATCACGTGGGAGGGCGAGCTTTTGATCGAAAGATCAATGTTTCTCAAACAAACTCGGTCAGCGGAACATATTGTGAGAAAAGCATAAAATTTGCGACCATCAATGTTTGTGGGTTGAAAAGCAAACTTTTACTTCCCGAATTTCATTCTTTTGTCTCGAAATTTGACATTATTGGCATTCAGGAATCGAAAACTGACAGTTTAGATACATTAAGCATACCTGGTTATAAATTGTTGTGTAAGCACAGAAAACATATTGCCAAGAAAAAATCGGGTGGTATTATAGTAGCTTATAAAAGTAGCTTCGATAAATATATAACTCCGATAGAAACAGAGAGTAAACTTGTTTTGTGGTTCAAAATTTCAAATAGTCTTACAAAGTGTGGTGATGTAATCTGTGGTGTTGTTTATATTCCCCCGGAGTATTCTGAATATGCACTTGAATATCCGCATGGTGAAATTGAACAAGAATTGAGGCGAATTTCTATTAATTGCTCATCTGTAATAATGCTTGGAGATTTTAATTCGCGAACGCGAAATCTTCCAGATTTCGTTTTTCCGGATTTTGATATTTTTGAAAATAATGGCTTGGTAGAACTGTATGAAGAACTTCAAACTGATATGTCATGTTTTGACAATAACTCCTCCGTGGTCAAGTTGCATAGGCAGAATCCTGATACCGGTGTGAATAACTATGGTTATAGGTTGATAGATTTCTGTCGTGATAATAATTTGTTTATTATGAATGGTAGAACACGTGGAAATAGTCATGAAAAACCTACATGTAAAAATGTCAGCAGTATTGACTATTTTTTGTTATCTTCATGTATGATACAGTATGTAAATAGCCTTCATGTTCACGATTTTTGCAATTTATTATCAGATGCCCATTGCGCAGTTTCTCTTACACTTGATATCTCTTATAATATAAAAAACCTAGTTAGTACTCCAAAATGTGTCGAGAAAGTTAGACTGTGGGATAGCGAAAAAGAGGGACTTTTTATAAATAACTTAGAGGAACATCAACTTGGGGATATTTTAAACCTTATTAATGATATTGAAACAAAACAAACTATTTCCCAGACTGATGTTGACCATATGGCGAAGTCGGTTGCAGATAGTTTTCAGATAAACGCTCATAACACCTTCGGCACAATTAATTTTAAATCTACCGAAAACTCAAATAAGCCCCCAAACTGGTTCAATGGTAAATGCAGAGTAGCTAGAAAAAAATTTCATAATGCTAAATTTCTATATAAACTGCGCCAGTCAAACGAAAACAGACAGAGACTGAAACTGAGTAGTAAACAGTATAGAAAGACTCTTACGACGGAGCAAAACCTATATAAACTTTCAAAAATCAAACAATTTCGTAAAATAAAAAAATCGGATCCCCGTAAATTTTGGAAATTTTTAAATGGAAACAAAAAAACGTCAACCGGTGTTTCTGCAGAAACTTGCTATGCATATTATAAAACAGAAAACGATATTCCTGTCGACGAAAATATAAATGAAATGCACTTTAATAATGCTCGTATGGATACTACACAGTTAAATGAAGAAATAAATGGACCCATTCTCTGGTCGGAAATTGAAAAGGCTATTTTGAAATTGAAAAACAATAAGTCCAGTGGCCCAGACATGATTTTAAATGAACATATAAAATCAACATATAGATTACCAGCCATGCGTGAAATCATGATAAAACTATTTAATATAGTATTTAATACTGGAATAATCCCAGCAGACTGGTCGGTTGGTAATATTATTCCAATTTATAAGCAAAAAGGTGATGTAACTGACCCAGTAAATTATAGACCAATAACGCTTCTCAGTTGCATGGGAAAATTATTCACTTGCATAATTAATAATAGGCTCCAGACATATTCGGAAAAATATGAAAAAATAAGCCAGTGTCAAGCGGGATTTAGAAAGGGATTTTCTACAACAGATCACGTTTTTGCTCTCCATATTTTATTAAATTTGTTGAACTATAAGAGGAAAAAATTATTTTGTGGTTTTATAGACCTGAAACGCGCGTTTGATACCGTGTGGAGAGACGGATTATTTTACAAAATGCATTTATTTAACATAAATGGTAAATGTTATACTCTTATTAAGAACATGTACAAAAGTATAAAGTCTTATGTTACTGTCAACGGTGAAAGCTCTTCTACGTTTCCATGCAACACTGGGGTCAGACAGGGGGAAAATCTGTCCCCTATGTTATTTGCGATATATTTAAATGATCTTGAGAATTTCTTTTGTCAAAGTGGTATTGTAAATGGAGTTAGTTGTGCTAGTGAGAATGTGATAAACGATGCATACGTATTTCTTAAACTGTTTGTTCTTTTATATGCTGACGATACCGTCATATTAGCAGAAGCAGCACATGATTTGCAAAACGCGTTAAATGTATATAATTTATATTGTCAAATGTGGAAACTTTCAATTAACAAGAGCAAAACAAAAGTTCTAATATTTTCTAAAGGCAGACGGCCAAATCATATTTTCAAAATAGGCGATGACGATATAGAAATTGTTTTCGATTATAAATACCTAGGTATTTTGTTTGGAAGAAGCGGATCTTTTCTCTCAGCTAAAAAGTATATCGCCAATCAAGCGACTCGTGCAGTCTATAGTCTATTGAAGAAAGCAAGGTCGCTTTTATTACCTATTGATATTCAAATAGAAATGTTTGAGAAAACTATAAAACCAATACTTTTGTACGGGTGTGAGATATGGGGGTACGGAAATATTGATATTCTTGAACAAGTCCAGCTAAAATTTTTAAAACTAGTTTTGAATTTAAAGAAATCTACACCGACATGTATTGTACTTGGCGAGACTGGTGTTTTGCCATTAAAAGTAGATATACAATGTAGAATCATTTCATTTTGGTCTAAACTGATCTGTCCTATTACAAATAATTTGTCGTCAAAATTGTATCTAATAGCTAAGTCTTATTTCGAAAATTCGCATAGTCAGTATTTTCAATGGTTTGAAAACGTGAGAAATATTTTAATTTCATGTGGGTTTAGTGGTTTTTGGGATACACATACGTTCCCAAATAGAAACTGGCTGATAAAGTCGACGAAACAAAAGTTAACAGATTTATATTTAAATGAATGGAAAAACGAAATTGAAACAAATTCTTCGTGTTTCATATACAGAATGTTTAAATCAAAATTCGAATTCGAAAAATATCTTACAAAGGCTCCCGCTAAATTTCAAGAGTTTTTAATTAGATTCCGCACGAGAAATCACAGACTGCCTGTTGAAGTCGGGAGATGGAGACGGATACCCAGGGAAAATAGAAAATGTCATTTATGCAATTCAGACATCGGTGATGAGTACCATTATCTGTTGGTTTGTGAAAAACTAAATAATGTTAGAAGGCAGTATATTGATTATCGCTATTTTCGTAGACCTAATGCGCTCAAATTTTGTTCAGTCCTTAATATTAGTAATCCAAGTGAATTAAGAAAAGTATGTCTTTTTATCAAGGTTATTATTGAAAGTGTCTGATATTCTTCAAAACGTATTCTGCAAGATTTTCATATTTAGGTGTGTGTGCGTAGAAACGTAGGAAATGTACGTTCTTTCCCTCCCAATATTTGAAAATGGGTGACGTTGTACGGGTGGGGGTCTTCGGGAAACAGAGGCGACTTCTCTGATCGGCCTTGCACTGGCATGGGCCGATCAGAGAAGTCGCCGTCTATCTCTTTCTTTCCTTTTTTTCCTAGGTTTCCCGTTGTCCTGGAAATATTAGTGTGGACAGGGGGTCACTTGGCAGACTGCAGATGAGCAGGCTGGCATGAGCCCTCACTGTTCAAATATTTCCGATGCCTTTTCGTGCAACTTGCCTCATGTTTGTTCTGATGACTCGAATTTTAATAATGCATAAGCTACTTATTGGGCACAAGATATTGAGTCAACGTTGGTTCAACGTTTAGACGTTGAATCAACGTTGAGTCAGGGTTGATTCGGTCTTGTGTGCCTAATGGCAGTTAAGTAAAAATGTTTGTGCTATGAATTAATACCTTAGAGGTTGTATTATGTTCTCTGTAGTATGTATCCTATGCCTCGTATTATACTGTATTTTTCACTGTTCCTCATGTTGCCATTGTGTAATGGATTGAGAGTAAATAAATTGAATTGAAAAATTGAATTGAATTGCATATATTTTCTATTAGCTAAACTATCTGTCAGGGAAAGCGTACTTCCAACGTTTAAATTCCCGCATACAGTAGTTCTGTTCACTTCTTTGCGTCTGGCAAGGTCAGAGACTCAAAATCAAGCAAGAGAATGTGACTTTTCCTACATGTATATACCGCCGAGTTTGACCTTGAACACATGCTTTGCCGTGCTAAATGAATATCTGGAAAAATGCAAGGTCATGTGCCTAATCCTTTCATGTGCGAAAGGAGCAATCAATATGCGACAAAATAGCATTATTATTAGCAATCTTTCCCTTTCATGTTGGGGATAGGGTTTGGGATCTGATTCAGTCAGTTCCTGAAGTGTAGTTACTCTTTAAATTTTTATATTTTGCATTAATAGTTTTCAGTGAAAATAAATTACCCAAACCTTGAGCCGATGTCAAACATGTTTATCTTTTCGTCTCCCCTTCTGCAAAACCGGAAACTCCTCTCATGGATCGGCGTTCTGAACCGCGGTTTCGCATGCGAGCGATTGGTAGGCGTGATTTTAATCCGTCAATAGCTTATGCTACTTATGTTCTAAATGCGGGCCCATTGTTGTTTGTCTAACATTTTAGTCACTTGTATACCGTATTAATCCTGGAAAACTCCCCGGGGCGTAGCATGATTTGAATAAGAGGCGTTATTTAGAACCTGAATCATTGCCCAAAGTCCTTTAATAAACAGTAGTAAAGTGTATTGGTATACTGTCGGGAGTAGTAACTTCTTTTTTCTTTTTGCCTCTAAAATCAGTAGGGGAGGGGGTCAACTCTTAAAGTAAAGAGTTTGCTGCACTAGGAGCAAATTATTTCCAGAGAGCTACTTGATTCAGATAAACAAGAATTCATGTAAGTTAAATGAAATTTTCTGAAAAGAATAAACGCTCGTTTATTAGAGTAGGGGCATTTAATAAGATTAATACGATAGTTGTTCACGTTTCTTCTTGTTTTGTTTCGTAATGGGTTTAAATAGAGTGGTGTGTGTGTGTGTACTTTATCATATGACGTCGCTATTATTCAGTAGACAACGTAGTGTCATAAAAATGGTATGACCACAAGTGTAATAAGAAATATCTCGGAGGTAAAAGATTCATTGTGCCTTAAGGTGGTGATAATCACTGATTTGCGGCAAAGACAAAAATCTGCAAATAACGCTGAACATACATCTGATGTTCCCAAGATTTAGCAGATGCCTTCTTTATGTTGTTTCTCATAATTTAGAACCCCAAAATGCAGGATTTGTCGATGTTAAAAGTATTTTTATAAGGAAAGATCAAAGGCTAATTTTCTGCGCAGAAATTTAAAAAAAAAAGATAATATCGTTTTTGAAAATATACTCAGTGCTGAGGGTACCTCGTTGCATTACGAGGAGAGTCCTAGCAATTATTTTTTCTAGCTCATTCACACATTATCAGGCTGAGCAGATAAAAAAAGACATAGCATGTGTCCAGTTTTTTGTTAAAACACACAGGTGAGACTTTTTTAACAAGGCTAAACAATTTCATTTACACACCTGTTATAGTATCAGTAATTTATTCTTTATATTGCAGGTGTAGTATAGGTATGCTTGCCTTCCCCTTTATTAAATGAATGCATGAAGTGTACATGTACCTAGTACATGATTGAACATTTGAGAAAAAGCTACTGTTTTCATCTGGTCTACCTAATAATTTGAGAAAGAGTTGGAACAAATAATTGCTTGGACACTCTTCGTAATGCAATAACGTACCTTCAGTGCTACGTAAATTTTAAATAGCGATGTTATTTTCAGATTTCTGCGCAGAAAACTACCCTTTGCTCTTTCCTTATAAAAACACTTTTTAAGCAGCATTTTCCTCTATTTTGTATTCTAAACTGTAGATAACGCAAAAAAAGAAGTCGGCTAACTTTCACAGAGATACATTAGTTTTTATAGTCTTGTGCAGATTTTTGCATTACCATAAATCATCACCTTAAGTACATAAGAACTTTCATCATTTATCCAGCGGCAACATAACGTTAAGGCAACGTCGCATCAACGTTGATGAAATGTCATCACAGGCTGGGCATTTACAACTGTTCCCTTTCCAGAGGGACACAAGCGATTTAAATTTACTGAAATAAGTTGTAATCCTAAAACATCTGGTATGGAGTTCTACAGCTCAACTACAGCGAAGCGAAATGAATTCTTACGTGCCATGAGATTTTACTTGAGAAACTGGCAATTAATAACAATATCTAGATTTATAAGTAAATATGTTTGACCTTGTGTAGTAAGCCCCAGGGTGGATATGATGCTCTCGTGGCTGTTAGCCCTGGTGGACCATCCGTGACGACTAATTGAAAAAACTTGTGTAGTAATCAAAAGTGGTCCAGCCAGAAACCCTACTTCGGGTTATCTCAATCTGAAGCACTTCAGGTATCAAAACATCGACAGTGATCCAGTCAAGGCCGGATTTCCACAGAAACAAGTATATTGTGCGTCTCGTGGCTTCTTTGTAGTATTTGAAATTTATTTTTACCGAAGAGTTTGTAGAAATAAATTATACAAAGCTAACACTAAAACAATTCTAGTGAAGGAATTTTATTATGTATTCGACAAATAACAATTTGGCGCATACATGTAACGTCATTGACAACGACGTGTCAGCAATGGGTTTTTTGTTTGTTTTGTTTTGTTTTGTTTTTTGTTGTTGTTTTTTTTACTGAAATAAAGTTCATTTTGAAGGCGATGGAATCTTACACTCGCAGTCATCTCATAAGTGTGGTCATCTCATATAAAACTGATAAAACGAACTGAAGGCTTGTTTCATTAATCTTATAAAATGACAACGAGTGTAAGATTTCCAACTGCGTATGGCCTTTTGATGTAACGTCATTGACCGGCAACGACCGTGTCAGCATTGGGTTTTCTTACGGAAATAAAGTTCATTTTGAAGACGATGGCATCTTACACTTGTGATGCTTCTCCGGTCTTTCGGATGAGACTTTAAACCGAGGTCCCGTCTCCATATGACCTCGTTGTTGGCGGGACGTTAAACCCGAGTTCACTCACTCACTCACTACACTTGTGATCATCTCATATGAAATTGATGAAACAAGCCGAATGCTCGTTTTATAAATCGCACATGAAATTGGTAAACTGTTTCCAGTCGTTATGTTTTATATTTTACAAGCCAAGAAGGAAATAACTCAATCAGGAATGAATTTTACACAACATTATTGTAGAGTTATCTGACAAACACAAATCTGGAAGGCGGTTGCATGGTATTTATAGCACTGGTACTGAAGACATAACTGTTGCTTAGATTTATGGTTTTCCAGCCTAAGCCAGATAACACCAGGCTAAATGGTTGGCCAGAGCCACATTAAGACTTGTACCATTTGAATACATATAACCATTTAGCCTGGGAGCCAGCTAGGCTGATGAAATGACCACGAGTGTAAGATTTTTACTAAGTATGCCTTTTTGATGTAATGATTTATAAAATATGTTAATAATATTTATGTAAAGTTCGTCTGTGTTGGTGTGTGTCTGTTATCCAAAATAAACTAGTCCGTTTTGTGATAAGTTTGAGAGTACATGTCTTTTAACACACAATTTAGCATATTTATATTAAATCATTTGATGTTAATATGTGGATAGTAATTTGCTGAATAAATTGCATTTTAACTTTAGATATAGGGTGAAGCTTTCTCTTAGTGTCGTAGGGGCAGAGGGGCGGGGGGGGGGGGGCAAGGGGGCGGTAAATGCCCATGGTACAACATATGGACCCCTCTCCGTTTGCTGTCTTATTCTTCCCGGATTCGAAAAAGATACACATTTAATGCTTGGTTGGCAGAGAGAGCTTTCAAGTCGTGATTGGCTTAACGGCGATTCGAACCCTCGACCTTCGGCACCATAGTCGAGCGTCTCAAACCACTCGACCAAGTGTCTCGCTGTTTTATATTAAGGCCAGCCCTCAGGACAAATTTTTGAATATAGACTGACCACGCAAAAAGAAATTCCATTATGGCATCGGGGTATGAACTCTTCACGATTTTTGTATCAGGAACTCATTTATGGCTCCTGTTCATTGCTTTTTTACTTTTTAGTCATATATTACCATTTAGGGGATAACTGTATTGAAAATTATCATTTGGGGAGGTAAATCGTCGGTTTAATGGTCGGAAATTTCGTTTTACGGCGACGCGCCAGCGGAGCCGTGAAACGCAAATTGCGACCATAAAACCGACGATTTAATTCCCCGAATGATAATTTTCAATGCATTTATCCCCAATCTAATGCATGTTTTACATTTTCACTTTAAAAAGTGTGCTACTTTGCACCCATAGCAAACGCTTTCAGCTACGTAAAACCAGACGTTAGCCAGTGAGAAGCGATGTTACGCAATGACGTCGGATTTCCGACTGTATGTATGCAGGATATACTGTCGCAATTTTTTTACGTTATCCAATCAGACGTTGCGTTACATAGTTAGTGCATTAGAATTACTATGTCCAATAAATAACAGACATGCTAAAATGTACTTTTATAACTGTAACCATAGCAGCCAGCACGTTTATCAAGAGCCTTAATAACATGAATACTGGCCATCAATATTGGTAAGTGTCTGAGCAAACGGAGCAGATCCTGATTATACTTCTTCAACTGAGCAGTCTGATCAGAATCTACACTGTTTGCTTACAGCCTTCAGCTCGTAACTCTGCCAACAATTGTTGACACAACGCCAGAATGTAAAATCATTTTGCTCGAATTATATGATAAATTTCATCGTTTATTATGGAAAAGAGGACAGTTATGAGACAAATTGATCATTAAAAATATGGAGTCTTAGTAATTAGACAAAATATAATCACGCTACATATGTTCTTTTTTTTTTACTTTATATTTTTTTCATTTTTCATCATTATCCAATATGATACATGTACATGTTAAATCATTTAGAAAATGTTCTAGAAGAAGTGTTCACTGAAAATAAAGAACTTTAACTTATAGGAGATTTCAATTTCAAATTGCTTGATTGCAGTGTTCGCAACTGGCTTCAGGCTACTGAATCTGCACACATGAAACAATTTATTGCTGTACCCACAGGGTAAAAATAAAATCTTAAAGAAGTCCACTATCATCAACACTAATTAATCAGGCCTACAGCATAATAATTTGTGCCATTCTATGCTCTCATTTGGTGTAACCCAAAAGCTAGCTCAAAGTTAAAGTACAAATTCAGGTCATAAATCAATATCCAATTGAAATATGAAAAATATTAGAACAAAATACTTTTTTTTTCAATGAATTATGGTCACAACCATGGTCACTAAGAGACAAGACGATCCAGATGATGCTTTGGATTTTTAATCATTCTGTTCAATATAGTTCTCAATGGAAATGTTCCCAAACAAACAAAACGAGTTCAGCATTTGCTAGAACCGAATTGACACAATGCAGAAATTTTGCAAGCCAGTACTGGCGTGCGACCAGTGGTGGCCGCGTACCAGTGGTGGCCGCGTACCAGTGGTGGCCGTTTGCATTTTGCACGCGCAATTACGTATTTGATCCGTCTCAGATTTGGCCATTTTGTAAAAGGAAACAAAAGAAACTCCCAAAAAAAAGACTGCTTAAATTATCTTCCCGGAAGGCAAAAGGTTAACAATTTCCCAAAGCTACCCTCATACCAACATTATTGCCTTTCCGGGGATCACAACCCCTGATACACACATAATTAAATACAGAAATAAACATGAACAAATTGCTTTATAAATGATTACCTATGACGAAAAAGGTATAACCTGCAACCAGCCTGCAAAAAAGCATCTAAATTCTTGTAAATGACAGCACACGTGTAACCATGATTTATGTTTGTTTTTGACGTAATGTAGCGTGCGCCTACGAAATGACTACGTCAGAGTTTTCAAAACCGTTTCTGATTGTTGCTTATATTCTGTCTGTGCTGAACGCGCTAAAACTATTAAACTCTGACAAAGACCACAGACTTACAATGACATATGATCAAAGTGTAACTCCACAACAAGGTTTTGAAAAATGCATCATTCAACGCATGGCATTCGTGACGGCCATCACTGGTACGCCAAGCTCGTATTTAAATGCGTTTTGGTGACCTAGTTTGAGGATCTGTCACAAGCACAAGTTATAGTCTATTCAAAAGATAAATCAGTATTATAACGACAGTTACTCCTAGTTTATTAAACCAAAATATAGAATCACTAATCATTATATGTCCGCTACAAGATAAAAACAGTAACAAAAAAAAACGGCCACCACTGGTCGCCTGCCAGTAGAGAAAGAGACGAATATCATCAAATAGAAGATTCAGCAAATTACAAAATTTGGCGAACCAGAGTAAAAGCATTGATACGCGGTTCTAAGAAAATCCCACTAAGGTAAAACTAGGTAAATTAGGATGCAAGTAAATTCGGACACACCATTGCAAACAGTGAAAATCCAGATGAGACGGCTCATAGTGAGCCGTCGCATCAGGATTTTCACTGTTTGACCAGTTAATTTTGTTTTAATTCCAATTCTAACACAATGCGCCTATTGAAGCAATGGTAAGTTTCCGTGTTGTGTTCTGAAACAATTCACTGCTTCGGAGCGCGTGAGTCGAATTGCTGACGTCACTGGCAATACTGACGTAATTTTGTGACGTTTTGAAACGTTAGACTGTGTAACGTCTCTTTCTCTATCTAAATTTGCCATAAATATGTACATATATTTTAGATACAGTCAAAAATAGTAGTTGGAACATGAACTCGCTGGCAGGAAGGTTGGGAGAATTTGAATGAATAGAATACTTTTTCAGCATTTTTGAGAGTTAGAATCGAAACAGTTCAGCTCTAGCATTGAATTGTTGAGTAACAATTGACTGTTTGGAGGTCAGTTGTAAGTAGATATATCACTCGTGCTCCGCTGATCTATTTCTTAAACAACTTGCATATAAAGGAAACAATATCACTGTCCGAATTTACATGCTGTCCGAATTTAGCTGACTTGACCCTATGCCCAAGCAACTTATGACAATAAAAGAAATCCTATGCAGCTTTGGAAGAGTTTGCATAAATAAACAAATAAGCCAACAAGTCCTACAATTTTTTTCAATATGTGATGCATATGGTGAGCCTATACACAGTTCCGAGTCACACCCAGAATGTCACACAAAATCACATGATATCGTATACCTGGCCAATGCAACGACAACTTAACACGTGACATAGTCTCACAAACAAATCGCACGTGGTCAATACCAACATAAGTCCGTGATTTTACCTTTCAGTTAACGAAGGGATGTATACCTGTTTAAAGAAAACAAACTAACACCACTTTTGATAAATTTACCCTGCTTTGCCAGAACAGAACGCATCGGAAATGCATGATGCGCAAACTGCCATGTGTAGGCCATTAGGAGGCTGATTCTTCGCCATAGATCGCCAACATTTAGCAGACACTTGCATTTGTCATTTGTTTTTCCGCCATCTTTGTGGAAGCTTGTGAGACGTAGTAACAGTAACTAAGCAGGCAGAGCTTAGCAGCTATTCTCGGAACTGTGTATTGTAGATCCAGGACAAGCAGCAGATTCGTTTAATAAGTTTTTTTGTTTCTGTTCATGAAACCTATGACACAATTAATAATCAGAGCTCATATGAAATGACAGATTAAAAATATTTGTTCAAACCAAACTCCCATCTGATGTTAATTTTGAAATTCCTTCACTATCTGAAAATTTTGTTAAAATCAGTTGACTTTGCTTGATACTAAGAAGGCTGCTGGAATTGATGGCATCAGTGTTAGGTTTTTAAAGTTCAGCTCTCATGTCCTAGCCAGGCCCGGAGGTTATAAAACTTGAGTACATTCTCAAACTCAAAATAAAGCACACTGACTGGCTGCTTCCGAACACATGCTCGGAAGCAGCCAATCAGTGTGCTATATTTTTAGATTATACTCAAGTTTTATAACCTCTGACCCAGGTCTCTGACAAAAATACTGAATACACGAATTTTACAAAAATACAGGATTTTTTTCTGAAATACTTAAAAAAATACAGTCAATTTTGTTTTCAAGAAAGGAGACAAAAATGAAAAAGTGAACTACGGACCAATTTCCATTCTCCCAGTCCTGTCTAAAAACCTTGAAAGACATGTATGTTACCACTTCAAAGTATACCTTGATACGTTCAGTTTAATCTATAAGCGCCAGTTTGGCCCAGAGGTTATAAAACTTGAGTGCATTCTCAAACTCAAAACTAAGCACACTGATTGGCTGCTTCCGAGCACATGCTCGGAAGCAGCCAATCAATGTGCTTTATTTTCAGTTTGAGATTATTCTCAAGTTTTATAACCTCGAACCCAGATTCAGGGAATATCATCCCTTTGAGACAGCACTCACTGCCATTGTTGATGACTGAATAAATTATTGCCACTATATTACTAGACCTTTCAAAGCATTTGATCTTGTCAGCCATGAAATATTGCTCATTCAACTGAAATATTATCATGTCAGTCACAACTCCCTGTCTTGGTTTGCGTCATATCTTAGTGAAAGGTCTCAGCAAGTTTCTATCTCTGAGAAATTATCTAGTTCATATCATCTGTGTACCACAAGGATCAGTTTAAGGACTACTACTTTTTATGTTGTATATCAATGACTTATCACTCAATATTGGGTTCAGCTTTGTTAAATCTGAAGTGGTTTGTGCAATCGTTGAAAGATCTTCCGGTTTTGAGTCATGATCTGAAGCAACTACTCCAAGGTATTTTAAGCTTGTTACGGTACCCCAGCTTTGGAATTTTACCTTCAACTCCTTCTAAATGTCATTGCCGCTGTTTGTCATCAGTTTGGTCTTCTCAGCACTATCTCCAGCTTATTCAGAATTTATGCAGAATTTATGCAGGCTTTCAACTAGGGCTTCTAGTTCCTTCTCTTTCTCAGCTAGAGCGTCTATGTCATCGGCATTCCGCAGATTGGTGATATTATTGCCGCCTATGCTAATCTTTCCAGCATGTTCTTCCAGAGCATCAGATAAAATCCGTACGAGAAAAATGTTGACGAGGGTGGGAGACTGAAGACATCATTGCCTAACTCCAATTGTTCTTATGAACCATTCCCCCGTGCTGCCATTCATCTGGACTGCATTTGCAGCCTTGTCGTACAGCTGCTTAATGGTGCGAACTAGATTTGCTCTGATATTGTACTTCGCATCTTGGCCCATAAGGATGCATACCATACCCTGTCAAAGGCTTTTTCTTGAAACCATTGAAGACATGCAAATTTTGCTGATTTTGGAGGTGTTTTTCACACAGGATTCTGAGGTTGAAGATCTGTTCTGTGGTGCTCCTCACGGCTCCGAACCTAGTCTGTTCTTCAGCGATTATCGGCTGGGGTTTAAAGCCTGTTAAAATGGCTGTCAGTATGACTTTGCTCGAATGACTGATGAGGTTGATGGTTCTGTAGTTTTGACAGAGCTGCATGTTACTCTTTTTAGGGAGTGTAATAACCAGTGACTGAGTCCACGGGGTAGGCCATTCTCATGTTCTCCAGATCTTGTTCCAGATCTCTGTTAAAACATCAGTCATGGTCTCCCCACCGGCTTGAACAAGTTCTGCTGGTCTATAATCATCTCCGAAAGACTTCCCGTTTCTCAGTGCTGCTGATGCAGTCTCAACTTCCTCACGAATGACCGGTTGTAGATTAAACAAAACCTGCGAACACAGCATCATTGGGCGAAAGTCTTCCTAGAAGAAGTCAGCGGCCAGGATAGAATTCGACTCTGAGTCAAGGGTCACCGGTAATACTCGAGCGAGCCCTGTTCAGTTTGGTAAAACACCTTGATTAAGTGAGGTCATTGTAGGTAAGGGATAGGCCAATCACTTTGGCTCTTTGAGTCTGGTTGTTTATATGATAGGCATCTGGCAAGTCAGTGACTTGCTGAGAGGAAACAAGACGCTACCACCTCCATGAATCTCCAAACCCGATGGGTCAATGAGGGGTGATGTTAAACGATTCTTATTTCAAGTACAAAAAAGAATAATGCGTAAAACTTGGAAAAAAAGGATTGTCAAACCTAGTTTCAAATCTTAGTGTTTACAAAGGTACAGTGCATCATCATTATCGTTATTGATTGTTGCATACATAATGCAATATGATAACCTATTGTCTAGTTCTAGTTTGCTTATAACATGTAGTAGAACAATTCATATTTACAAAAAGAAATTTCAGCCGTTGCTTGGTAAAACGTATGTACATCATCATATGCAGAGCACAACTAGCATCCAAATGAATCCTTATGAACGAATGAAAACAAAATAATAATAAAAAACATCAGTATTTCTTGGACAACCAGCAATAATGGATTGGCATTAAAATTGCTTTGGGTTAATTCGTCTTGAAAATATAATCAATGTACTTTAGTATTCTCTTCTCCATCCCAAGCTATACATTTAAGTGACTCCACCCCCATCGCCCCCGTCCCTCCCCACACCACACTTGCAGATGCATTCTCCTCACTAAACTTGTAAAAGCATCAAACCAATATTCGGGAAACGGTTAAACTTTCTCTAGACGCCCATTTTTAAATAGTAGGCGCAATACTAAATTACCAAAGTTGTTAGCATAGGCCAGGTACCTGTTCCACTTTCTATAGGCCCACTTTCCATCTATCTATCTATCTTCGGTTACGTCTTAACCCCCGAGGGGGGACGTCAGGCGGGTTCCGGCGAACCAAGTGCTGAAGGGGGTTAGCTGAAACAAAAGTATAGGAAAGTGTGTGTGATGAGTTTGTACAGTGCGATATAGAGTGTTAGTATAGTTAAAAGATAAAAACAGAAATTGGTGTTTAGGGAGAGACATGGATTACCTGGCAGACAGCACCGCTGAACTGCGCCAAGGTGGGAAGGACCGGTATGTGGGATGGGAGGGCAATCCAATGGATGATATTCCAAGGGAAAAATGTCTACTGCGGTACTCTTCTGCCACTAATATGCCGTGTACATATCCTTAAGGTAATCTTATATCACTGTATGTCAATTGTCTATCTCTGTGGTACTCTGCTGTCACCTATAGGCCAAAAGCGCATCTGTGCCGTCTTTAATCCCTTAGGTATTCCAATGCCACCTCTAGGCGCAGTTCCTCTCCTTAAAAGTACACTTATGTCACCTATATAATATGTCTGAGGGTGTCACCCCCCAAATCGTACGCAGTATTCAGCCCGAATTAGAGAGTATTCAGTACGCAGAGCCATGGTACGCAGTATTCAAGAAAAACAGCAAATCGTACGCATACTCGCAAAAAAGATATAAATAAATAAATTAATTAATCGACAGTCATTCGATAATAATGTGCCGCAGTGGTTTCTTGTTGCATAACCTGACAATTGTAGAGGTCTATAGCAAAACCGCCTCTTGGATACCTTGATACTTCTGCCACTGTTTGATAATTCTGCTACTGGTTGAAATGTGAAGGGTATCCAAGAGGCCCTTTTGCTATAGTGTGTGAGGCATGATGCCGAAATGTTTGTGCATATCTTTCTCTTCTATAAAAGTACAAGCACTTATTAGAGTTAACAGCGAAAGTCAGTGTCTAATAATTTACAAGGAGTGAAAGAGACAAAGCGTGCATTCATAAAACGCAATATTATGCCAAAATAAAATTGACAAAGTCCACAATGTTCCATGCCTTCTCAATGGACCCTACGCATATTCCTAACATTCCAAAGCAAAACGTACATGCTTACATCCTTTAATGATCACAGAAAGTTTCATTTGAATTTGATCCTTAGTCGTTAGTTAGAAGGAAATGGATTTTTTAAAATAATGTTTAAGACCCCACCTCCTTGGGTTTTGGGAGCTTAGTATACTATCTTTTTGCTTATCTTTACGTTTTGCACTTGCACATAAGGGCACAGCGGACTTTAAGTGTCTAGTAATTTTGATGGATGTATCGTGACTACATGAGTGTTCATATAACGCAACATTTGCCAAGACATCGTCTGCTAAGTTCCACCCCTGCCCAGGGACCACTAGGCATACTATTCCCAAACCGTATTATTTATGATGCAGTTTAAATCCCTAAATGCCCACAGAAAGCTTCATTTGAATCGGTTCACTAGTTAGAAATTTATCGATTTGAAGACTCTCCCCCACCTCTGGGACCCGAGGCTAAACGTTTGTGCGCATCTAGTTATGGTACCTAACCATACCAACCACAACAATAAGTTTTCATGTTCCCATCGTTAGGTGTGGCAATGGTGACTTAAGAATGGACTGGCTGACTGGCTGTACGAGGTGTGTTCCAAAATTAATGTCAGTCGCCAATCGTGCAATATGGGCTCAAAACCACCTCTTATCGATAGAGTGATCACTAAAGTTTCAGCATAGGTAAAAATCCCGCTCGTAACTTCACATACCTTTGTACAGTGTACGTCAGCAGCAACTTAAAGATGCTGCTCACACAGGTCGCCCTGCAACAACAACAACCAAAAGTAACATCGAAAATCATCCACAATATCCTCAAAAAAGGTACCCGATTTAAAGTGAGACAATTAGCCCGGTTAACAAACTTGTCGTAAGCACGAGTTCATGGTATTTTGAAGAAGATTGTTCAACTTAGGAAAGTAAATGCAAGAGGGATACCCCCTTTGTTGACAGATGAACAAAAGCGGACCCGTGTAGCAAATGCAAAATAAAAAAAACTTCTGAAAATATACCCAAAAAATAGCAAAGAGGCTTTCAACAATTTAGTCAGTGGTGATGAGACCTGGGCTTACTATTTTGAACCAAAGCGGATGTGTTCCAAGCGAATTTGGGCCAACAAAAGTGCGAGACGTCCAAGTATTGCCAAACGAACACGAACGGTAAAGAAGTTTCTTCGATAATAAGGGTCCAGTCATGCAAATTCCGGTGTCAAACGGCTGAACAGTCACAGCAAAGTTCTATAAAAATATTGCATTACAAAAACTGATGAAGTACTACAAAACCCGCCGCCCTAAACAGGACCTAAGCACCTCAGCCTCTTGCATGATCATGCTCCCGCTCACAAGGCACACCTTGTGACCGAGTTTTTGGAGTCAGAAAAGGCTACCGCCCTACCACATCCTCCATTTTCGCCAGACTTGGCTCCCTACGACTATTTTCTGTTTCCAAAACTCAAATATCATCTATCTGGAAAGAGATGCAATTCGAGAAATGCCATTGGCTCTGCGGTTTATCAGTATCTGATGAGTGTCCCCATTGAAGAGTATGTGAACTGCTTCCAAAAGTGGACTGACCGGCTAAACAGGTGTATTTAGGTAGATCGAAAGTATTTTGAAGGGCAGATCAAGTTAAAAAAAAGAGCATTTGCAGTAAAAGAAGAAACATAGCAAGTGACATTAATTTTGGAACAGACATACAGAATGATTTTCTTGGTAATATGCGGATTTCAATGTGTGAAGAAAAATATAATGACGACAAAACCTCGGACCAAAACTCTAAAATATATAATAGCAAGGCATTCAATAAATTATATACCGAGGCTCCTGTAAAAACAGGTATTCAATAAATTATATACTGACGCTTCTGTAAATAAAGACTTTGTGAAAATTAGAAGGCTGTATGTATTCAGTTAGACAAGGCATCATTTAACTTGTATCAGTTGCTGCGACTTGTGGCGACAAGTGGGGACTTTCAGCAATTAGCGCTGAGCACAGATTTCTTCTAAATGTCCTGTCCTTTTGAACAGCTTTTAACTAATTTACCTAATATCTGATCGGAATTTCAAAGGTATGCAGATCCGATTTACAGGGAGCAAGTGTGTCATGCCTGCATATTTTTGGAGCTACATGTGTTGTAGCTGCCCTGCATTAATTTGAGGGGTTTGGAGAAAAGGCGAATAATGGTTAAATTGAGCATGGGATATTTTAGGACGCTGAGGAGATTTTAATATTATTTTCACGGCTCGCAGTGTCCAGCAACCCATTCCTTCTATCTCACCTACCGGCCCTGGGATAGGAGCTCAGAGATAGAAGCTTTGGCATGACTGTTACCGACGAAAACACAGCTAACAAGTTTAGGAGTTGGAGAGTACACAGTTGAAAATTGTCTGAAACGACAAACGAGGCAGAATTGTTAAACTGAACATTCTGTTAAGGGTTTGTATTGTTTAGCAATCGCTTTAATTTAATGTTTCTGATCATTTGACTTCAAAATCTATTTCTAGTACTGACTATGCCGTTTTAGGACCAAGCATATGGTTAGGGGCATAGTGTTTTACTAACACTGTTTCTAGTTCAATGTCATTTATATCATTTAAAATAGATCCTTACACAGTAGCATCCATAGAATATCAGTTTGTGTACTGTATATTTCAACTGGCAAATCCATAACAAATTTAAATCAGCCTTTTAAGCATGCTGCTAAACGTTTTCTTAATATTTACTAGGATTTTACATTGCGCTTCTCCTTAAATAGTATTCAGTATTCAAGCCTGTTTTTAAAGAGTATTCAGGACGCAAGCCCAAAATCAAGCGGTATTCAGTATTCAAGGGGGAGGGGGTGTCACCCCATAAAGGGAAATCAGCTGTCAAGGGAAAAGATAGAATATGGTTATAAACAGATTCTAATTTGATCAGACAGTGTTTTGAAGACACACAGAGCTGTGCTGACAAATACTGCCATGATTTGCTCTAAACCTTTATACAAAGGGCTAATATAAACAGGCCATGTAAATAGGTACTCATAAATTACAATTTTCGTAAACATAGAAGACTCAGATCAGCCTACGCAGTCTAATCAGTCAATACTGTTGCATAAACAGCTTACGATTCCAAAATAGCAAAATTGAAGACTAAAATAAATCTACACAGATGTGACAACTGATTTGAATACTGTTCATCTAAAAGTTATGCCAAATCATTCAGTTATGTCAGTTCAGCCTGCACAGTTAAAAAAAGGCCCTGATCAGCTTAAATAGATACGTATGACAGTTGATTTTTTATATTTACTGTTCACATGAAAGGTATGTTATGAATGTATATTCAAACCAGCATGCATTTATGTGCAGATTGATTAGTCTACATTTTCGTCTTGAAGTTTTGGCATATATATATGCTTATGTTTATTTTATTTTCACAAAATATTATATAGAATTAGAAAATAGAAATAAAATAATTATTTCTTTTTTTTTGGTATAAAAGTTATAATGCCATGTTTTACATATGTCTAGCAAATATTTAGCTTTTAGACAATAAAACGTTTTTATTCGCATTTACATGAACAAATAATAAACATAAATAAATCAAAGAAAATCAACAGAAAAAAGTTCAATGAAAATAAATTATGTTGTTGGTTTTTCTTCATATTGAATTAATTTTTTCATCTCCTTATTATTACTATTATTTATTTATTTATTTTTTTTATTATTATTTTTTTTTTTGCTTTTTCTTGCTTGTCTTGTTTTAAGTAGATGCATAGTAACAGTTTCCCCACATTAGGCCCCGCTTTTTGTCACTGACATAATCCCCTCATAATCACCGAGATAAGATAAACCTTTGATATGAGCTGTGGCCCTAAGCACTGTTTAATGGGAGCTATCAATTTGTGCCACCACAATTTGTTAAAGAAAAAATGTGTCTTTAAGAACAAGCTGTAACAGCTTTCGAAGTAAGGAATTATATGTACCGTGCTTGTACAGCTATAAAATGATATGTTTACCGTCTAAAATGACCCTAAATATCTAAATCAGTGTTGTAAAATCCTGTTAGTAAAGTTTTTCCTTCAAAACGATCCCCAAAATTCTAAATCCGTCTTATAAGACGGATCTAGATTTTTTGGGTTGTTTTGGAAGAGAAAATGTTGCGTCTTATAATCAAAGAAATACGGCACGTATTTTCTTCTTTGTTGTTTACTCGGTACTGTCTACTGTGACATTTACATAAGCGTATATACGCGAAAAAGCAAAAAAAACATTCTGAAAGATAACTGTCTATAATTTACGGCCTCCAACGGCCTGTCTACTATCTACTGTGTCATAATATATTAAATTCTGAACATGCGTAACAACAGGCACAGATAAAAATAATATACTGACCTATACTGCAAATTGTCTATTGTTAAAAATGCCATTGCGCATGTGCAAATGCATGCGCTCAAACTGAATATTTACTGCCTGTTTTGTACAGTTTACTGTGTACTTCAGCCAGGCTACTATTTTCTTTGTACTATTGTTTGTTGTTATTGAGAAATTGACTTTGCGCATGCGCATTCGCATGTTCATATCAGTGTATCTATGTATATACTTTACTTTGTATTTGGAAGGTGTATTTAGAGCTGTATCAGCATTGGATCGGCATGGCTTCAACGTAATAACGTTGACACAATGCCGATTCAACTTTGATTCAGTTCTGAGTATGTTACGATGATGACCCCTTCTCAGCAGGGTCTGCACTGTTTTACGGTGGTGTATGCGGCAGTGAAAGATAAACGGACACGGGGATAGTGAAGCCGTGGATGAGTCGTCTCATCGTAATGATCAGTCTCATCGAGAGATGGGTATGCGGTTACTGATATCTAGAGCCCTGCTGAAATTTAGTTTAGAGTAATTATGTGTTAAACAACAAAAATATATATCTTTTCTGCTATTTAAAGCAGATGAAACTTTGAACATGCTGATCGGATGGCGTCACGTGAGGGCCATGTGAATGCTTGGATCAGGCTGGCGTGTAAGCGCAGACTGACCTTGGTCACTGTTTTTCATGTTTATTATATTGATGTTTGAATAGAGGGGTAAAACTCTGATCATCCTGCGGGTGCGCTGGATGGTCTGAGTCTTCCCCCCCTTTTCACATTTGTCATGCGATGTTGTTTTCACTTGACGCCAAACGATATGGATTAACATACCTTTTACATGTACATGTACAAATTCCATAAATCCAGCTTCAGAAGTAGCGAAAATTAGTCCAAAATTTAATAAAAGTTTGTTAATTTAGTGAATGAACACGCAAGTATTTTACAACGTTATGTATTTACAGTAACTCGTGCGCTTTGAGTTTAACGAGCACGCATTTCTTGCTTCCTACTGCAATAGTACGGTGAGCCGAAAGTATCGTCGGATGGTAATTTTTATCGACTATTTGGCTGATAAGCATTAGAATTCGGACATACGTTTTCGATAGGATTTTGATAAATTTTTGGCACCTTCTCCGCCTAACGATTTAAAAAAAAAAAAAAAAATCCATCACTATTTAATCTGTGGCAAGAATATTGTACATGTACATGTATCGTAGTATATGCTTTGTACTATCTGTCATCATTTAGAGAATGTTGTCCTCATGGGCCTATGGCTTATTGGATTTATGAATAAAGTTACTTATCAGTGACGCGTTAAACAGTTGACGGTAGACAGTCGTTTCGTAAAAATTCTAATTACCGGGACAGATCAGAGAAGAGATCAGAGAATCAGTGCAGACCCAAATTAGATAGCTCCCTGGGGAGCAGTCGATCAAGGTCTACATGGCTTGCCATTCCATATACATCTTTCGAACGCATTTCTGTATTGTAAACCAAATTAGTTCTGTTTTAGGACAATTACGGTAATTGAGCCGTTACACGACAAAACCAACAATGTGGTTGTGCGCCCAGCGCAGACTCAGATCAGCCTGGGCATCCGCCCAGTCTGATCAGCGTCTTGGCTGTCCGCATGAATGTAGCTTAGACCCTTAACTACACTTTGAGCACTTAACGAAGAGTCTGGTAAAACTGGGGGGATGCCCAGGCTGATCTGAGTCTGCGCTGGACGCACAACCACTTTGTTGGTTTTCTCGTGTCGCGGCTCAGTTACTTTGAATGTCCAATATGTAGAAGCTTTACGGTATTTGAAATTCCATAATATAAGTATCTCTCATGGGAGTGAGGTGTGGATAGAAAAATCTGTCACGAGGGTCACTGTTCGGCATCACTCGGCAAGCCTCGTGATGCCGAACAGTGATCCCGAGTGACGGATTTTTCTATCCGCACCTCACACCAATGATAGATACTTTTAATTGCACACCACGTTTTGTTTTAACTTCAGAACTTCTTAAAATGCGTAATTCTAGTGCTTGAGAGGTTTCAATTTGATTTTGAAAGAGGGCGCCGCTTTCAACGACCGCCATTCGGCTCGTTACGTCAACGACTCGCGTGCATAAACTAATGTCATTTTTACCGTCTTCGTGACGTCATTATGTAAATGCCAACGTCACTTGACGACGTAAGTACGTGAGCTCCTATACAACCAATGCATTGACAGCTCGTGATTTTTTTCTGGTCCTGGGTCAGAACACCAGGGTAAGATGAGATTTTCTATCCCAGGTGAAAAGAATGGCATTTTCTATCCGGTGTGCAAGAATATGCGCGCTCACACTGTTTTCCCGATCCTGTTATTCGGTTATGTCGCAGCCTAATTAAATTATGACGCATTAATTAGTGTCTAACAGTATCTAAAATTAATTTTACAGGTACGATATATGAACATCAGTTTTCTAACGCATTCTTGTATAATCATTTAAGACAAGCATGACTCGAATGCTGACAAAGGTAGCATTTGTCTCACCAATGTTCTTTACTTTCACACTAACGTATCAGATTAAAAGATAGTCTTAGCACCATTTTTGTGCAAGGTGTAAAACATTAAAGCATTCCACTGGTTAATGTTTTATACATGCTGTGCGATTAGATTGCAAATGATGATATAAAAGCATCAGACAGCCGGAAATTGTTTACAACATTCTTGCTCTTTACAACTACCATTCGGAACTCCTCAGCCAATTCCATGAATCAGACTTCGGGCGTATGTAAGGCGGAGCAATATGCAGCAAAATCCAACATTTTGTTGTTCGGCCGAAAGTATACGCCGAAGCCGTAGATCTCTAGGTCTACGAATGAATTAATTCTCGACCTGCGACCTTTTACAGCTGTTGCACGGACATTCATTTAATGCTTTGCTGTTGTTAAAACAAAATAGTCAAGTATTAATGACGAGACATTTGCTTCTTCTCATTTTATTATTTACTCGGTGCGACAGTGCGGCCATCTTTGTTTATATCGTTGTTCCTAACAACAGTCGTGTGACGTAAGTAGTCCCACGTCATACATCCGAGGTTGATTCACGGAATTGGCCGAGCGGTGTTCCGATTGTACAACTACATGAGAGCCATCTTTATACTTTCGGACATATAAATATGGGCGATTATCAAGTACCAACCGGTGACTTACTACAGGTCTGGACCTGTTTACCACCTACGATAATAGCTGTTGGAACAATTGGAAACATGTTGTCGATAGCTGCCGTCACCAACCGTCGGTGTAAAAAGTCGTCATTTACAGTTTATCTGGCCGCTCTAGCCATTTTCGACATCCTAGTGTTGTACACGTGGCTGCGATATGTATTTGAAGTGAACATTGCCAGGTCGGGCACCATCATGTGTAAGCTGTACTACTTTGTCGCATTTTTGTTTCCTCACATGTCGTCATGGCTCGTCGTCTTGTTGACGGTCGAAAGAACATTCGCCACGTATTTCCCGCAAAACTATAAGAGCATCAGTGGAACAAGAACAGGGTGCATTACTGTTGCTGTTTTGTTTATGGTTTTGTTTGCTTTGAACTCCCACCTGATCTACGGACATGTCTTATACTCTGATGGAAATGTCACAGTGTGTGATTTTATCGATTATGACTACGGCGATTTCTTTATCTTCTACTGGGCATGGATTGACTTTGCTGTCTACTGTTTCCTACCTGTTTGCATTATCATCTTGGCAAACACTGCTACGGTCTTGAGAGTTTTCAAGATGGCTAGATCTACTTCAACGTCTCTCTCAGAATCCGCAAGAAAGAGGAACCGCTATCTACTACTGGTGACATTAATGGTGAGCATTTCCTATGTGATCCTCGTCTCACCCTGGTCGATTAACTTCGCGTTTTCTCCGTTTCTCCTGGAGGATATGAAGACCCTGACTGCGACACAGCTGCGGCTAGAATCCGCCTTCTACATATTTTTGTTCACCAATCATGCTGTGAACTTCTTTCTGTATGTACTAAGTGGGCCACGGTTCAGAGAAGATCTGAAAGCGGTGTTCACTGCTTGTCTGCCAGAGTTGAGATGTTGCAGGGTTATAACTGGCAACAGCTACAAGGAGAACTCGAATCAAACAGCGAACATAAGTTAAATGAATGGATCTGCTTTTGTGTGTGTGGACTTGTGGGTTTAGGAAGGGGAAGATGGGGAGGGGTGGAGACAACTCTGCCATTTTCATTTATTTTCAATGTGGACCAGTTCTTTAAGGAAAGGGTTTTTGCAGCCCTAGGATTCCTTCAAGAAAAGACCACACTTCGTAACTACTGTGAACTTCTTTCTGTATATATTCACTGGACCACGGTTCAGTGAAGACCTAAAAGCAGTGTTCAGTGGTTGTCTGCTAGATATGAGATGTTGCAGGGTTATAACTGGCAACAGTTATAAGGAGAATTCAAGCCAGACACAAAATCGAATTTGAATGTCTTGAATGGATATGCTTTCGATGTGTGTTGTGTGGTGGGGAAGGGGTGGGGTTGGGAGCCAACTCCGTCCTTTTCATTTTCAATGGGGACCAACACTTGAAGGGAAAAATTTGCGACCATAGAAGAAAAGACCCCTCTTTGTAACATTTCATGAGGTTTTTTATGTACTCAGTGGACCAAGGTTCAGAAAAGATCTGAAAGCGGTGGTCAATGGCAATCGGAACACCGCTCGGCCAATTCCGTGAATAACGGAATTGGCCGAGCGGTGTTCCGATTGGGTCAATGGTTGTCTGCTACATTACTGGGTATATTCGGCATAATTACTCGGGTAAACTCAAGCAATGCAAGGTATTCCTCGAGCTACTTGAAGATACGTTGATTTAAATTGTGTACCTGCTGGGCGGTTCTTCACTTTTTCATTTGACCTGCATTTCAAAAAGAAACAGAAATAAAACTGATAGAGTTGCCTACCTGAGAGTGTACCCAATCGGCTTGACAAACATTATGTGCTTAGGCCTATATTGACTTGAATGTTGTATTATTATTCTGTTCTTATACTGGCTTGTATGTTGTTTTACGTCGCGAGTTTGTGTGCCACGGACATAATAATGAACATGTATGGCTTCACAAAAACTGCAAATAGTTTTACCACAATGACTGCAATTAAATTTTTGACGCTCGTCGATTAATGAAGATTGTGGTCGACGCTAAAGCTATTCATGAAGCGCTTCACGGAAAACCCCTTACCCGTGTTAAACCATCACCTGAGTGCTATACTTTTCTATCTACTATTGCAAACGTTTGAAGAAGAACAGGGAAATAATAACTGCACTATATGCTAATATTGCACCATGGCAACAATGCGAAATGCAACGCTTGCTGTTGCAAAGGCAAATCTATTCTGTGTAGGTGGATGATTTGAAAGCAAGAAACACTTAAAAGAAACATATTTTTGGAAAGGCCTTAGCGCTAGCCAAAATTTGATTTCATATTGAAAAACGTTTATCATGGTCAAAATTGAGCTGCGACACGACGAAACCAACTAAGTGGCATGAGCACCCAGCAAAATCTCGCACATGCCACTTTGGTGATTTTGTCGTGTCGCGGCTTAATACAGAGCTCTTGGTGTATATAATTTTAGCCGCGACATGACAAAACAAACAAAGTGGTTGTGCGTCCACCGCAGACTCACACTCAAAAGGTATTTAGAATTCACAATAGGTTTTGTCCGAGAGATATTTCCTTGCTTTTTGCCCAGCATCTGCCCAGTCTGATCAGACTCTGCGCTAAGCGCTTAAACGGTAGCTAAGGGTCTAAGTTACCTGTATGCGAAGACTCTTATCGGACTGGGCGGATGACCAGGCTGGTCTGAGTCTGCGCTGACGCACAACCACTTTGTTTGTTTTGTCATGTCGCGGCTAAAATTATATACACCAAGAGCTCTGTATTAATTTAAGCCGCGACACGACAAAATCACCAAAGTGGCATGTGCGAGATTTTGCTGGGTGCTCATGCCACTTAACTGGTTTTGTCGTGTCACAGCTCAATTTTTACCATGATAAACGTTTTTCAATATGAAATCAAATTTTGGCTAGCGCTAAGGCCTTTCCAACAATATGTTTATTTTAAGTGTTTCTTGCTTTCAAATCATTCAGATTAAATCTGAGCAAAATCCATTCAGTGGTCTTGAATTTATTGACTTTCGAGCAAAATTTGGGCTCGTTAACCAAAAGTAGATCACTGTGACCTAATTCCGCTACCGATTATTTTCGTTTTCATTATTTTCAAAATTAAGGTCCTTCTAATGTTCCATACCAAATTTCAGCCAATTATACCCAGTGGTCACTGAGAAATCGTTGATTTTGTTGTTTTGCTACTTTTAGTAATGGCAGCCATCTTGAATTCTCTACCAGGCCGAATTTCTCTAAACTGAAGCCGTGTAGTCTGGTTATATTCCATATGAAATTTGAGACCCATGGGTGCAGTGGTTTTGGAGAAAGTAACTTCGCAAATCTTAACGCCAGCGTCGACGTAAATGTTAACGGAATGACGGACGGACGAACGGAAAACCAGACGCCTATATCGCACTTTGCTAAAGCAGGTGCGACAAAAAGCAAACTAACAATTACAGTTAGAATGAGCAACAATAGAAGCAACGCTTTGGCACGTAAAGTAATAAAATACCGGGGCAGGGGGAAGGAAAGGAGATTTTAGCTGGAGAAACTGCAGTGGTTCATATACACATAGAGGTTGTTCTGTACGCGTGAAGCACCTCTACTCATAAACGAATCAAAGCAGCAATTATATACTGAACAAAAGTGAAAACGCTACAAGTGATTTGTCTTCTTTTTTCGTGGGACCCAAATCGGTCCATGAATAAAAATGCATTTTAAAGTTAAATGCATGTTTAAGGCCATGATTCCAGTGGAAAGCTGTAAAAGCCGTTCCAGATAAAACGAATACATTTCGAAGTGAACAGGTGCCCAATTTTTCTACTGTGCAAATACGGAACAATCGATCAGGCACTTTAAACTATTTTTTTAAAAGAAGTTCGTGAACCAGTTGTCTTCATTTTGCCTTAGGTAAACAACCAGTGTACTTAACATATCGCAAGAGAAAGTATACATCATTATATGTCTTCATGTCTTTAAAACTAAGTGTTGAAACATCGCTATTGCTTTGAAAACACAATAAGAATCCGTGAACAATGGAAATTTGCATAAGAAATTAATTTGTGGTTTCCTCACATATTGTCACAGTTTTGCTTGAAATTAACGAAAGGTAAAATGCATGATTTATTGCGCTACGAGAACTAGAAAAATTTGCTCAGAAAATTAATAAACCAAAGAACAATCAACAATTGAAATTTGGTATAGTTTTAATGCAAGGGGAGATAATTTTGAAAAATAAAGCTTGAATTTCCAAGTTTTTTTTTCTAAATAACAACTGTGAGTCAGTTGTTGTTTTTCTATCACTGTGAAGGTAATGCGTCAGATCAGCAAAGAAATGAGCATCTGCGCGTGCGCATATTTGGTATATTATAAAATATGCTAAAACTGCATAAAGTAAGATAACTCTGGTATGAAGAGTATCAGATTCATAAGTTTATGACATTCTCTTGCTGAATGTCTTGCACGACTAAAATGTTTACATCCAGGCAAAAAAGTATCATAGTGTAACTCAAAAACTGTCTCTTATAATGTAGCGTTTTCACTTTTGCTCAGTATATAAGTCAAGAATCATCGCTGAGATGATACAAGACGAGTACTCAACAGCAGCCCCTCTGAAACGCTGGAGAAACAGAAGCCTAACAGTTGAAGCCCGGTGGGCCCAATAATACCTAGTGTCGTCTTTATAATTGCAAACTAGACCTGGAGGACTAGAATTTTCCTAATTTACTAAGCCAGACGGATATTTGAGCCGCGACACGACAAACCCAACAATGTGGTTGTGCGCCCAGCGCAGACTCAGATCAGCCTGGGCATCCGCCCAGTCTGATCAGAGTCTTCGCTGTCCGCATGGAGGTAGCTTAGACCCTTAGCTACCCTTTGAGCCATTAATAAAGAGTCTGGTCAAACTAGGCAGATGCCCAGGCTGATCTGAGTCTGCACTGGGCGCACAACCACATTGTTGGTTTTCTCGCGTCGCGGCTCATTTGATTTTCAGTCTTGTTAACACATTTATGCCCAGTGGACTATTCTATCTCTATCAAATCGCAGAGTCTATTTGTCGATAAAAGGGTGTCTGGTTCACTGTATGTTTATCATTCCTATCTTAATTTAGAGCGGCGCCGTTTTCGAGTGGTTAGAGACCCTCGGTTTTCGTGCAAAAAGTCGCCGGAAGGTCGTGAGATCGAACTCGGGCTTCGCCATCCGACGACTGGAAAAATCTCTGTGTCAACCTAGCAGTGAATGGGTATCTGCTTCGAATCAGGGAAGGATCAGGCAGCGAAAGGAGAGAGAAGGGCTCTGCTTTTCATATGCCATGCCCAAGACCTAGTGGGCCTATAACCTCCAGTGCCCCAATGGCTTCTTGATTAACCTTTACCTTGTTTTAAGAATAAAAAGCTATTTGTCTTATGCAAATAGTGTACACCCTGATTAGACGCCGAGTGTTGCGTCTTATCTGAGTTTGCACTGTTTGCCTATGTCCCATTTATGGGAACCCAGGCATTAATGGGTTAACCAAGACTTTTTTTGAAATGGAATAGGTGGCCCACGGTTTGTCATGCTAATATAATTCCAACAGCCTTTCTTTGGCACAAGTTCCGAACAAATGATTGGCTGACAGCATCGTCAGAGAGGCGTTTATACATCGATAAATTCTGTTGACGTTGTATCCATACGCGGCATTTCTCTTTCGACTAAGTTTTCTCACCTTTTTCCGTAACGAATTGGCAATTTTGTATTTTCTAATTGTAATTCAGACGGAAGAACAAAATTTGTCTTTTGACGACCAAAGCAAGAGCGTGTATGACGTTATTTATGATGTAACATCAGCGTCACAACAGTTCGTAACGTTTTCAAAATGGCGGCGCCCTCGACATTGTTTTTGGTTGAATTATTGACTATTTAGGAGTGTTTCTGACATTCCATGCAAGGAAACGAGTTAAAATGAAAACCTACGAAAAACCCGTTCGTAATTTCAATAGAGTTTGTAATTTCAAAGGTATTATGCTTGAAATGCTCATGTTCCTGATTTTGTCAAACACTGTTCACCTAAACCCTCCAATACAGTAAACCGATAGACAATGCAGCCGAAGAAAACTTTTGAATGCACAAAGTTGGAATTATAAAAAATGAATTTCCTTTTTTGTGATTTTATCGATGTGTAAACGCCGGCGAATCCCTCACAAACTTAACGTAAAGCCCTTCTTTATTCGGTTTGTGAGTGATTCGCCAGCGTTTACACATAGATAAGATCCCCCAGAAAAGGAAATTCATTTCTATAATACACTGCGGATACCGGTCCAGTCGTTTAAATTCATATGATAAGTATCAGTGTTTGCTTCAGTACACTGGGAGGTGGTCCTCATGAGCACTTTCTCCATCTGCAATGTATTTAAAAGAAATCTTGAATCCCGGATAAAAGTATAGACTGTATGAGATATCATGTTTAATAAAATAGTTTGTTGTAGATATGTCCTAGCTTTTATTTGATATAAAGAGGGTCTTATACTAGCGATCATTTTATATGGACTTTATAAAACGAACCTTCCAGATTCTGTTTATCATATTGCCATTTAAAATGGAATTTTAACTCCTTCAAACTGGATATTATTTTATTATAATTACATTCCCTTTGATTTTCCTTAGATGAACCTGTTTCGGAGAAACAGTGTTCATACTTCCATGAACAACAGGCGGTCACGCGACCTCATTGTAACGCAACGTCAAATGTAAACAAACGACACAATTGGCCGTTGTAGTGTTCTATCTGTCGTCACGTTATGGACACGGCCGTTTAACGTAAGCGGGTTACCTGTTGGTTAGTGACAGCTTTTTGTTGTATATTTTACAAAATTTAATGTTGCTCTTAAAAATAGAAAATGATACTCAGAATTAATTCAAAATAAATGTAATGAAAACAGATGAATCTTTGAACTTTGCACATGACCCACTGTTGCTTCCATGAACATCGGAAAAAATGAAATTTATGAATTTTTTTTCGAAAACGCATTATTGACATGTTCGTTGTTTATGACGTTACGTGTACGCGCCAAAGTATTATTACACGTTTAGCCATACGATTTTATGACACGAGGCTATCCACTGAAAAACAGAAACATCATATGATAAAAAGCATAATTATACTGTGAATGAAACAACCAAAGCATAATAACAATGATGATAACAGTAAAATCAAAATATAAATAATAAAGGCTAATAACTACATCTCCATGTTTTTACTGCCAGTTTAACTAAGGGAAACCATTTTTATGACTTCCTATTTGCTTCCCCATCCCACAAGGGTCTACTCTTAATATTCCAATGCAAATCAATTTTTCAGTAAAACCCGGCCTAAGAGCTTTGGAGTTTGTTTGGTGCTGTTATGCGGTCGTAAAACGTCTACCCTTTAAGATTATTATCAAGCTTCTGTAAATATCTATTCTATTCTATTCTATCCCATAACCTTACTAGGTCGTTGGGGCACCACTGATGACTTCAAAACAATCCCTTTCCACCTTGTCCTGTCTTCAGCTGCCCTAGTTGAGCTGGCAAAATTCATTCCTGTCCACTCCTTGATATTGTCTTCCCACCTCTTCTTCTGTCTACCTCTTCTTCCTTTTCCTTTCACTGTGCCCTGAAGAATTGTCTTTGCTAAACCAGAAGACCTTGAGACGTGGCCAAACCACCTTAGTTTCCGTTTCTTGACCAGCGTAAGGAGTTCATCATATTCTCCAATGGCTGCTTGGATCTTCCTGCGAACCTCCTCATTGGTTATATGGTCCTTGTACGAAATGTTCAGTAACCTTCGGTAGCATCTCATCTCAAAGGCCTGCGTTCTTTTCTCTAACTCTGCTGTCAAGGTCCACGATTCACAGGCATACAGAAATATGGAAATGACAAGGGAGCGCATAAGTTTCACCTTTGATCCAAGAGATATGTTGTTATCTCTCCAAATTGGTTTCAGCTTGGTAAGAGCTGAAGTGGCTTGTGCAATCCTTGAGAGAACCTTCTGTTTTGAGCCATCATCTGAGACAACTGCTCCAAGGTATTTGAAGCTGCTTACGGTACCCAGCTTCTGCCTTTTTACCTTGATATCCCTTAACCTTGCCTTCATGTTCTTCCTGAGCATCAGACATGATTCGTTCGAGAAAAATGTTGAAGAGGCTGCGTGACAGAAGACATCCTTGTCTTACTCCAACTGTTGTTCTGAACCATTCTCCTGTGCTGCCATTTATCAGGACTGCACTTGTAGCCTTGTCGTATAGCTGCTCAATGGTGCGAACTAGATTTGCACTGATATTGTACTTCCGCATGGTGGCCCATAAGGCTGCATGCCATACCCTGTCAAAGGCTTTTTTGAAATCAATAAAGACATTGACAGATTCTGCTGATGTTGGAGATACTTTTCACACAGGATTCTAAGGTTGAAGATTTGTTCTGTGGTGCTCCTTCCTGTTCGGAACCCAGCCTGTTCCTCAGCGATTATCTCCTCGGCTTGTGGTTTAAGCCTGTTCAAGATGACTTTCAGCATGGCTTTGCTTGAATGACTGATGAGGCTGATGGTTCTGTAGTTCTGGCAGAGCTGTAGGTTGCCTTTTTTAAGGAGCGTATTAATCAGCGACTCAGTTCATGGGGTAGGCCATTCTCCTGTTCTCCAGATCCTGTTACAAATATCTGTTAAAACGTCAATCATGGTCTCCCCGCCAGCTTGAACAAGTTCTGCTGGTATATTATCAACTCCGGCAGATTTCCCCTTTCTTTAGTGCTGCTATTGCAATCTCAAATTCCTCACGAAGGATCGGTTGTTGATCTTCTTCTGGGGTCTGATTGCAGTCCAGAACCGCATTGTCACCGTAAGTCTCATGGTTGTATAGTTCTGAGCAATATTCTGTCCATCTGCTGAGAATCTATTTTTCCTCTGTAAGGCATTTCCCAGACTTGTCCTGGAAAGTTGTGGATCTACCCTGTTTCTCTGAAGTTAGATCCTTCACCAACTGATATGCTTTCTTGCCGTTGTTTTGTTCAAGCAAGTTTCAATCTCCTCGCACTGACTAGCTATCCAGTCCTCCTTCGCTTTCTTCACTGCCTTCTGAATCCTCTTGTTTGATTCCCTATATTCTTCTGCTCCTCCTGCTTCATACCTCTTCTTCTTCAATTTTCTCCTCTCATCACAGAGATCGACAACATCTCTGGTGACCCAGGGCTTTTTCCTGCGACGCTCCTTCCCAAGTATCTCACTGGCTGCCTCAGTCACTACTGTGTTGTAGGTGGTAATCATGGTATCTATGTCCATGTCATCGTCCCTCAGACCAATGAGTGGTGCAAATTTCCCACCTATTTTTGTTTGAAAAGTGCATGCCACATCTGGGTCCCTTAGCTTCTCAAGATCAAACTTTAGTCTTGGCTGGGTTGGCTTTCTAGCCTTCTTCAGACGAACTCGGAAGGTCATCATCACCAGCTCATGGTCACTTCCTATGTCTGCTCCAGGAAAACTCCTTGTCCTATGGATGTTGACTCCTGATCGGAAGCGCTTTCTCACCATGATGTAATCAATCTGATTGTGATGTTTCCCATCTGGACTGTGCCATGTCCATCTTCGTGATGGTTTGTGAGGGCCAAGGGTGTTTGTCAATACTAGGCTGTTACAGGTTGCAAACTCTAGAAGTCTGAGACCTCTCTCATTTGTCTCGGCATTGCAGTAGGGTCCACAAACGTTTTCCCATGATGTTACAAGGGCAGAGTTCAGCCTGACGGAGCCCACCCCTCTCCAGGCTATATATGTTGACCACAGCCGAAATCCACGATTATTGTATGGCTCGCCTTGGTCACGAACACATGGCCGTTGACCCAAAGAGTTCTGTAAATATACGTAAACACAAACCCACTGGGCACACAACGTTGAATGATCATTGACTCATCGTTGTGTCATTCTGTGAACCAAGCTGTAAAATACTTGTTCCGGGTATTAAATGTTCATTGGTAATGAAACATTAAAGCAGAAGACCAATGGTCCTGGGGCCGTATTCATAAAACGACTTAAGTGGTTGAAATGCTGTTGCTAAGTCTGAATTTCTTTGAAGGAGATTGCCTACAACTATGAAATTTGTTCTGGATGAACAGTCTTACAAAGACTGTTCCTCCAGACCAAATTTCATAGTTGTAGGGAATCTCCTTTATAGATATTTAGCCTTAGCAACCGCATAGCAACGACTTAAGTGGCTTTATGAATACGGCCCCGGTAGCTCACCTAAGTCCTTATTGTCACAGTGGGAACGCAGACTCATCACATTTGAGTAATTCATTTTCTGAATGGTCGTCTACGCACAAAAAAGTAATCCCTTTTTTCGCCGGAGAAAAATGGCGGGAAATTTTTGTCAGAAACAGCCCCAAAATAATGCTCATTTGAAAAGATATGCAGTCGTGGTTTTCTGACGGACCAGATCACAATGAAATTTTATGTTTTATTATTGAAATCAGATGCATATCGGTACCTCAATGCAGTTTGCACACCCAAAACAACGATCACAATTTGACAACCGTTTTTCAGAAAATTAAAACCCTAAGACAGTACCCCAAAGTTATTTTGCAAAGAAAATTGTCCCAAAAACCAAATTAGATGCCATTATAACGGAACCGTAGTTCATACATTCGACCGTCTTTAAGCGAGGTATATCTAAGGGAGAAAGTCTATTTACGTTGAAAATCGATAATGAAGTTGGTCATTTTTACAGCACGTGCGTTTGTCAACACACAGACATTTTTCTGCTGGATCGACTTGAGCCAGTTGAGGAGACCAACTGTTTCTTCATTTATGGTACAGTTAAGTTTGTAATCATTTAGCGTACTGTGCATTTATTAAGATTTTGCGTAAGTCTGCCTGCCTGTGATTTTTTGGGCTTCTGAATTTAGGCTACACGCCGAGAACGAACGAGAGAAAGCAAAACAAACACACTGGTACTCGAGTAAACCACAAAGTTTGACAAACGAAAAACATTGAGTGATTGACCGGCTGTTTTTTTAATAGTGGAACAAGAAAGAGCAAGCGGAATGATAATAAATATTTCAAGTGAAACCTACATGCTTTAGTCGAATTACGGACAACTCGCCCCAAGACAACTCGCCCCACAAAAATCTCGCCCCTCCTTCAGGTGACAACTCGCCCCACATTCTGAGACAACTCCCCCAGACAACTTCCCCCAAGACAACGCGCCCCACATTCTGAGACCACTCGCCCTTCTAAAGAATTCTGTCCCGGACGACGCCCCCCGCCCCTCGCCCCCCCCCCCTCCCCCAACACACACGTACCCTTTCAGAAGGCATCCCACAAAAAATACAAGAGAAAGCTTGCTCTTACTCATAAATCTGTCAAAACCCTGTCCCGTTAGGCGCTAAGGGACCGACCATTTGATATTCTGTGGGGGGGGGGGGGGGGGGGCGGAGGGGGGCTTTGAATATGCAAGAAAAAAAAATTTAGCTTATAAGGGGATTTTTAAAAAATCAGACATCGAAAAACAATGTAAAAAAACCTGGCTCCACCCAAAATTTCTTAAGAAAAGTCTGCAGATAATTCCATTTGAATTGAGTTTTTAAAATGTCACTGGCTTCTAGGGGCGCAGACTCCCCATATTTATAGTAATGTTTTAATATCTACAATTTATTTTTTACACCAGCAGCACCCCCCCCCCCCCTCCCACCCCCATACACATATCATATGTTCATACATTTTACCAAAAAAATCCTATACAACATTCACATACATGTATTATTGATCAGCCGCATTACGAAGTAAATGTTTCTACTAAATAAAACTGAATTGCAAAAGAGTCACTAGCATGTGGGACACAAAGCCATTATGGCAAACTAAACACTCTAAAAGGAGGCAAAATTCCTAAAAAAAAACAACCCTTTATTTCTTTTATCATCATTCCTAGTTTTGCTCTATATTTTTCCAATCTTAAAATTGCCATTAAAATTGGGAAATTGCTTTGGCTTCTGGGGGGCGTTGCCCCCTAGACCTCCTTTGTTAACTTCTAAGCAAAGAACTTTTAGCCATTTATTAATTTAACTTGCATTCATTTATAATGTGACTCTATCAATAAGTATTTACAAATAGCACATCACACTTGTGTGATAGGCTCTTGGTATGTATCAAACTTTCAAAAGTGCGAATAAAAGCATACAGGGATGTTTGCATCTGTACCATAGATGAACAGGGTAACATGCTCCTGGCACTGGTTTGCAAATGCAAGCTAACCCATGCCCTTATTCTAATGATCGGTCCCTAAAGGGGACAACAAATACTAATAAGCATTAATGCATGATTTTAGCATGCCTCCCAGCCACAGTTTGATAATTACTCTGCAGCTGCAGAACCCTCAAAACCTCGCTATCAGCCCCTGGGTGTACCAGGTTATCGTTGAAGTGCTTTGGGTATTTAATGTATTTACCAAGGTCCACCCATTCACAACCAGGGTCACGGCGAAGCTCTTCCTTTTTTGGGGCGGGGGGACAGGGGTGGGGGGAGGGGGCGAGTTGTGTTCTGCATCGGGGACAAGAACGTAGATATTCTAGTAAGGTGAGTGTCTGAGAATATGGGGCGAGTTGTCTTCTGAAAGTGGGACAAGTTGTCTTCTAAAAGATGCAGTTGTAATGACAAACAGCGTAGATCCTGCTTCGGGATCTATCGCACTTTCATCGCACTTTAATCACTTTTTTCATCAAATTCGGTAATTTTCCTTGAAGGAATATGGAGGCTTCAATTCAATTCATTTCAATTCAATGTATAATTTAACATTGATTCAACACTGACTCTCAACATTTTGCTATAACAGGTTTACCCAAGGGAAGTCAGTTTCTGTGCACAAGGCAGTAAGTATCTGCCATATTTTTGAATAAGTGGGTCAAATTTTACCAAACTTCCATGGATATATCGTTTGGACAAGCCAAATAGCATCTTTGCAAGTCAAGGGTACTAAGGCCACTTTGTTTCTTATGTATGTAAGGAACAAAGTGGTCTTAGTACCCTTGGATTGCATAGTGGTCTTAGTACCCTTGGTTTGTAAAGATGTCTAAAATGTTGATTAGGTTTTGGTGACTTTGACCCCATTTTCAAGGTCACAAGAGACCTTAGACTTGACCTTCTGTGGTCTGCGTCAGCATGACAATTTCTTGTACCCACAATATTTCTTGAACCAATTTCACCAAACTTGCATGGATATATCATTAGGACAAACATAAGAGCATAATAGATTTTGATCACGTTGACCTTATTTTCAAGGTCTTCGGAGGATTTAGTCTACATATGTGAAAATTTCACTTATACAGTATGCTGTATATCTCTTCAGCCCCCACTTTCAATCTCTTCAGTAAGGAAAAAAAAGAAGACCGTGTTTGGCAACACATGGGAAGAAACTCGTGCAGAAAGAATTATAATAGTGATTTGAGAAGTAACTTCCCTTATATTGAACTGGCTGACGTACCATAAAGTCTCTAAAGATTGGAGTGAGTGAACTCGGGTTGAACGTCCCACCAACAACGAGGTCATATGGAGACGGGACCTCGGTTTAAAGTATACGAAAGACCGGAGAAGCGGGGGATCGATCTTGCGACCCCTAGATGGGTAGTCCGAAGTCTAAAGATTGGAATTAAGCATAACTGTCTTAAAACTGATGTTTGGTTTTTCACTGCAGTAATGCGTCTAAAGATGCAGATGGAATGACAAACAGCGTAGATCCTGCTTCGGGATCAGTCCGACCAAGATCTGAAGTGTTTGTCTCTATATTATATTACTTTGTATGGAACTGCCCAAATGTACTCACGAAAACGCTAGAAATAGGCTAAAACTTTTGCAAATTTGTTAATGGAGTATTGAGGCTTCAGTTCAATTCAATGAATAATTCAACATTGATTCAACACTGACTCCCAACATTGATTCAGCATTGAATGTCTGCTGGGCCTTTAATACTTCTGTATTCCATGTCAGTCCATCGGCTATCACCCCATGAATGCCATAGGGCCTAACCTATTTTGAGTCGACATTTATTAAAGAGAAAGTCGACTGATCAAGTAAATTTTACCGGCGAGACTCCACTTGGCAGCTGCGCTACCGAGACTCTTTGGACTGTGGGAGTCGGTATGAGCCGAACAAGAGTTGCAAACAATGTTTGGTTTGTAGATTCAGACTCTAGAATGGGTTGAGTTTTCATACGATTTCTAGAATGAGGAAATTACAAATTTGTAGATCTTTGTAATCGTGTCTGTTCCGCGTGTTGTCGCTGATGACATCACACCAAAAACACACATACACATACTTTTCGATATTTGTTTTATATTTGACCTGAGAAAAGGTGCAGACTTGTCAAAGCTGCCAGGCGACAGAGTCGATTCCCCCTACCCCCCCCCCCCCCACACACACACCCACACCCACTCCGCCTCCCCGTTCCTCTCACCAACCAGCACACCGGGCCTGTACGACGGAGAGCGGAGGGTGCACCTCCCATAACCGAGCAAATTACATAAAAAAACATGCAGTTTTCTGCCAGAAAGCGAGTTTACACCCCTAAACTAAAGCTCTAAAAGTGTCTTTAAAATCTGGATTTTCTTAACTTTCTTACCCCCTTTAACCCACCCCAACCCCCACCACCCTAGGGCACCCCTCCCCTCCCGCCACCTCCCCTCTCACACTGAAATTCGTTCCAGTCACACCTTCTTACCCTCCGCCCCTACTCCCTTGGCAAAAGTATGTGTACGGGCCTGCACAACCATTCCATTTGATCCTTCAGATGTAGGACCCATTAAGTTTTCTCTCCCAAAGTGAAATTTCACGTGCTGTCTTAATTGAATAGTTGTTTAGTGGTGTAGCGATATTTGTCTTGCTTTAATTTTTCAAACAGGGTCGCGCGATATAGCATTTGAAATATTGGCACACTGGCTGTCAGCCGACTCACAAGTTAATATCAGTAATACAATCAATTTACTGTTTACGTCACAAATTCATGACGTAACCAGCACTACTGAGCTAGCTTCCTTGTTTACAAACTCTGCGGGTGGGTATGGAATTGTGATTATTTGTGAATAAAATATAAAGATAGACTTCTGTCATGCATTGTATTTTTAATAAACATATTTAATTTAATCGCGCTTGGTATTCTAGCAATACATGGAATAATGATTCTCTCGATTTTGTCGCTAACTTTGAAATGCATAGCCGGGCCAGTGATGTTAACACTGTTGTCCGCCATTTTGTTGAAAACAACAACAACAAATTGCGTAGAGTACCCGAAGATTATTTTGCAAAGAAAATTGTCCCAAACACCGAATTACTTGATTTTTGTCACAGGGAAAGGGCGAATACCATGGTTTTTCATGGCATATGTCCGCCGGCGGGAGAAAGTCAAATTGTTTTGAAAATTGCTTTTGAAGTTGACTTAAAAAGTCGTCTTTCGACGATCGCGTCAACTGCTCGAATGCCGAGTATCTCGGTGTTCAGTTCGGATCTCAGAGAACTAGGAAATTAAACTAAGATGTAAGGAATAAAACCGTGTATTATTTTCGGCTGTGTGTAGTTTGATTCGCCGACAAAGCAGCACTGAAATTGCGACCCGTTCGTCGATTGAATCTGAATCTGAGGAATTTCGAACGTTTTTTCGTTGCTATCTGTATAAAAATATCACTCCGCCATGGATACGCGTTCCCACTGTCAACAGACACAATTTGTCATTTCCCTCATTTGTTACAAATTTTAAACAAATGGTTTTAGAGGATTGTATATTATATTTTTAAAATATCAGTGTCCGTCACAAAGTTAAAAAAATGACCGTGACCTTTGCTGGCCTTATCTTTGCTATATTCATTTTGTTAACCATCATTTACATAATCATATCTGGGCTAAAAGGTTTCCATGAAATCCACTGTTTAATCATTTTCCAATATTAAAGCATAAGGAACCAAATTTGACCTCACTATGAATTAGGTCAAAGTCAATGCAGGGTCATAATTTGTAAAAATAACTTTGTAGGGTCCAAGTCCCTAATGCTACACACACAGTTTCAAGGTCATTGGCTTTTTAGTTCTGGAGCGTGGAGAAGAAACTTTTTAAAATGTTTTTACCATATATGGACAAAGAGGCCATCTTGGTCATGTGACCAAGACCATCTGAACAAACTTTGACACCCCTGAACCAGTAAAGCTCTATGGCTTCAATCCGCCCAGTGGCCTCAGAGAAGAAGATGGTTGAAATGTTTACGGGCGACAGAATCACAATGACTTTGAACAAAGGTAAAAAAATAAACTTGACCTTAAGGATCATAATGTCTTCATGCCCTTATTAATAGTACGAAATGGATTACATTGCAGGTGTTTCAAGTCTTAATTCTTTTTAATCTTGTATCCGTCTGACGTGTTTTCAACGTCAGTCAGCATTACAACAGTATTTAAGGTAAATGGCAATGAAACATCTACGGAAAATGCGGCTTGTATTCATCGTGTTCCACACGGATGATATGTTTACGTCTTTTAAAATTGTACTTGTTTCTTAATACAGTGAGTTCCCATAAGCGAAATTATAGCTTATAACTGCATAGGGGTAAAACATTTTTTAAGAAATGTGTTTTTGGCAAATTTTAAAATTCATTCAGACTCAGTTTTTGTTCCTTATTTGTTCGAAATAGTTTTTGTGGGCGTAAGACAGCATTTGACGAAGTTCTCACTGTTTACCTGTTTTAGTCATCCAAAAATTGGTATATTAATGATAGGCAGTTACTGTACTTGAGATAATAATATTTTGAGGCGTAATTTTTCATGACATTTGTGAGACCTTTAAAGTCTAAGATTTAAATAAAAGCTCTCGATTTAAAAGCGTCTTTAGGAGTGGATACTTGTGTTGATGACGGAATACATTGAATGCCTAGCTTTTGTAACCAGTACAAAAGGGTATGTGTTATATTTATTTATGTATATTTATTTATGTAGTATATATTTGGCTAAATAGTTTTGAATTCTTTAAAATTTTAATTGTGACTTCCTGATTTATCTCTTGCCAAGCATATTCAGGTTGAGAGAACTTTATTTTTCTCATATAAAGGGGTATCGGTACTGTATGTGTATTAACGTGAATCGATACAGTGTACATATTAAGGCTGCGCAATGCGTTACTGTTGTATAGTATTTTGTATTTTAAGAGAATGTTTGTTATACATATTCATGTGTGTTGCGGTAACCTACGTCTATTTGACGTCGAGCGACGTCAATTGCATTCACGTTATTACGGCTTTAGTGCATTTTACATGAGTTTGATTAGCTTCTTGTGTATGTGGCTCATAGAATTGGATTGATTTGTAATGACACAAATTTACAGACCCGAAATCAATCGACGTCATGCGCACGCACCGCATTAAGGTTTATTGAATGTACTTAACGGTACTATTCGGTCGTCAAACGTTTGATTTGCCTTCACTATACGAAATTATGACATCATTGGCGTCGTGATGTCAGATCAAACGAAATGACCACCAAATGTATGAGTGTAATTAACAAGCTGTTGATAGTATCTATTGTATAGCATACGGTCGTACGCTTAGTTTGAAGAAGTTTACCTAATAGGCGTGCAAGTTAGATTTTCTGTAATTGTCCTTAATTTAAAAAGACATTTGTTTTGACCATTCATGTTTTATGTGGGTTATGTCATGATAATACCTGTTAACGTCAGTATAATTCTCGACAATGTTTTGACGTCAATTCCTTCGACGCATATGCGTAGTCGGGTCTGCGTTTCCTCAATGGTATATTTTATAAGCATAATTTGAGCTTTTTATCGCGTGCGCGAGTTGTGTCTAGTGACACGGCTGGCGTGTGCGCTTTATGCTCGGTATTGACCGAGGTCGTTGTATGGTTTTCCAAGACATGCCCGGGTCTTACGTATTTGAAATGTTAATGCATTAAAATTTAAAGAGTAACTACACTTCAGGAACTGACTGAATCAGATCCCAAACCCTATCCCCAACATCAAAGGGAAAGATTGACAAAGTGTAAGTTCGTTAATTTTCGGCATTTCAAGTCAGACCTAATTCATATGTTGTGACTTGAGCCACTCCTCATTCCTCTTCTCATAGGATATCCTTGTTCACTCGATATTTGAGACGTCCGGTGATAACAGAAGCCTAGCAGAGGCGGGCTTTGTCACGCCAAGGGCGATCTTCTTCTATATCAGTGTTTTCTAAAAGCCCAGCAGAGGCGGGTTATACCACAGTCTACTTGTGGTAATATATGTGCGCTATTCGAGTGGCCTCATTCCTCTAATTGGTACCATCGATTAAAATATATATTCAACAGTGACTGGTTTAAGGGGAGTGACCAGCAATAGTGTTGCCGGTAGTCTATGTTAAAAGGCCTTACTGTGATTTTTTGCTTGATTTTTTTCTTGTTAAGTTCATTACGCCGAAACGAGTACGGGGTTGGCATTGATCTGTAGTTGACTGCGTCAAGTACACAAATCAAGTGCAGATTTAAATCAAACTCCATACTCGGGCCAGCAAAATGAACTGATCTGTTCTGTGTGTTGTTGTATATGTTTAAGTTGTGAATTGTGTTATTTGTAAATATAAATTTCATTATCATATATAAATCATCTAAAATTCTAACTTTGTTAGAGTTTCATTGTTGAGATGTGGTACATTGTGGTTGATTACGCCATTAACCGGAAATCGCCCTCCGCCATCTTGGCGGCACATGAAGCTCTACACTCTGGTGTAGAGTTTTCTATGTAACAATTAAGTTAACCATATGTACCAAATATTATACCTTAGATTTAAATAGCTTCTGAGAAATCCACTGTTTAAGCATTTGTTCCATATAGAAGCATGACATACCAGAGTTGACCTTGCTATAAATGAATTCAAGGTTAACTTGCGGTCATGATTTGTTTACACTATGATGGGCGGGCCTGAGTTCCCAATGCTACATACCAAACCACAAGGTCATTGGTTCTTTGGTTCTGGAGGAGAAGATTTTTAAAGGATTATACCATATATGGACATGACGGCTATATATGTCATGTGACCAAAACCATTTGAACAAAATTGATTCCTTTTCTCCAGTTAAGCTTCATACGAAAAATAGCTTCAATCGGCTCAGTGGCTTCAGAGGAGAAGATGTTTAAAAATTTTGACGGCCAACAGAATCTCAGTGACCTTGAAGAAAGGTAAAAGAATGACCTCGACCATTAGTAACATAATGTCACCTTTTGCTCATTTAGTTAACCATATATATGAATTATACCTTAGACTTAAATAGTGTCTGAGAAATTCACTTTTCAAGCATTTTCTAATATAAAAGCATAGTGCACCAAATTTACTTTGCTACAAATTAGGTCAAGGTCAACGTGTGGCTATAATGTATATAAACTATAATCGGCCAGAGTCCCCATTGCCACATACCAAGCAACAAGGACATTGGGCCTTTGGTTCTGGAGGAGAAGATTTTTTAAAAGGTTTCTACTATATATGGGCATTGCTATGTTGGTAATCTGACAAACACCTTTTGAACAATCTTTTTTTTTTCCTTATACCGAAAGAATCTCTATATGGAATATGGTTTTAATCGGCTCAGTGGCTTCAGAGGAGAAATTGTTTGAAACTTTTGACGGGCAACAGAATCTAAATGACCTTGAAGAAAGGTCAAAGAATGACCTTGACTGTTAGCAACATAATGTCACCTTTGGCTCATTTAGTTAACCATATATACTAATTATACTTTAGACTAAAACAGGGTCTGAGAAATACACTTTTCAAGCATTTTCCCATATAGAAGCATAGTGCACCAAATTCTACCTTGCTATAAATAAGGTCAAGGTCAACGTGGCATTATCATGAATATAATCTATAATGGGCCAGAGTCCCCATTGCCACATACCAAGCAACAAGGAAATTGGGCCTTTGGTTCTGGAGGAGAAGATTTTTTAGAGGTTTTACTAAATATGGGCATGGCTATCTTGGTCATGTGACAAACACCTTTTGAACAAACTTTGTTGCTTATACCGAATGAAGCTCCATATGGAATATGGTTTTAATCGGCTCAGTGGCTTCAGAGGAGAGCATGTTTGAAAAATTTTGACGGGCAACAGAATCTCAGTGACCTTGAAAAAGGTCAAAGAATGACCTTGATTTTTCGTTATAAAATGTCTTGGTTTGCTTATTTCGTTAATCATATATACCAAATATTATACCTTAGACTTAAATAGTTTCTGAAAAATTGACTGTTAAAACAGTTTCCTATACAAGAGCATAACATACCAAAGTTGACCTTGCCATAAATTAGGATAAGGTCAATGCACTGTCATCATTTGTACACTTATCATCCCGAGTTCCGAATGCTACATACCAAGCAACAACTTCATTGGGCATTTGATTCTGAAGAAGATTTTTGAAGGGTTCTTTCCATACATGGACATGGCGGCCATGTTGGTCGTGAGACCAAGACAATCTGAACAAACTTTTGTTCCTTATACCCAGTGAAGTTCCGAATGAAACATGGTTTTTATCGGCACAGTGGCTTCAGAGGAGATGGTGTCTGAAAATGTTGACGGGCGACAAAATCTCAATGACCTTGAAGAAAGGGCAAAGAATGACCTTGACTTTTAGAGTGTTCATTAATATATAGACCAGATATGTTACCTTAGACTTAAATCAACTGTGAAGGCAATTTCTCATATAAAAGCATAGTGCACTAAAATTGACCTTGCCATAAATTAAGTCAAGGTAAATGCACGATCATGATTTGTAGAAGCTGTGATGGGCCTGAGGCCCCAACGCTACATACCAAGCCACAAGGTCATCGGGCCCTTGATTCTGAAGAAGAAGATTTTTGAAATGTTTTTAGCATATATGAACATGGCAGCCATGTTTGTCAAGTGACCAAGACCATCTGAAAAATCTTTCCTTCCTTTGACGCAGTAAAGATCCATGTTTAAAAATATTGCTTCATTGGCCCAGTGGCTTCAGAGAAGATGTTTGAAAACGTTGAAGGGCGACAGAATCTCAGTGACCTTGAACAAAGGTTTAAGAACGCATGACCTTATGCAAAATAGCGTGTTCATTTTCTCATTTAGTTTATCATATATACAAAATATTATACCATAGACTTTAACAGTGTCTGAAAGTCTGAAAAATCTTCTGCATTTTCCCATAAAAGGCATTGAGCACCAAAATTGGCCTTGCCATAAATTAGGTCAAGGTCAATGCACAGTCATGATTTGTATCAAGTATAATGAGCCCGAGTTTCCAATGCTATAAAATAAGCCACTAAGTCATTGTACCTTTCGTTCTGGAGAAGATTTTCGAAGGGTTTGTACCATATATGGGCGTGACAGCCATCTTGGTCATGTGACCCAGACCCCTCGAACAAACTTTTGTTCCTCCATCCCACTGAGGCGCCATGTGAAATTGGCTTTGATTGGCCCAGTGGTTTTGGAGAAGAAGATGTTTGAAAATTCTGTCGGACGATAGACGACGGCCGACGGATGGACGACGGACGACGGAACTTGCCTTTACCCTAAGCTCACCTATAAGCCTAAAGGCTCAGGTGAGCTTAAAAGCAATTGTACGATTCACGACTGTTTAAGTAACTGTCCTCTAAGCTAAAGTTTCAGAAAGAAAATGGTGGATTTCAAAAGAAAAGGTGTTCTGAGGTCCTTTCTTTTTAAGTTTTCTTTTATCGCAATGTTATTTCTCCATTGACATTATTTCAAGTTAGTTGAAAGTTTTGCTTGCCGAATGATATCAGGCAGTGCCTTCAGAAACGATCTTTCAAGGCGATTGGCAATTTAGTTACCAAGGACATCATAACAAAGATCGGCGCCACCACGCATATAGGGACGACAGCAAGTTTGAACAAAACTATATTTTACTCTCATTTCCCTCTCTCTCTCTCTCTCTCTCTCTCCTTTAGCATATCAAAATATGTTGAATGATGCGTGATAAATAGAAAACCAAGTTAGTGTCTTTTGATATCAAATTTATCAGGCGATACATGAAACACACGCCTCGCCCATTCCGTCGCTGTTCCTGTTCTTACCTGATAAACTTGGATGTCGAAAACACTAGTTTGTTCTTTACATGTTGATCTTGCACTACGCGGAAATCCATATTCTAAAGCAACTGAAGACTGGTCGTATTTGGATACTTTTTCAAATATAGTCAAACCCAATGTGCTTCAGAGACCATACTACAAAACCCTTTTTATCAGGGGCCGTAAAGACATTTTCAGGAACCTAGACCAGACTTTCACGTCTAGTTTTTATTCGCAGACCTACAAGGAGTTGAATTAAATCTGAACTTTTTGAACGGCCCTTGTAACTGCAAAACTATTTATCACCCATCATTTAAAATATTTTAATACGCTACAGGAGAGAGACAGGGAAATGAGAGTGAAATATAGTTTTGTTTGAGATTGCTGACGTCCCTATATGCGTCAAGATTATTCAATGACCTTTGTTCAAGGTCATTGAGAATCTGTCGCCCGTAAATATTTCAAACATCTTCTCCTCTGAAGCCACTGGGCGGATTGAAGCCATATTTCAAATGGAGCTTTACTGGGTCAGGGTTGTCAAAGTTTGTTCAGCTGGTGTTGGTCACATGACCGAGATGGCCTCTATGTCCATATATGGTAAAAACATTTTAAAAATTTTCTTCTCTACACTCCAAAACTAAAAAGCAAATGACCTTGAAACTGTGTGTGTAGCATTAGGGACTTGGGCCATACAAAGTTTTTTTTTTTACAAATGATGACCCTGTATTGACTTTGACCTAATTCATAGTGAGGTCAACTTTGGTTCCTTATGCTTTCATCTTGGAAAATGATTAAACAGTGGATTTCATGGAAACCTTTTTAGCCCAGATATGATTATTGTAAATTATGGTTAGCAAAATGCATATAGAAGACATACGGCCAGCAAAGGTCACGGTCATTCTTTGAACTTTGTAACGGTCACTGAGATTTTAAAAATATAATATGCAATCCTCTAAAACCATTGGTTTAAAATGTGTAACAAATGAGGGAAATGACAAATTGCTTCTGTTGACAATAAGGTCTTACGTGAGCTACGGGACCATTGGTCTTCTGGTTTTATGTTGTATTACCAATGAACATTTGATACCCGGAACAAGTATTTTACAGCTTGGTTCACAGAATGACACAACGATGAGTCAATGATCATTCAACGTTGTGTGCCCAGTGGGTTTGTGTTTACGTATATTTACAGAAGCTTGATGATAATCTTAATGGGTGGACGTTTTACGACCGCATAACAGCACCAAACAAACTCCAAACTTCTTAGGCTGGGTTTACTTATAAACTGATTTGCATTGGAATATTAAGAGTAGACCCTTGTGGGATGGAGAAGCAAATAGGAAGTCATAAAAATGGTTTCCCTTTGTTAAACTGGCAGTAAAATCATGAAGATGTAGTCATTAGCCTTTACTATTTATATTTTATTATTACTATTATTTTCATTATTATTCTGCTTTGGTTGTTTAATTCATATTATAATATTTACACTTGCCACTGACTTCCCATATGTGAACCCTTTAGAGCAACTAGCTTCATACACCGATAAAGGACAATTGATCATGTGACGTTGTCGGCAGGCGACGTCATATGTAAACAAACGTCTTGATTGGTTCTTGTAACGTTCGATTGACGCCACGTCAGGGCGACGGCTATTTAACGTCATGACCCAACACGTCGTTACTAACTTTTCGTCAACCCATATTTTATCTATTCTACACCAAATTACCACGAAAACGGCACAGAGAGGATCACAAATAAAGTGTAAATATAAGAAAAAAAATGATTTTTCATCGTTTATCGTGTGAAGAAGCCAGTGGTCGTCGCTAAAATTCGCGCTTCATGGAATTTTAGCTCCGCCCACTGGCTTTATCATGAACGATGAAAAATCAAATTTTAATTCTTAAATAATGCTTTTTATCATATGACGTTTCTGCTTTTCAATGGATAGCCTCGTGTCATAAAATCGTATGGCTACACGTGTAATAACACTTTGGCGCGTACACGTAACGTCATTGACAACGCTCTTGAAAAAAGGGTACAATTGTGAAAAAAACATGTCGCCAATGTTAAACAGACACACACACGAACATGCTTTAGCCTAAATAGGCGATGTATTGCTATTTTTGCAGTGTAATATATATATGAAAACCCTGTGGTATTCCCAGTTGGATTTAAGACGCTAAGCCTTGATTTTTTTACGATGCTTTTGTGTTGGGTATGCTATTTTCGACTGTCGCAAGCAGAGTAGCTATATTAAACACCTTTAATAAACAAGGTTATTGCTACAAACAAGAACACATTTCTTTACCATGTAGAAATCCCAAGTTGACCGATGTCTCGTGTAGTTCTGTTCAGTTTCTAATACATTCATTTACAAAAATAATTGAAAAAATTCCTTGTCGCCAAAATGCTACTCACCTACCGTAACGATTTCTATGCCCCACCTATAAACAACAGTGAATGGATATCGTGATGGGAAATGAGTCTATTTTAGTACCAGGATATCCTTTGAAATGAAAATGGTAAGAACCAATTCATTTGTTACACTAAAATCGGAGTAAGAAGCTTTAAGTTTACTTTTTCATTTGTCACTTTTCACAGCCTCCCATCCGTAACGGCCCTTTTCTGAAACATTAGTTCTTTTCCAAAATTCTTTCTATTAGTTTGCGAATGTTTAACATGGATGTGGTTTATAAAAACCAATTTCATGCCTCTGTGATTTATAACTTGTTCTGTTATAGCTGATTTGTCCTATGTCCTCTCCCCTCCGTAACGGCTCCCCTCCGTAACTAAATCTTTGACCCAAACTAACGTGGTGATTTAGAAGTAAGTATCACAGTAACATGAAATATACGTTTCTTTGAAACAACAGAAAGGAGAAAAGAACGATTTCTGTCATCAGGGTTTCAGAATTTTACAGATATTTAATGACTCCAGGTGATATGTTTTGTACAATATATCAACTTAACGTGTGATCAACGTTAAAACACACATTTACTTACCGATTTTTGTATATTCTGGTAAGTATAAATAGGGGGCAGGGGTAAACAACATAACATGTGAACTTGCAGTCAGTCAGTGCAGGTCTGACCGACCAAATTGTGTCGTTATGGAGGGGAGAAAAACTCCATAAACTGACAGTTCACAAACATAATGCATTCCTATGGTAGCTGATAGGTGGAAAGTCCAAGTGGACACGTTCTAGTATTGAACCTTCTATGCTTAAATAGATAAAACAGTTTTTTAATAAATATGTACGAAATTTATTTTGGCTGCTCCGTTACGGAGGGGAGCTGGTTAATTCGATCGTTCGATATGCGAGAAAAACAGAATTTGATAAATGGTACTGGAATAAGCTGGTAGAATACATCAGGCCTCCTGTAACATAAGCGTCTTAAATAAACTGTACAGATCGGGCATAGACACTTTGCAATAAATAAGTATGTTACGGAGGGGAGAAAACGTTACGGAGGGGAACCCAGGCGCTTAGAACAGCAGTCATACGAGTCCAGTTGCACGAGCAGTTATAATCACGTCCTGTCTGAGTGTTTACTATGAAACTAATTTTATTCTTAAAAATGGGCCACTATGTTAAAAAAAAACCTTCCACTGTCATGGTGGAAAAGGTGCGAATTTTGATAAAAGGCAGCTAAATGCTATCAAAGTATCATGTATCCCAAAACTTACCTCGGGAATGTCATTCTAAGATCCATAAATTGTAGCATCATGGGCAGTTTATAAGAATGAAAATAAAGCCGATTCGTGACAAAACCAAGAGCGTTGTCTTTTGCGCTAACAAAGACACCGATCAGCTTCATAAGGGCTGAAGAAAGCGATTTTATGTCCTTTATAACAGTATTTCACTCTTATCAGGACGATGGAAGGGTGGTATTGAAAGGCTTTGAGCAATCGAACCCCAACTACAGTTGGGAAGATTTCCGCCTCCAGCGGGTCTCGAACCAGCTCCACTAGAACAACAGGTCAGCATTTAACCTACTGAGCTATCGGGATTCCTCTCCTGACCCCACCCCTCGCCGTCCCCTCCTCCCCCCGCCCGCCACTACATACCCCCCCCCCCAAAAAAAAAAAAGAAAAAAAAGAAACAACAACAAAAAACAAGAACGATAAAAGAGAAAAAGAGAACAGGTCTAAGGGAAGCAAGCTAGAGATAGCAACAATGCAATATTGCACATAAAGCAAGACAAAATAAGGCTTTTTCTGCATAAATACAGGGCAAGCCAGTGCAACACCTAGACTTTCCAGGGACCACCCGAGGATATACGTGTATGTATACATATCCCCGAGTAGCCCAGGGAGTACCCGAACACCACCCGAGTTCACACTTAAGCGGTCATGCCGAAAGTGCTCATACTAAATCCATATGATGTTTGTATAAATGCCATATTTCAGTAGACTATCTGAACCACATATTTCCTAAAATTATCACTTTGATACCCCCAAAACAGGAATTACTACATGTATATGACAACTCCAAGAATGCGTATCAAAAATGACCTTTCAAAAAGTCCGAAATTTACGAAGTCAGGGAAGATACTGGAATTACAACGTGTCTTGTTACCGGTAATGAATAAGATATTGTATGACGCACCTTAAACTTTCTACCCTCCGTAACGAGAATCATTGTCAGAGAAAATGACAACAGAATGGTAGACAGTGCAGATTATGATTAGGTGCTATCTGTAGGTGTTCAAAATGTGGACAGCACTGACAAGTTCTAGATTTGATTTGGGTTTCATGATTTTTTTACCCATGAATATTGACTGTGCGTCTCAACTGATATGTATTTAGAAGACAAAAAGTTGCTATTAAGAAGATACGTCTCACTTCTACGGAATTTTTGTGAAAATAAAAATGCATATTTTGCATATGCTAAACGCACTCCCCTCCGTAACGAAAACGGTAGTGTGAGAAAATGTTCACAATACACTTCCAAATACCATATATCACTAAAAGTGTCATATAAAGTTACCATTGATAGGTTCGTGAGCTCTTTCATTCATTGGCTCTTTTAATTGCTTGGCTAATTTGTTCATTGCTAGGAAAGCAAATAGGATAGTTTTATTTAATAGTTCGTTTAAAGAAAGCCTTCTTTTTTCATTTTAATTAACTATTTATATAGGATACTCAAAGTGATCAATGTCATATAGAAATTACGGTTTTAGGTCAACACTGCGAAAAGAGCAACTATTCTGCAAACTACACACAATTTAGACCTGCCAAACCTGCGGCTATATGCATTATGTGGTTATATCTCACCTCCGTAACGACGATTTTAACGCCATATTTTGACCTTAAACCATTTTTGTACCATTTACTTGGTGTGGGTAATATTTTGTATACATGGACAAGGGACTGTCTACTATCAAAAATTCATATCTTCGAATCAATGCAAGGAAGTTCATTTTTTAGATTTTGTTATTCCACAATTGTACCCTTTTTTCAAGAATGTATGTCTGAAGATGAAACAATACGTTTTCAAAAAAAAAAAAGACATAAAGGGAGAGTCTTCATAAGGGCCATTTTCTGGTTACAAATGGATTTTCACCAAACCTCACCAATCTTTACTTGTAAGTGTTGGCTTTCATATACTGAAATACTGATCTCATCGAAAGTGTATTAGGAGTGAAAATTAAGTGTCAAAGTGGGTGGGGTTATTCCACCCCATACCTTACCATGTATCAGTTTTGCCAATTATCTCTATAAGTAACAATCACTGATTTACCATTATGAGTTGAAATAATACAGATATATATGCCAATTAATTGGGTTACACAACTTACCATTGTTTGCTTATTCAATACCAATATATGAGCTTATAAGTGGTAACAGGAATTTTACATATTTTTGCTTCTCCAACTTTACGAAAAAACACAATTTTTCATTATTTGCCAAGATATATCAAGGAAACTTTGTAATTATATTAATATGATAGTGTGCATTGCAGAATTATGAGAAAACTATCAAGGCATATCAAATCCTGAATTATCTGCCCTTGATTGAAGAAAATAAAAGTAATAAAAATTGAAAATTTTAGATCAAAATTTAGACGCTGGAAGGTATATTTTTGATGACATTTGCGTATGTTTCTAATCTTATACTGATTGTTGAGCTTTCAATTCCATATAGTGTCTGTGATATTTCACAAGATCTGTAACTGAACAGCAGAGTTCATCCTGTTATACACCACTCAATTACATCACATTCAATATATCAATTTTCGACCCCCAGTTTGATTTATGGATTTAAGTTACTGATATATCAAATGTAATTAAATACCATTATAGTTTGGAATTTAAATGTCTCACTGAAAACTAATGACAGAGACAGTGTACAAGAACCTCCTGCCCAACACACACGCAATATGATGGTCATGTGACCGGGACTGTTTGAATAAATTTTCATTCCCTTAGCCGTCTGGAGCCTCTCTATGAAATTTTGTTACAATTGGTCTCTTGGCTTTTGAGGAGATGTTTGACATTGTCAAAATATGAGAGACCTAGGTCAAAGGTCAAAGAATGACCTTGACCTCTTGTTCAAAATTTCATGTACTCATTAAAACAATTGTACATACCAATTTTTAGGCCAAAATCTTCAAAACTTTCCATTAAATCTGATGTTTCAGAGTTTTTTTCATATTTGACCGTGATGTAAGAAAGGTTAAGGTCAACCCAATGTCATCATTTGAACAATCTTGGTAGCACCCCCATACCTAATGCTACATGCCAAGTTTCAAGTACATTGGCCAATTGGTTCTGGGGAAGAAGATTTTATAGGTTTTTACCATATATGGGCGTGGTGGCCATATTGGTCATGTGACCTGGACCGCTTCAACAAAACTTCATTCCCTCAACACCCTGAGGCTCTACATGAAGTTTGGTTACAATTGGTCCCTTGGCTTTTGAGGATTTTATTGATTGATTTGTTGCTTAACGTCCACGGTAAACAACTATGGTCATGTCGGGACGGTCAGTTAACCTTACCACACTATTCCTGGGCAGGCTTCGTCTTTTATATTATTTGGATCCTTTTGAAACTAATCAGTCTTTGAGTCGACTGCATAATTAAAATTAAGAAATTGCAGTATGCTTTTTTTCTGGTTTCGTCACCAGATATTGTCAGGGTCAATGACGAGACGTTATTAGCCGAAACTACATAGTATGGCCCATCTTCCTACTTCTGTATGTATTTTCTGCTCTTGAAGGAACTTTTTAAGATTTTAATTTTACCTCACTGCAGCTGGTGTTGTGCCGTGTGGCGGCCGTAAAACGTCTCCCCGCACATCATCCATAGTGCAGATTATATTTTATTTACATCCTTTAAGATCAGAGGATAGATTCTGAGAAATCTAAAATTTGAGATAGATTTAGACTATTATTCTAGATCATCGTCTTTTATATTATTTGGATCCTTTTGAAACTAATCAGTCTTTGGGTCGACTGCATAATTAAAATTAAAAAATGCAGTATGCATTTTTCTGGTTTCGTCTCCAGATATTGTCAGAGTCACTGACGAGACTTTATTAGCCGAAACTACTCGTATGGCCCGTGTTCCTACTTCTGTATGTATTCTCTGCTCTTGAAGGAACATTTTAAGATTTTAATTTTACCTCACTGCAGCTGGTGTTGTGCCGTGTGGCGGCCGTAAAACGTCTCCCCGTACATCATCCATAGTGCAGATTATATCTTATTATATCTTATTTATTGACCTTATTAGCCGAAACTACGTAGTATGGCCCGTGTTTCTACAATTGTATGTATTCTCTGCTCTTGAAGGAACATTTTAAGATTTTAATTAGACCTCCTAAGCGGTTAACCAGTATTCTAATGCACTTACAAATATAACGCGACGTCTGATTGAATAACGTCAAAAATTTGCGGCAGTATATTCTGCGATATACTGTCGCAAACACGACGTCATTAAGTAACGTCGCTTCTCATTGGCTGACGTTTGGTTTTACGTTGGTGACAGCGCTTGAAATAGGTGCAAAATAGTAAATTATGAAAGGTGAAATTGGAAAAGTGCATTAGAATGAATATATTGTATCGAAAATTGTCATTTGGGGAGGTAAATCATCGGTTTTATGGTCGCAAATTGCGTTTTACGGCTCCGCTGGCGCGTCGCCGTAAAACGAAATTTCCGACCATAAAACCGATGATTTACCTCCCCAAATGCAATTTTCAAGTCAGTTATCCCCTAACTAAGTGCACATACTTTCGCCAGTAACTGACAACTGCCCTTCTTGAATTACTGGCAAAAGAAACAGAATCTGGAAGGCTCGATTCATAAATTTCATATGAGCCGCGACACGACAAAACCAACAATGTGGTTGTGCGCCCAGCGCAGACTCAGATCAGCCTGGGTAACTGCCTAGTTTGATCAGACTCTTCGTTAAGAGCTCAAAGGGTAGCTAAGGGTCTAAGCTCATTTCATGCGGACAGCGAAGACTCTGATCAGACTGGGCGGATGCCCAGGCTGATCTGAGTCTGCGTTGGGCGCACAACCACATTGTTGGTTTTGTCGTGTCGGGGCTCATATAAAATGATCGCTCGTGTAAGATCCTCTTTATATCAAATAAAAGCTAAGACATATCTACAACAAACTATTTTATTAAACATGATATCTTATACAGTCTATACTTTTATGTTAAGTTTGAGAGTGATTCGCCGGCGTTTACACATCGATAAAATCACAAAAAAGGAAATTCTTTTCTTATAATTCCAACTTTGTCCATCCAAAAGTTTTTCTTCGGCTGCATTGTCTATCGGTTTACTACATTGGAGGGTTTAGGTGAACAGTGTTCGACAAAATAAGCATAAGCATTTCAAGCATAATACAATTTGAAATTACAAACTCTATTTGAAATTACAAACGGGTTTTTCGTAGGTTCGTATTTTAACTCGTTTCTTTGCGTGAAAAGTCGGAAACACTCCAAAAATTTCAATGATTCAACCAAAAACAATGTCGATGGCGCCGCCATTTTGAAAACGATATCAACTGACGTTTGTTGTGAAGCTGTTACGTTATAAATAACGCCATACACGCTCTTACTTTGGTCGTCTCAAGACAAATTTTGTCCTCCGTCTGAATTACAATTGGAAAATACAAAATTGCCAATTCGTTACGGAAAAAAGGTGAGAAACTTAGTCGGAAGAGAATGCCGCGTATGCATACAACGTCAGCAGGATTTATCGATGTATAAACGCCTCTCTGACGATGCTATCAGCCAATCATTTGTCCCAAAGAGAGACTGTTTGAATTATATTAGCATTACAAACCGTGGGCCATCTTTACCATGACAAAATTTCTTCTTGGTTAACCCATTAATGCCTAGGTGCTATAAATGGGACATAGGCAAACAGTGCAAACTCAGATAAGACGCGGCAACACGCGGCGTCTGATCAGGGTCTACACTATTTGCAAAGCTTTTTGTTCTTAAAATAAGAGCTTTTCGTCTTAAAATAAGGTAAAAATGTAAAGGTTACTCAAGAAGCCATAGGGGCAGTGGCGGTTAGAGGTCCACTTAATCTTGAGCATGGCATAGGAAAAGCAGAACCCTTCTCTCTCCTTTTGCTGCTTTATCCTCCCCTGATTCGAAGCAAATGCCCATTTACTGCTGGATTGGCAGAGAGATTTTTCCAGTCGTCGGATGGCGAAGCCCGAGTTCGATCTCACGACCTTCCGGCGACTTTTTGCACGATAACCGAGCGCCTCTAACCACTCGACCACGGCGCCACTCTAATCGACAAATAGACTCAGCGATTTGATAGAGATAGAATAGGACATTGAGCATCAATGGGTCAACAAGACTAAAAAATCGAAAAACAGTCTTGCATAGCAAATTAGGAAAATTCTAGCCCTCCAGTTCTAGTTTGCAATTATGAAGACGACACTAGGTATGGTTGGGCCCACCGGGCTTCAACTGTTAGGCTTCCGTTTCTCCAGCGTTTCAGAGGGGCTGCTGTTGAGTACTCGTCTTGTATCATCTCAGCGATGAATCTTGACATATATACTGTGCAAAAGTGAAAACGCTACATTATAGAAGACAGTGTATAACTTACATAATAATACTTTTTTGCCTGGATATAAACATTTTAGTCGTGCAAGACATTCAGCAAGAGAACATCTATAAAATTTTGAATCTGATACTCTTCATAACAGAGTTATCTTACTTTATGCAATTTTAGCATAATTTATAATACACCAAATATGCGCACGCGCAGATGCTCATTTCTTTGCTAATATGAAGCGTTACCTCCACAGTGATAGAAAAAAAGAAAAATGACTCACAGTTGTGATTTAGAAAAAACTTGGAAATTGAAGCTATATTTTTCAAAATAAATAATTATCTCCCTTTGCATTGAAACTATAGCAAATTTCAATTTTCGATTGTTCTTTGATTTATCAATTTTCTCAGCATTTTCTAGTTCTTGTGTCGCAATAAATCATGCATTTTGCCTTTCGTTAATTTCAGGCAAAACTGTGACAATATGTGAGGAAACCACAAACTAATTTCTTATGGAAATTTCCATTGTTCACGGATTCTTATTGTGTTTTCAAATAAATAGCGATATTTCAACACTAATTTTCAAGAACATGAAAACACATAATGATGTGTAATTTCTCTTGCGGTATGTTTGGTACACTGGTTGTTTACCTAAGGCAAAATGAGGACAATTATTTCATAAACTCCTTATTTAAAAAAAAAAAAAAAAAAACAGTTTAAAGTGCCTGATCGATTGTTCCGTATTCAGGTATTTGTACAGTAGAAAGTCGGACCACTACTCACTTCGAAATGTGTTCGTTTTATCTGAAACGGCTTTTACAGCTTTCCACTGGTATCATGGTCTTACACATGCATTCAAACATTAAAATGCATTCTTATTCATGGACCGATTTTGGTTCCACAGAACAAAAAAAAAATGAAGACAAATCACTTGTAACGTTTTTACTTTCGACTTCATCCCAAACTACCGATATCTCAAAGTAAATGTTCTGGTATCAGAAAATTTACTTTGAAATATCTGTAGTTTGAGATTACAAGAGTTAAAAGGAAAATGAAATAGGAAATACATTCTTTGATTCTGTTCTTTTTTCTGAAGGGTTTTCCGAGAAAACGTAATCTTAAAATATACTCCCCGCAAAAGTTCAGCATAATTATGATATAACCAGCAGATATAACTAACACATAGGACTCCCGATATAAAAGAAAGTCTGTTGTCATTGTTTACAGAAGATGCAGAGACTCTGGAATTTTGAAATTCAGCAGTTGTTTGAATACACAGTGCCAAACGTTAAGAACACTGTATCTAAATGACAATTTTCGATCCTTTTAAATCCACTGTCCAAAACAACACCAAATTTCACTTCATCTTTACCAACCAGAATAGTCTAAGGACGAAAAGTTAAAATGTAATGTGCTACATTGATTGTGTTCATGTCATTTCTAACTCGAATATCAGAGGCAAGCTTTTCAAAACTTCTTTCCAAAATGACCGATACTGTAATTTTATCATTTTTGTTATTTATCATTTTTGTCTTACGGAAAACTAAGTCTTTTGATACTGGAACACCAAATTTTTACGAAACGCATAAGTTAGCTACATGTCCTCTTATATTACGTAGCACGAGTTTTTACATGCGCGACGTTTTTGTATGCAGAAAATTAGAATTCAAAAATAGTGTTTAACTAGTAAAATACATAACAGTTACACACGACAGAATTTTAAAACTTGTATGTTTGGACCACAATGGCAACAGGCACATGCTAAAGCGTTCTGTCTTTCAAAGTCTTGTTCGAATAATATCGTTGTTTAATGTTTTGCATTTCTTCTTCAGGATAGGTATCAGAACCAACGTGAAACTGAAATATGCTGAGCCGCGACGCGAGAAAACCAACAATGTGGTTGAGCGCCCGGCGCAGACTCAGATCAGCCTTGGCATCAAACCAGTCCGATCAGACTCTTCGCTAAGCGCTCAAAGCGTAGCTAAGAGTCTAAGCTACCTCCATGCGGACAACGAAGACTCTGATCAGACTGGGCGGTTGCCCAGGCTGATCTGAGTCTGCACTGGGCGCACAACCACATTGTTGGTTTTGTCGTGTCGCGGCTCAAATATGCTAAACTTTTGTCGAGATGTATAAATTCAGAATAAGATGGGGTTTCCGTCTTCTTAGCATCTTGTAATTCTAAACGCTTTTCATTCATGGAGTATTAGACCGGTTAAAAGTGGTAAGAGTCAGCTGAAGTTTTGTAATCGATCATCGGTTAATGAATAAGATCGATGATTGAGTAAATATCGATTAGTGAGCCTGATGAAAGGTATTTAGAATACACAAAAGGTTTTGTCCGAGAGCTATTTCCTAGCTACATTTTATTGCATCTCGACTAACAAAAACAATGAAAATGCTTATATGAGCCGCGACACGACAAAACCAACAAAGTGGCATGTGGGCATAGTGAAGACTCAGATCAGCCTGGGCATCGGCCCAGTCTGATCAGAGTATTTGTTGTCCTCATGGATCTAACTCAGACCCTTAGCTACCTTTTAAGCACTTCGCGAAGAGTCTGATCAGACTGGGTAGATGCCAAGGCTGATCTGAGTCTGCGCTGGGCGCTATACCGCTTTGTTGATTTTCTCGTATCGCGGCTCATACTTTGATCGATTAATCGATCATTTGCATCAAACGAGTAATGATCGAGTAACTCCATTAATCGGCAAACCATTACCGGTAAAATTAAATTATACACCATGAGCTCTGTTTTAAATTTAGCCACGACAAGACAGACCCACAAAGTGGCACATGCGCCACTTAAAATTAAAGTGTAGCTAAGGGTCTAAGCTGGCTTCATGCAGACAGCGAAGACTCTGATCAGACTTAGCGGATGACCAGGCTGATCTGAGATTTTGCTGGGTGCTCATGCCGCTTTGTTGGTTTTGTCGTGGGTGGCTTAATATTAACATTGATAGACGTTTTAATATGAAATAAACTTTTGGCTGGCACTAAGGCCTTTCCAAAATTATGTTTCTTTTCAGTGTTTCTTGCTTTCAAAGCACCCGCCCACACAAAATAGATTTGCCTTTGCAACAGCAGGCATTGCGATGTGCTTGGTTGCCATGGTGCAATATTAGCATATAGTGCAGTTTTACTTCCTTGTCCTTCTCCAAACTTTTGCAATGGTAGATAGAACAGTATAGCACTCTGGTGATGGTTTAACAGTGGGAAGGACTTTTCCGTGAAGCACTTCGCGAAGAACTTTAGTGTCGACCACGCATGAGTGGCTTCATTAACCGACGAATGTCCAAAACTAAATTTCAGTCATTGTGTATTAACACTATTTACAGTTTTTGTTTAGCCGTATATGTTCACTATGTCCGTGACACAAAAACTCGCGACGTAAAACAACGTACACGTCAGTATACGAACAGAATAAAATACAACATTCAAGTCAATTTAAGCATATACTTTTTATCAAGACGACTGGGTACACCCTTAGGTAGGCAACTCTATCAGTTTCATTTCTGTTTACTTTTGAAATGGAGGTCAAAACTTGATGAACCGCGACACGAGAAACCCAACAAAGTGGTTGTGCGCCCAGCGCAGATTCAGATCAGCCTTGACATCCGCCCAGTCTGATCAGAGTTTTGGCTGTTCGCATTGAGGTAGCTGAGGCCCTTAGCTACCCTTTAAGTGCTTAGCGATGAGTCTGATAAAACTTGTGGATGCCCAGGATGATGTAAGTCTGCGCTTGGCGAACAACCACTTTGTTGGTTTTCTCGTGTCGCGGCTCAAATGTTAAAGGGAAGAACTGCCCAGCAGCCACACAACTTTAATCAACGTATCTTCGAGTAGCTCGAGTATTACCTGGCATTGCTTGAGGTTACCCGAGTAATTATGCCGAACATACCCAGTAAATGTTGCGGACAACCATTGTCCCAATCGGAACACCGCTCGGCTAATTGCTCCGATTGCCACTGACCACCGCTTTCAGGCCCCGAGGTTATAAAACTTTTTTCATGCTCAACTCAGCTGAGCATGAAATTTGAAATGCCCATTAATATAAAAATACCAAGAAATTCAGCATTTTTCAGGCTCAGATAAGCCAGGAAGGCTATTTTTTCTGCTCATAAATATTAAAATGCCAACAATTGTTGGCATCTTAAAATTTATGAGCAGAAAAAATTTCATGCTCAGCTGAGTTGAGCATGAAAAAAGTTTTATAACCTCGCGGCCTGGTCTTCTCTAAACTTTGGTCCACTGAGTACCTTAAAAATGCTCAAAGAAGTTACAAAGAGGGGTCTTTTCTTCAATGACTCCTAGGGTCGCAAATTCTTTCCTTTAAGTGTTGGTCCCCATTGAAAACGAAAAAGGCGGAGTTGCCCCCCCCCCCCCCCCCCCCCTGCCCAACTCCACCACCACCATCACTACCACATCCCGAAAGCATATCCATTCATTTAACTACTGTTCTGTGTTTGGTTCGAGTTCTCCTTGTAACTGTAGCATGTTGTAATCCTGCGACAGCTAAACTCTGGCAGACAAGCAGTGAACACTGCCTTCAGATCTTCTCTGAACCGTGGCCCACTTAGTACATACAGAAAGAAGTTCACAGCGTGATTGGTGAACAAAAATATGTAGAAGGCGGTTTCTAGTCGCAGCTGTGTCGCAGTCAGGGTCTTTAGATCCTCCAGGAGAAACGGAGCAAACGCGATATGAATCGACCACGGTGAGACGAGGAGCACAAAGGAAATGCTCACCATTAATGTCACCAGTAGGAGATAACGATTCCTCTTTCTTGCAGATTCTGAGAGAGACGTTGAAGTCGATCTAGCCATCTTGAAAACTCTCAAGACCGTAGCAGCGTTTGCCAAGATGATGATGCAGACAGGTAGGAAACAGTAGACAGCAAAGTCAATCCAAGCCCAGTAGAAAATAAAGAAATCGCCGTAGTCATAATCGATAAAATCACACAGTGTGACATTTCCCTCAGGGTAGTAGACATGTCCGTAGATCAGGTGGGAGTTCAAAGCAAACAGAACCATAAACAAAACAGCAACAGTAATGCATCCTGTTCTTGCTCCACTGATGCTCTTGTACTTTTGCGGGAAATACGTGGCGAAAGTTCTTTCGACCGTCAACAAGACGACGAGCCATGACGACATGTGAGGAAACAAAAATGCGACAAAGTAGTACAGCTTACACATCATGGTGCCCGACCTTGCGACGTCCATTTCAAATACATATCGCAGCCACGTGTTAATCGCGAAAGTGTACAACACTAGCGTGTCGAAAATGGCCAAAGCGGCCAGATAAACTGTAAATGACGACTTTTTACACCGACGGTTGGTGACGGCAGCAATTGATAACATGTTTCCAATTGTTCCAACAGCTATTATCGTCGGTGGTAAATAGGTCCAGACCTGTAGTAAGTCACCGGTTGGTACTTGGTAATCGCCCATATTTATATGTCCGAAAGTATCAATATGGCTCTCGTGTAGTTGTAAAGAGCAAAATTGTTGTAAATAATTTCCGGCTGTCTGATGCTTTTATAGCATCATTTGCAATCTAATCGCACAGAATGTATCAAACATTAATCAGTGGAATGCTTAAATTTTTTACACCTTGCGCAAAAATGGTACTATGACTATCCTTTAATTTGATATGCAAGTGTGAAAGTAAGGAACATTGCTGAGACAAATGCTACCTTTGTCAGCTTTCGAGTCATGCTCGTCTTAAATGATTACACAAGAATGCGATAGAAAACTGATGTTCATATATCGTACCTGTTAAATTAATTTTACGATACTGTCAGACACTAATTAATGCGTCATTATTTAATTAGGCTGCGACAAAACAGAAAAACAGGATTGGTAAAACAGTGTGAGCAAGAAGACTATGGAATTCTTTATACCGTAAAGCTTCTTAAAAAATGGGACACTTAAAGTAATTACCGTAATTGTCCTCAAACTAAACCAGGGTCCGAGGTTATAAAACTTGAGTATAATCTCAAACTCAAAATAAAGCACACTGATTGGCTGCTTCCGAGCACATGCTCGGAAGCAGCCAATCAGTGTGTTTTATTTTGAGTTTGAGAATGTACTCAAGTTTTATAACCTCCGGGACAGTTTGGTTTACAATCCAATAAAGAGCTCGACAGATGCATATGGAATGGCAAACAGTGCAGACCTCCTCAAGGAGCTGCCTGATTTGGTTCTGCACTGATTCACTGTCCCGGTAAAAAGATTTTTTACAGAACGACTGTTAACTGCCAACTGTTTACAGCGCCATTGATTTGAACATGCAAATGCACATGCGCAAAGTCAATATCGCGGCGGACAGTTCTCAATAAACAACAAAAAGTACAAAGAAAACAGTTGCCTGTGTCACCGCTTAATTGGTAATTAACAACGGGTAGATAATCTAAGACTCAGGGTGAATAGGAATATTTGCATCTTTTCCGCCATTTTTACAATGGGACACAAAGTTTGTGAATTCCTGTTTGCTTTCATGAGGCTTAAAAGAAATAGCTGTGTTTCCACTAACATGCTGAAAAAAAATCTGGTCGGTAGGTAGGGAAAACTTTTTTTTTATTATTCTATTTTTTCTCCCTAAAAAAATAGGGTCGGCCGTATTTTTTATGTTTTTTTTTTTTCTTTTTTTTTTTGTACATGTATTTTGTTGATTAAATTGTATTTTTGAGACTTGCACTATATACATGTATGATAATTCATCTTAAATGCTCGAAAAAGTCAGGTCGGTATTTTGGAAGGTACTAAATGCCAAAAACTACAAAAAGATAGAGAAAACCCGAAATTACTATGGGAAAATGCAAAGACGAAACTGGGTAGGGTCGGAAATTGAAAATGGTAGGGTCGGTGTTTTATTTTTTATTTTTCATCTTTTATTGATAAAAATAGTAGAGTCGGGGGGTCTGAAGCAGGTTCGGTCGGGTTAGTGGAAACACGGCTATTTTTTTTTGCGCCTGATCAAAGAAGCCTTTCCAAAATGTGGAATATACTCTCTTGCTAAACTACGAGAAAATTAGTTTCCAATATTTTTATGGCTATAAAATTACGGCAAACCATATTTGAAACAAAAAGTATATAACAAATATGGAAGATACCCTGACCGCGATCTAAATCGTATGATTGGCCAAACAAAATCGATGGACAGCTGCTATTACTTTTCTTGCTGTCTTACGATTTAATCTGCATATACGTTTTGAACTTTTCTTTTTTAATTCATAACTGTCTAAAACCAAAACATTTTCATAATTTTTCAACCAGGATTTAGGCATGATAATATGACATCTAACGAAATGTAGTAAAAATATATTTACTGAAAAATGGTGAAATGGCGAGGGTGTATATCTTTAAAGGAAAGACTTTTTTTATTTATTTATTTATTTATTTTTCAGAGTAGAGCAGTATTCAGGAAGGAGGACAACAATAATAATGACAGAGTTGCTTCGTCCGAAAGTAAAATCATTCACCTTAACTCTTTAAGCACCAAAAAGCAGACGACAAAATTTACGTCTGCAAAAAAATTAAAAAAATATGCCTTGTCCAAGACATTTCATTTGATAATTCAAAGACTAGAGGGCAAACAGTGTAGATCCACATGAGGCGGCTCATTATGCGCTGCCGCTGTTTGCAAATTATGCTATTTTTTCACAGGTTCTTAAAGTTTCAATGCTACTGCTTGATGAAAAGCCGAATCTAGATCCGATCTCGTCTTCATTTGAGAGGAATCATATGAAAGGGTATCTAAGGTCATGCGCAGATAGCGAATACTAAAATTAGCGTAACTATTTAGCCGGACTACTTAGCCTAGCTAATTAGCCAGACTAACTGATTAGAGTCTTTGGCTTTCGCTTCACAAGCTGTTCATATGAATAGGGAATACTGACCAGGCTGCAAGAACGGTGATCTGCATCTCCGGTGTTTGCATATTTTTACGTGACGTCATGTGCACTGCCAAGGTTTGTTATTCTTTCTGTCAAAAACTACTTTTTCTCAAAGATGACACTTAAGATAATATCTATTTTATTTTGGAAGAAACCCATCAGTATGTTATCTCATAGAAACTAGAAAATGTGTTAATGAAACACTATGCCCCAACCGCATGCTAGCCTCTAAAGAAGATATATTCCCTAATGTTTAAGTCAGAAAGGGGTTTTAATCGGATCATCTACATCTCAGCCTGTAACTGTATGCCAAATATAAGAAACATAGCTTAGCGGTTCTTCAGATATTTTGTTCACAAAGTTATTCATATAGCTTCCTACGAATTCAAAATGCCTATGTCAGAAAATGGGAAGAATTCTACCAAAAATTTAATAAATAGGCTCAAAAGTTAATCAGGTCACCAACACCTAGGTTCAAACCTGCATGCCAAATATAAGGATCCTAGCTTATACGGTTCTTCGAGCTTGTTCGTTATACAAAATGTCAATGTCCGAAAAAGGGGCATAACAGCAGCTTTGTAAAGAAATGTAGGGCTACGACCGAAAACGAGTTTATCAATAATGACGCTTTTCGTACAACGTATGGAATGTGAACCCACAAAACCTATGTAGTGCTTTTAAAGTGGTTACCCAGAGGCTGCTTAATCAGTCTTTGTTTAGTTCCTATCGTGGGGTTGTGCTACGAGTATTAACAAATGTTGGGATAAGTCAGTGAATGAAATGATTTTTATTATTTGCATTTGGCGATACTTTATGAACGACCCTCTCCGTGCAATACTAGGACTGTGACACCACAAAACCTGTGCAGTTTATAAGGAGTTGCCCAGAGGCTGCTTACAACCTCCTTGTTGAATTCCTATCTAGGGGCTGAAGTATTGAAATGATTTGGAAAATGATATTAAACGAAATGTTTTACAGTAAATTTTCACGTTTTGATACTTTGTAAACGGCCCTCCTCGTATAATACAAGGAATCTGACACCATAAAACCTACTGAGTTGTGAGGAAATTAAGGCCTAAAAAATAGCTGTGTTTCCACTAACATACTGAAAAAAATCTGGTCGGTAGGTAGGAAAAACTTTTTTATTATTTTATTTTTTCTCCCTAAAAAAGTAGGGTCGGGCCTGTATTGAATTGTATTTTTGAGACTTGCACCGTATATGATTTTTCATCTTAGATGCTCGAAAAAGTCAGGTCAGTATTTTGGAAGGTACTAAATGCCATAAACTACAAAAAGGTAGTGAAAACCCGAAATTACTATGGGAAAATGCAAAGACGAAACTGCGTAGAGTCGGAAATTGGAAATGGTAGGGTCGGTGTTTTATTTTTTATCTTTTATTGATAAAAATAGTAGAGTCGGAGGGGGGGGGGGGGGGGTCCTGAAGCAGGGTCGCTCGGGTTAGTGGAAACACGACTGTTTTTTGCGCCGAACCAGAGGCAGCTTATACCATCTTTGCTTAGATCCTTTCTTGGGGCTGAAGTACAGAGAAGACTTCCGATTAAAATGGCGATCAGATGTAGTTTTTAGAGGGTGACAATTTTGTAAAATTATGTGACTTTGGAGACAGCATGTGAGGAGTGATTTCAGTGACGGAATTATATGATTAGGATGTGTTCTGAAAAATGTTTATGAATCTAAATTTAAAGAGTAACTACACTTCAGGAACTGACTGAATCAGATCCCAAACCCTATCCCCAACATCAAAGGGAAAGATTGACAAAGACATCCCAACAAACAATAAATTACAAGTGATAAGCCGAGTCAGCAGCTCTTTCCCAAATAGATGGCAACTCAGCTATCCCTACTGAACTAAATAATTTAGACCAACAGACGGGTTACAACGGACTAAGCAAATTATATGAAAAACATTTGACAATTATTTTTACCTATTTTCTATTTTTATGATAGAAGGATTAAACTGAGAACACAATAAATTAAACAGCACCGAACATAAAACAAATGCAACCGCAACAAAAGTACCGCCTTGGGACGGTCAGTAATAACTACTGGGGGGGGGGGGGGGGGGGGGGGGGGGGGCGGGTAAACCGGTTTTACTGGGCCCAAACCTTCACCCTCACCCTCCGCTGCGGTGCACACAATTAGTTGGTAGTTCGGTTCGTATGGAGGTCCCCTAACTCATCAGAGAGTCATCACGGTCAACAATTAAGATCAAGAAAAGACCGTGATGAAGCAAGGATGAGGACTCGACAGCCAAAACGTGTTGAGACACCCGGAGATCCCTGAGGCGTCAGCAAAACTTAAAAAGTAATAATTAAACGATTTCCAGGAAGTTAAGCGTCACTTTAATACTCTCCCTTTATTCACCAAAATGTACTTGTATGTCTAAATACGTTTGTCTTTACTTTTTACTTTTTCTCTTTTTTTTCTTTAAGACCAATTCCCTTCCTTGCGACCACACGTCGTGTTTGAGTACACCAAACTGAAAAGTTTCATCATTGTGCGAGGAAGTGCATTCAGCTACGATACCCCAGACTTGCCAGTAAGACTTTTACTGATTTTCATACTATTCTTATTGTGAAACGTTGGAACTGTAAATCGGATGGTCTTGGTGGCTTCTTTTGCGTATCATGCACCTTAGGACCAGGAAAAGAATTACAAACAATAGGTTTCATTTCTGTCTTATTGCGTTTCTACTAACTTTTCTCCAGTCTAACTATAATGGCTCGTGTCTTAGTTTGATATTAGCTCTACAACGCAGTAACGAGACGTGGTGATTTCTCTTTGCAAAACTTTATGAACGGCCCTCTTTGTACAATACAGGGAATGTAACACCATAAAACCCATGCAGTTCTAAAGTGATTACCTAGAGGCTTGTTAATTGTCTTTGCTTAGTTCATATCTTGGAGATGAAGTATTAATAAGAAACGTTGAGGGAAACCAGTAGATTAAATAACGAATAGTTTTTGGACTTTGTGACCGTGAGTTTCTTAACGGCCCGCTCTGCAGAATACACGGAATGCGACACCACAAAAACCTATTATAGGGAGAAGAACTCTATAAGAGTCCAGCTTTCGTTCTAATCCCAAGCCTGTATTGTATACTATATATGTATGTATGTTACAAGTTCTAAAATGAATAAATATGTTTAAACCAAAACCTATGCAGTTCTTAAGGAGACTGGTTACACCATCCTTGTTTAGTTTCTATCTTGGTGCTGACGTATTGAAATAATTTGATATATGTCATTAGACATAATGTTTACAAGACCATCTGATCGGAGATTGGCACGTTTGCAACCATTTGTGCAACATATCCTGGTAAATCAGATGGACTTGTGCAAATTCAAGGATAATCGAGCCATTCAGAGAGTGGGGTAGGTACATCAATATTTTGGAGCAAAACGGTACCTGAATGGAGTCAAGTATACCAGAACCACCACCGTATGGAACATCTGCAGAGTGGCGCAACTGGATGAAAAGTAAAGGATCGCTGACAAAATAGCTTCGTAAATTATCATTATGTTAATCCTTTGAGGTGGGGTGTACATAATCAAAATGTGTAAATATATATTAGAAACTCACACACGGAAGACTCTGATGAGCCTGTACAGATTTCGAAATAATCGAATCGTAAATAGGCATAAGGTTCGTGGTAAAAGGTGGGTCCGTGGAAACACCCCAAACCACCCCAAAACCCACTAAACCACCCCAAACCGCCACCAAAACACCACAAACCAGCCTCCCCGGAATCAAATCATCCACCATTCCATCCACACACACACCAATGAATCGTTGAGAAGGGAAATTAAAGCTGATGTGAAAAAGCAACATGATTTGTATGTCAATAACTTGGTTGGTGACATAAAGGCTAATCCCAGAGACTTCTACAGGTACATTAATAGTCAAAAGAAAGACACTCAAGGTATCCCACCCCTAAAGAAGAGAAATGGTCGTGGTGTTGTCGAATCAGAGTTGGAACGGCTGATGAATTTAACGGTCAGTTTTCGGATGTGTTTAATAAAAGTGAACACACCCAAGTTTCCCTTCTTAATCGCTCGGCTCCTTTCATGGAGGACATCCGTGGTTCGGCATAAGGTGTAACGAAACTTCTTAAGGGCTTGAACCCATCGAAAGCTTGATGAATTGCATCCTAGAGTCTTAAAAGAACTAGCATCTGAATTAGGCCCAATGTTTGCTCATCTCTTCCAACAATCTATTGTCACGGGTGAAATCCCCAAGGAATGGTCTCTTGCAAATATATGCCCACTCTTCAAAAAATGAGATAGGTCTTTGGCTTGCAATTACCGACCGGTTTCTCTAACTTGTGTACCATGCAAGTTACTTTAACACATTGTCTGCTCTAATATTATGGCACATTTGGATGAACATAAACTTTTGCCAGACAAACAACATGCTTTCCGGAAGAAACATAGTTGTGAAACTCAATTGATCACGGTTATAAATGACTGGGCTAAAATCTTGGATAAGGGCGGTCAGGTTGACACTTTTATTTTGAACTTCGAGAAAGCTTTTGACACTCCCCCTCATGAATTACTTAAATGTAAGCTATACGGCTGTGGTATTGGTGGGAAGACTCTGAAATGGATAGATTGTTTTCTCTGTTACAGGCAGCAGCGTGTGGTGGTAAATGGAGTTAAGTCGGATTGGGCCCCGGTTTTGTCGGGTGTCCCCCAGGGCACCGAACTTGGACCATTGTTGTTCTCGTTGTACATTAACAATATAACAGAAAATATTGACTCGAAATTAAGATTTTTTTCTGACGACTGTGTTTGCTATCGTGAAATTAGAGATATTGAAGACACGGTGAAACTTCAGGAGGATATAGATCATTTAGGTTGTTGGGCAAGGAGTTGGGGCATGAGATTTCAACCTGTTAAATGCAATATAATGCAAATTACAAGGAAACGGATCAAGAAGATCAAGGCTTCCTATACCTTAGAGGGAACGGTCCTCAGTAATGTAGAAACTATCAAGTATCTCGGCATAACCATTTCCAATGATTTGAAATGGAACACACATGTCAGCAATATTCGCACAGCACCTATTCTCAGAATAGACAAACAAGTGTTAATATTCGATGTCTTATAGTCCAAACGCTTATTCAAAAACATTTCACATGGCTTAAACATACTTCCATTCCAGCCCCTAGATGTGTTCCTCACTTTCAGTTGCGAATTAAAGCATCACATTGACAAGTTTTTCTATTCTCGGTGCTTAAACAGGCCAAAAATGGCACAAAACACATGTCTTTCTGCATGGTACGAAAAAGTGCATTCCTCTTTCCGCAAAACATATGATAAATGTAATGAAATTATGCTTCTAAAGTGAACAGAATATGTGATTAGGCAAAACTAAAATACCATTCTATAAATCACCTCCCTGGGGAAAGATTTTTTTTCATCTGCACTGTCGCCAAGTTGTATGTAAGCTACGTTACTCGCATGATACTGAATAGTTAGCAAGCAATAAACAAGTGTTTCGCTTCCAAGTTAATCTTTAAAACAAACATGTATGATTGTCAAATTCGATAGCAACTATATGGGTGCATTGACCGCTTAAAATTTGAAGATTTTTTTCTCAGGAAATTACACGTTTAGCAGAATGGATAAGGATGTAAGCTACGTTATCGCAATTGTGAAAAATCTACAGAAAAGGGGGGAATGTTGGTACATTTATGATCGATATGCTCACAAGGGTAGTGCAAAACTAACAAAAACTTTCGACTTGCTAGTTCGTTTATTTAAGTACGCATAATTTTATCGTATGGTGTAAGCTACGTTATGTAAGCTACGTTATGAGTATTTTGCCCTTGTTCCAGAACTGCTGTTGAATAAGAATTACAGCAGTTAGTGTTCTTAATCTTGCATATTCTGTCTTTAAGACTTGCTAATTCCGGTTTACACAGTTGTGTCGTCTGCTAATTGTCGATTTTCTGATTCCCATTATTGTTACACTGAGCATCGTAGTTTAGATAAGTTAAAAAAATGTGACTTTGTCTGAAAATATTTATCGTATGATTATATTAATTGTGCTAACATGCTAACTTCATAAGAAATAAGACAAACTCGCAAGCTTATAAAAGCCAAGCCGGTCGGCACCAGCTTTTTTATGCAGTGATATTTATTCAACATTGAAAACATAGAATAACCAGTTGACTTTAAGTGTGTTACATAAATTGAGGGAATGCGTACACGTTCAGTTAAAATAAGTTGGCACCTTTATTTTTACCTTTTTTCTCAATACTTAATTAAAAGAATGTGCTTCCCTTGGAGCAAATTCTCTCATTTAAGAGAACAGCTACTAATAAGGTTCGACTCTCAAAAGAATTTGCTCCTTTGAGAAAATTACCTCTTGTTGGAGTAGACTCCATGCGGATATGGATCTCTCGTCCAGGGAAACAAACAAGATGTCACAAAGGTTGTTCCCCTTTCTGACAGTGGTGGAAAACTTGAAGGTGTACCCATACACCTTAATTAAGATATAATTGCTCCGATTTCCACACGTCAGAATTAAAGTAGACAACGTCAAAACAAAGTATGAAACTAGTTATTCATGGTTACATAGCTTACCAACTGCTTTCTCGGCGGATATTCTTTTCTCATTATGTTCCTCAAACAAAGGTGAGGGAGGTGGGGAAGGGGGCGGGGACCGGGAAGTATTATTATAGTGCGAATCATGTTGGTGTCGGCCTCTGTGTCGGCATGACAATATCCCCCTCTCTCTCTCATAGCAAACAGTTGACGGGGCATGACAAACACTGTGTTTGCCGGCAAACACAAACACTGTTTGCCATGCTCCGATACCAATGACGTCATAGATCTGTACCATAGCAACTGAGTGTTCATACTGATGTCCTCTAAACGTCATTCTGCGCGCTCTTCGGAAATACTCTTCGGAAATACAAGTATCCTAGCAGAGGTACTTTACTGAGTGCTCTTCGAAACTACAAGTAACCTGGAAGATGCACTATACTGAGCGCTCTGCGAAAATTCAAGTATGCCAGCTCAGCGCTTCGAGAAAATACCAGTATCCTAGCAGACTCATAACACTGAGTTATTCCATAGGCGCTGTGGTAAAATATCTATGACGTTATTGGTATCTGAGCATGGCAATGGTCTGACAACTTTCAATGGCACTGAAAAATAAAATCCTTTCAACAGAAACTTCAAATTTTCTCAAACATATAATTATTCTCGAATCATTTAATTCCGTGTTTCATCTGACTTTCTTTATTGTCTCGTCATTTGGCGTGTAAGTAACGTTACCAATATATGTGACAGTGCCTGGGATTTTGAGCCTTGTGGAGGTGCGACGTTGACGTCACGAAACGTGAAATGAAAGTGACGTCACGAAATTCGCACGTAAAGTTAATTCGATTGCCGCGCACTGACTAATACATTTCAAAGCGTCACCTGAAACGAGTGATTAAACATTTCTATCGGCATTTTTAATTTTCTACGTCTACACTCTTTTGAGAATGTTCGCATTACAGGTCTTTGAAAAGGGATGTCACAAACCAGAATTATAAACGTTTATCCAGCTACTATGTAAATTGTATCCAATCAGTGAAACGAAAACAAAAATCGGGGTGGTGTGAATTTCGTTTGCTTTTGCAGTAAACATTAGCGCTATTGCTTTGTGCTTCTCGAAATCTCTTCTAGAAGCACTAACAAATATGAAAATGTTAAAAACAAAATTTCCGAATTCCGCTCCATAAGGCTCAAAATGCCAGACACTGTCACATATAATGAACAGATAGCAAATTGGTCTACAGTTCCTTCTACACTTGGTATTAACTATGGTAGCCTATGCATTTGAATTAAAGGTCTAACGTCAATACAAAGAATAGTGGGTGGGATCACCAGAAACTTACGACAGGCTTGTTCATATAATTTGATAGCGTACCTACAGATTCACTGTAGTCTTGTAGTATACAAAGTATCTAAATCGGTTAAAACTATGAAAGAAAGAAAAATATTATACAAAATCACTTAAAAGAGTATATGTAACTTTTGCAAAAAGGCGAACGCTGTTGACAGTGACACTGATATACATGTATATGCTTCTGTCAGTATACGAATCAGTACTTGTTCCATTTCTGTGATATAATTTTATGTTTTTGAGCTAATGAAATTGGCAAAGCAGTTTTAAAACTTGTTAATAAAAAGTGATATTATTCTCAGTAAGAATAGAATACATTTTAAATGTTCTTGATGTTTAGATTTTAATATAATTTATTTACTTGTTATACTTACTTATTATGTAAGCTACGTTACTCAAGTAAATTTATTCTACACCTGTTACTTTTTTTCTGTTATCTTATTTCTTTCCTTGATAATTTCACACGCATTGGTGCTGCAACCCGTTAATATGAAAATATTCACAAGAGCCTCTTTCTTTTTGTTCTGACGAAAAAGGAAGTCAATGCTTTACGCCTCTTTAGAGTCAACTAATGCATGAGTACATGCACTTCTTAACATTCTAATAGTTAGGGATTTGTTAGTTTAGTAGTATCTACTGTTTTATTTTGAACAACATTTTAATGGGCTAAAATGTTTCACAGATATTACTTTTAACAGTTTCTCATATACATTATTTGCAGTTTTACTAACGAAGGGGTAGCTCCTAATATTACTCCTTTAGTGTACCCCTTGGCCTTTGGAGAGGCTGGAAGCTAATTACAGAATCCTCTCCGAATGCAGATATTTTGCCATATGGTTCTTAAAATATATTATGATGCATGAAATAAAGAAAAATTGCATTTCCAAAAAAAATTAATTTCACGTTTTTATAAATTTATTGCGCGCCTACTCTGAGAATAGTTGACAAAGGCTAATAGGACCCTCGGCTTCCTCAGACGTAACTTGGCAGCATGTCCACAAGATGTTAAAGAGTCAGCATACAAGGGACTGGTGCGTCCAGTCCTGGAGTATGGCATTTTTCAGTTTGGGGCCCTCAAAGTATACTTCTTCAAGATGAACTCGAGAAGATGAAAATGAGAAGGAAATACGAGGATCATCCAAAAAGTTCTGTCACTGGACTCATAACTTTGCTCACAGACGTGATAGCTTACCACGGTTTGCAACAATCAAAAGAACAATCTTTTATCTTTATACTGATATCAGGTAAATGGTGAAAACATGCCATCTGGTTTAGTTATAAGCTCAGATACAGACCTTATATTTGACACTGGCCTATTTTCACGATTTTTGTTTTTCTGCTGCCTTGCTTCATGCTGCATATCTCGTCAATTACATATCGCAGGATTCTGAAATTTTCAGGGTTGCTGTATGTTGCATTTTGTGGGACACTACATAAAAATCAGCGACTTCTGTCGATTATATGCGATGCAAAATATTGATATATGAAATATGGTGAATTCGCAGTCACGTGATTTTCAAGGACCCACTGTGCCTTCATTTTTGGGATCTTTCTGAAATTTTGATTGAGAACACATTGTCATGATCTACTGCAGTACAGATATGCTTCAGAATTTGAAATATTATACGTTTATGAAGCTTTTGAACTTAGAACATGACCTGGTCGATTTTCCTAAGGCGTTGTTTGCATAAAGGTGAGGTTACGAAATGCTGTAAACTCTTTAAAATGGACAGAATCGCTTGGTGATTTTTTCGTTGTCTTTATTAGCACCTGAGATATCGTAGGCACCGGGCAGCGATAATAGACACCCCTTCATTGCTTATTGCCGGAGTTGCATCTACAAATTTGCCAGTCGGGTGAGGGTACCCTTCTTTTGATGCAGATTGTGAATGTTATGTCATTGATACAAGAATCAGTTTTTTACAGCTATGTGATAAAAAACAGGGTTTTTGAATGGTTTTTATTTTAGGTGAATCGCACTTTTCGTTTTCGAGATATAAGCCAGTGACAGAACTTTTTGGATGACCCTCGTATAGTAGACACGTAATGCTTTACAAAGGTCTGAGGGGTGCAGCCAGTATACCCATAAATGACCTTGTTCCCCCAAGTAGGCGTACCAGGAATCATCATTCCCTGACATTTCAAACCCCATTGGCTGGGACTGACATTTACAAGTCCAGTTTCTTCCCCCAGACTATTAGAGATTGGAATTCCCTGGAAGATTCACTTATTTCTGCTGCTGAGGGTGCAGAGGATTCAATTACTAAGTTTACTTCTCTTATAAGGGCTAGGGACTAGCTTCCCTGATTCACAGGTCCTGGTGAATGATTGTCCTTGGGCGTATCACCAGTAAACAATTCTGATTCTGATTCTGACCAACACCGCTCCCAACCCATCCCAACTAGTATCTATGTAGATTCAAAATGAAAAGAACGCTTCTGTATGTATGTATGTATGTATGTATGTATGTATGTATGTTAACGAAAAATTAAAATATAATCACAGTTTAATAAAGTAAATTATTTCGTACGTTTGTATATGCCGCACGGCGGCAAATTAATTCAAAGAATGAAGGGAAGGGGGAGGGGCGGGGGGGGGGGGGGGGGCAGAGAAACTATAGGTGGAATAATACTCGCCAACCGGTGAGACGATTGACCGAAATCACCGAAATCTACTGAAATCACCGAAATCACCGTAGAATTTACAGAAATCACCTATAATAGTGTCAATTAAATGACTATATATGTATAACTGGTTATTAATAAGTCATATTTTTCTTTCCTGATAAAAATCTGCACTATAAGATAAGAAATATGCATAAAATAGCACCATAGTGACGATAAACCGAAATCACCATTAGCTGATGTTTCAATACACTCATAAAATCGATAACCGAAATCACCTATAGGTATAGACATGTATAATCTGGTTTATTGTACATGTATATACAGTAAAATCAACCAAAATAAAGCATCTTTAATGCAATCTTGATTTTAAATTTACAAGTCTGTAGGTAATTTTCAACCAAGTATCCAATAAGCCTTCCTTTATATTAACCGACAGAGTTATGTTTGTATGTATCGACGATAAACCGAAATCACCACTGAACTCTTTCTTCTCAAATTTGGCTGGCTTAGATAAATTCGACAATTTGGTGATAAACCGAAATCACCGATAAAATATAAGATAAAATGAATAAAACACACACACGTAAGTAAAAAATATCTGATGTCTCTTTCCTGTAACAGAAGCATTAGGTTTTTTTTTTTATTTCTTCATTTATTCAATTACAAGTGTATAATTTCAATACAAATAACGCACGCCCAATATTATTTTTCCGAAATAATTTTCTTTGTAACCTATTCAATTTATAATCAATCCTATATTTTCTTGTATGACGGTATACAATGACCGTCATTTTTTTTGAAGTTTGTTTTAAGTACTGTATAACAATTAGTTTTACTAATAATGCCCAATCAGTTCACTTAATTATATAATCACGGCGGCATATACATTAAACATATTACGCTATGCGATAAAACTGCAACAAAGAAAGATTAGAGAGAGAGAGAGAGAGAGAGATAAAGACGAGAAAAGAGAAAGATTATGCCTAAATTAAAATGCAGACATGACGACAGGAGGAAATGTTTTGCAGGCGTATTTTTAATATTGTATGTAGTATATAGAATAGATATTACGTTTTTGCCTGTTCTCCTGTGCGTCCGTTTGCTCGTCCGTAAGGTCTCATTTGGTATAAAAATGTGCGTCAATTGTTTTCTAACAGTGTTTCGTATGAACACAATATTAGTAAGTATCGATCTTAATTTATTTGCAATGTGATGATGCTGATGCTGTTGGCCAAGGCCAAGGCCACAGACTTTGAACTGTTGTATCATTTGGGTTAAATTTTTGCGTCACGTTATATCTCTCTATAGTACTATACTAAATCAATTTTGTATCAAACTGTATTAATTGTCCCCCGCCTTTTCGAAGAAAAGCGGAGGGACATAGTTTTCGGCCTTCCGTCCGTCTTTCTGTCCCCCTAAAGTAGTAGGTACCTTGTGTGCGCAACTCCTCCTACAGTTTTAGGACAGAACAGGGATCTCCACCTGTCAGACGGCCCGTTGTATCTGTTGAGTCCTCGTCTTTGCTTCTTCATGGTGTTGAAATTTGATTTATGTGTTTACCGTGATGATTCATTGACGAGTTAGAGGGTTATCATGCGAACCGAACAACCAACTAAATGTTTTGTACCACTTCAGAAACTGAGGGTGAGGTTGGGCCTGTAAAATCGATTTAAGCCCCCCAGTAATTCATTACTGACCGTTCCAAGGCGGTAGTTCTGTTGTGGTTCTTTGTTGCCTGTTTTTGGTGTCAGAGTTTCTGTGATGTTTTACCTTATGTATGTTATTATTATTTTTGGTTCGGTTTGGGTTGCTGAGTGGCCACCTTTTGGGAACAAGCTGCTCACTCGGTTGGCCATATGTTCTCTGTATCTTGATTATTTGTAATCTTAGTTGTTTCCAACTATGGTTTGAGGGCTGGATTTGGATTTTGATTGTTTCAGTTCCTGGTCTTTGCATACTTTTTACTTTTATGCCGATTCTTTCGAAACTTTACAGATGTGTTTGTCATGGTCTGAAGATATGCATGTGGTTTGTATATAATCCTGAGATTATTTTTTGTCACTTTTTCTACAAGTTGAACTTAGTCATTTTTTAGGCGTTTTTACTATCAAAGTGACTAGATAGTGGGTACCTTGTGTGCACAACTCCTTGAACAGTTTTATGCCGATGCCTTTGAAACTTCACAGGTGTTTTGGTCATGGTCTGAAAATATGCCTGTGGTTTGGATATAATCCTCACATTATTTTTTGTTACTTTTTCTACAAGTTGAACTTAGTCATTTTTTAGGCGTTTTTACTATCATAGTGACTATATAGTGGGTATCTTGTGTGCGCAACTCCTCCTACAGTTTTATGCCGATTCCTGTGAAACTTCACAGGTATTTTGGTCATGGTCTGAAGATATGCCTGTGGTTTGAACATAATCCTCACATTATTTTTTATTACTTTTTTGCAAATTGAACTTAGCCATTTTTCATACATTTTTACTATCAAAGTGAATAGATAGTGGGTACCTTGTGTGTAAGGTTCTCTCAAGGATAGCACAAGCCACTTCAGCTCTTGCCAAGCTGAAACCAATTTGGAGAGATAACAACATATCTCTTGGATCAAAGGTGACACTTATGCGCTCCCTTGTCATTTCCATATTTCTGTATGCCTGTGAATCATGGACCTTGACAGCAGAGTTAGAGAAAAGAACGCAGGCCTTTGAGATGAGATGCTATCGAAGGTTACTGAACATTTCGTACAAGGACCATATAACCAATGAGGAGGTTCGCAGGAAGATCCAAGCAGCCATTGGAGAATATGTGAACTCCTTACGCTGGTCAAGAAACGGAAACTAAGGTGGTTTGGCCATGTCTCAAGGTCTTCTGGTTTAGCAAAGACAATTTTTCAGGGCACAGTGAAAGGAAAAAGAAGAAGAGGTAGACAGAAGAAGAGGTGGGAAGACAATATCAAGGAGTGGACTGGAATGGATTTTGCCAGCTCAACTAGGGCAGCTGAAGACAGGACAAGGTGGAAAGGGATTGTTTTGAAGTCAGCTGTGGTGCCCCAACGACCTAGTAAGGTTATGGGATAGAATAGAATAGAATAGAATAGAATAGAATACCTTGTGTGTGCAACTCCTCCTACAGTTTTATGCTCATTCCTTTGAAACTTCACAGGTGTTTTGATCTTGGTCTGAATGTATGCATGTGGTTTGGATATAATCCTCACATTATTTTTTTATTACATTTTTCACATTTTTAACTTAGCACCTTTTCAAGCTCAAACACTAAGTGTATATACAGTGGAGACCTAGTTTCCAAGGCGGGGGACATAAATTCGTTGAATTTGCTTGTTTAGTATTATAAGATACTGGAATGTGTTTATAATTCTAAATTGAAATAGTTTCATACTAATTCGATATGTATGTTATCGGACGGATAAACAAGGAATGACTTGCGATTTTACATCCTTTTCAATAATATTTTAGTCATATCAGGACGATAAGCGCATGATCTTTAAAGACTGTGTTTAATGGAACCCCTTGTATAAATAGAAGTGTCCATCGAACTCGGGGGAGGGTAAAGGGGGGGGGAGAGAGAGAGATTTGCAGGCCAGGACTAACCGTTAATCGAATGTAGTATGATATTTTATTTAGTATCATATTGTATTGCTGCTTGGTACAGCATAAGCAACATCATATAACTACTCTTTCAGACTAATTGTATGGCCCTAAGAAGGGCTGTTTTGATTAACACATGGTGTTAATTTTTCAGACTGCAAAGACGTTTCTGCACATGTAGGTATAAACTCAGTGATTGCTGTCAAAATCATTAATCAATTATCAGAGCTGGGAAGCAATCAGCCATAAAACGTCTTTTGTCCCAATCAGTTTTGCTGGAGGCGTTCCGAGTAATTTAAGTTCTTTATGGTGATTTCGGTCAATCGTCGAAAAGGTAATTTCGAACCCCAAACCGTGGGAAAAACACTTTATTATTAATTTATTTCTGTATTTATTATTATTTTTTTAATTGATTTAGAAGCAATTTTAATATATCTGCCAAACAAAAAACTATACATGTACGTTTTCCAATACTGAGGCTAATACCAACACAGACTTTTCGATGAAGGCCCATTGGTGATTTCCGTTTATCATATCTTAATTAATACATCTATATTAAGAAAAATGTGATTTATTTCTTTTTTTTACAAATAAATTCAATACATATTATCAATAAAAAGTGATTTCAGATGAATTCAGTGGTGATTTCTGCAAATTCTACGGTGATTTCGGTGATTTCAGTAGTTTTCGGTGATTTCGGTCAATCGTCTTACCCCTCGCCAACTGACCTGAGATGTAGATATCTTGGTTAGGGGGGGGGGGGGGGCGGCGGGAGATGGGAGATGCGTGCTAGTCTTGTATCCGGGGAGGCTGGCTAGGGGTGGTATGAATTAAGGCGGTCTGGGGGTGATTTGGCGTGGTTTGGGGTGTTTCCACGGACCGGTAAACGGTGATGGCTTTTACCCTTATCAAGGCGGATAAATTATATTTTATATCGCTCGCTATTTGATATCGGTCGACAAATCACTCACAGGAGACACTTGCGTTAAACGGAAAAGTCTGCGTAAGTTTCAGGCTCAACATCACAATCACTTTCATATTTCCTGGTTAAGTTTGCATAAAATACACATCTTATGATATCTGCCCTACTGGGTCCTGAGGCTGAGATGATATCGAATTGAACCGAAACAAGAAATACCTTTAAAAAAAGATAATCGGCTTAGGTTATCCAAGTTTGACCAGACTCTTCGTTAAGTGCGCAATGGGTAGCTAAGAGTCTAAGCTACCTCCATGCGGACAGTGAAGACACTGATCAGACTGGGCTGATGCCCAGGCTGATCTGAGTCTGCGCTGGGCGCACAACCACTTTGTTGGGTTTCTTGTGTCGCGGCTCAAATGTGTATTGTAATAAGATTGGTTGGCTGACCGACCAACATATAACCTTAAAAGTGTCGCAGTTCCAACGCAACAGCAACTAAGCCAGCAACAATTTAGGGGAAATGTTCTTTGGCAAAAAGCGATTTGGACCGAAATAGACAACAGTCTAATTAAACTGAAAGTAGAAAGAAAAAGCGAAAGTAAGCTACTTACATCAAAATCCCGGGTGTATTTATATTGGCTGATGAAATACTTAAAATGTAGGTCAATACTAACGCTATACGGCTGAAGCCGAAAAAAAAAGAAGAAAAATGCAGACGAAACGGAAATACACTCGTGTCCGCTTTTGTTGCGCAGCCGCTGATGTTGCGTACCCTGCACCCAAAGACACATTTAAAATAATTTCTATATTAAGTGAATTATTCTTAACACAAGCAAAATTAAACTTCAACCCACCATGAAAAAATGATTATGCGTGTGCCATTATATGTCATTTTTCAGGGTGTGCGCTGGGCCCAAAAAATCGGGCGAAATAACTTCGCCGTCCTGCCGAAGCTAAGCGACTTCTCAAGAAACAAGGCGACTCGAGAAATTCATGATTTTTTTCATGTCCTGTCATAGTTAAAAACGAAAGTTATGACCTTGTTAACTTCTTTTTCCCCTGCCCAATTATAGATAAAGATGCAGATCTGCGCATACTGACCGTTATGCGATTCCGTCAGATTTCATGTACGTTAGATGCGAACAGAAAAGACTCCGATAAGCCTGCGGAGACTTGCAGGCTGATCTATGTCAGTTCTCTTTGCATATGCACCCAGTATCTTTCCCCGTGACACACCAGTACAAATCTGCACGTGCCACTTGTCTAGCGGTGTCTTTGAAGTCTGGATGTTGCGACACTGCATGTACCAATGAAGTCTCAGAAAGCTTGCGCATTTATAGAGACTTCAGAGTCAACGCCTTGGCTATATATTTCTCAGAATCCATACTTAATTGATGCGAACAGACAAGATTCTGACAGCGCGGATACGCAGGCTTATCCGAGTCTTGTTCCTCTATTATATAACTTCCGCACGGTCCAGAGCTTGTTTGTACGGAAAAACTTTGATCAGAAGTCGCGATTTCGGTCGTCGGCTCAATGCCGAAGTAAATTTTACACCAGCACCGTACATAGCGCAGTCTCGTTCCGAGACAACTGGCTGTATTTTGAAACAAAATCTGACCATTAGGACAAGACTGCGCAGGCTGGTTTACGTTTGCACACCCACAATGCCAAACTCGTGGATGCGATCTCACCACTTCGAAGGCTACTTTTAAAAAAGGTACTTATGCATACGACGCAGATTAGCATGCGCACTCCCAAAGTCTGATGAAAGCTAACTCGATGAACAATCTATAAAGGAAGACTCTGATTAACTTCAGTTTCAGATGGCGTAAGGTCTTATTTTACCCGACACAAAGAAAATATTTTAACTCACAGCGGACAGTCGCTGCATGGGAAGTCCGGGGAACTCATGACCCGCACCACATAAAATGTATCTTATGGAACATGCGAAGAGTGCAGACTTCTTCGAAAGCATTCGCTTTTCTTGGGTAACGGTGACGCTCATATCACAAAGACCTTATTAGCGGACAGGAAACACCAATCGTATTACAATATTGCGCAGGCTGATACGAGTCTTTGCTATCAGTGTATGTCTGGGTTAAGATACCTTGTCCCGTCTCTCGGTTCAATCTGACACATTGAGTTGCACGTGTCAGACGGCGGCTCCTTTGATCTGAAGCTGAAATCAACAAGTGGGATTAAACAAACGTGTCTGACCTATTAAAGTGCAATGGTTACCGTCTTTAACCAATGCACTACCGGTTTTACGCACGGTAATCGCGTTTGCATTGATCAAAATGCATAACTCGCACTGGTCGCCAATTTTTGCAATTTTTTTTTTGAGACTTGAGATTGTTCATATGCCGGTTAATCCCCAAAACGATATTGAATATGTGACAGCGATTCGACGGGAATGAGTAAGTCTCGGGTAATGCATTTGCGAATAGTGCAGCCCGGCGTCGGGGCTACACTGTCCGAAGAACTTTTGCAATCACAAAATTCTATGAACGATGTAGATCATAACCTGATGCGCTGTCCTGCACTTGTCTACACGGCCAGCATTATCATTCTGAACCTCGAAGAATACGACGGACTTCGTAAGCCTGCCTAAGTGAGAACTGTCAAGTGGTATCTGCTCTGCTCGTTATCGCGCTAGTTGAAAGATAGGAAAATTTCTACCATAACGTAAGAAATCAATAAAGACCATGATCAGAATGCGCTTTACACCTGCCGCCAAAGCAGATGGATAGATTAAGTCGGCAAAATGTTATGGGATCAAAGCTCTTTCGCTCGTCACTTTGTGGATTAACTGTACTACCGTTGGCTTTGCCGTGGTGTTAATTTTACCGACTTGATGTCGGCAACACCTATCGAGATCAAAGCTCAATCAGGGTCGGTGATGGGATTAACGCTGGTAAATGAAAGGGGGCTTTGTTAATTGGCCTTGAAATTTGATATACTGGCGCCAGTCATTTTGACGAATTATTGATCTTACGACCCAGAAAAACAGGGCGACTCGAACTTCGCTTTTCGGGAAACCCAGGGCGAAGTTATGAGCCCCAAGGCGAAGTTATCGCCCAACTTCGCCTGCAACGCACACCCTGATTTTTGCAGATTTTCCAATATTATCATTTAACGGAAAAATCCAAACATTTGACATTTCTGAAGAAATTTCAGAGAGTTGCCATGATAAATTGATAAATTTGTCAAAACACTACTACCCATGAAGTTCCAGTAAAATGTGAAAGTCATACATGTGATGAACTCCCGATGACCATGTGGGAGATTTGGATTTCATTTCAGGGAGATTGAGTTCTCCATCAGGGAGACTTTTTGACCGCAACTTTGATGCGCCGTTTCATGTACTTTACTTTATTTTATTTATTTTTTTTTTTTAAACAGAACATGAACTATAGTATAGTTTGTTTAGTTTACTTTTGAGTTACTCCCCCCCCCCCCCCCCCCCCCACACACACACACACAAAAAAAAAAACTCCATTCTTTAATTATTATAATTATTCATTTATTATTATATTATATTACTGTTATTTGTATCATTATTTTGGTATGTGTCTGGCACAGAATCTAGCTTTTGCAAAAGGGTATACTTGAGATTTCATACAGATTTGCCTCCCTTGAAATTTCTATTTCAGTGTATCTATTTATCTTCTTTCATAAACAAATAAGTTTTGTTTAAAGGTACTCAGAGCTGTAAAAACTGATAAAATGTATATAACAATGTTCAAATTATGTTTTTGACAGAAACTATACCCATGCACAAGACAGAAATATCAAAACTTTCATGCGTAACTTTTACACCATTAATGATCAAAGTTGTCGGCCATATATAATGATCCAGATATATAGTTTGCCTTTCGGGGAAAAAATACTTTACGGAGTGAGCGACAAGTGAAGACACCGATAAGCCTGCACCTCTGTTAGTGTTTCCCCCAGAAATGAAAAAGGGCATAGTAAAGTCTAAAGTCTATTAGTGTTTCCCCCAGTCCCTTTTAACATGGCGCCGCGCCATGCCCCTTTTCCCCAGCGCCATGCCCTTTTTTCCAGCCATGCCCTTTTCCAGCACCATGCCCTTTTTGCCCTTAACTTTACCTGCCAATTAGGAGATACACATTACACATTGTGTATTCACTGCCTCAATTGTTTTGATAGCGTAAGTAAACACAGTGTTCTCCCAAAAAATTTCAGAAGGCATGTTGCTTTAGCACAAAAATCAGAATTTGACTCGCTGATCAATTTTTTTAAATCCTTAATATAGCAATGTTTTGTCAAAATTAGCCTAAATTTAAATTATAAATAGTTTATTGATGACCCTAAATGCATTGAAAACAACTTTACTGGATAAGAAATGGAAATAATAGCACTTTAAAAAATCTTCATTGGAAATTAAGGCATGTTGCAAAGGCAATTTGAAAAGGAAGGCATGTTGCAAGCGACATGCCTTAATGGTCTGGGGAGATCCCTGTAAACACATCAGTTGGCATTATACTGTAAAGTGGGCCGACCTGCAAACAAACCCCGTCAGTGGAAAAGCATGCTCACCCACCAAGGGCGGTTTATTTGCTTATATACCCCAACATTTACTCGACCACAAACTACCGAGTTTGTAATTTGCATATCTATTTATATCTGTGACCTTCTACCGTCACATTACTTTCCCCTCCGAGAAGTCTCGTCCCGAGACTTGGCCTGGGAATTACATGGGTAAGGCAACTCCCGTCTGGCAGTTGTTATTATCCCACCGCTGCCACCAAATGTAACGTGGGCCGACCTGCAAACAAACCCCGTCAGTGGAAAAGCATGCTCACCCACCAAGGGCGGTTTATTTGCTTATATACCCCAACATTTACTCGACCACAAACTACCGAGTTTGTAATTTGCATATCTATTTATATCTGTGACCTTCTACCGTCACAATACCAATGGCCTTGAAACTTGGTATGTAGCATCGAATACTCCAGTACTATCAAGATTGTTCAAATGATGTCCTTGGGGTTTTCAATGGCATAGTCAACTATTGGAAAATGCTAGAACACAAGATTTCTTGGAAAATTTCAAAGATTTAGGCCTAAAATCTGGTATATACAGTCATCTTAATGAGTACATAAGGATTAGTGAGTACAAGAAGTCAAGGTTATTCTTTGACCTTTGACCTAGGACTCTCATATTTTAACAATTTCAAACATCTCCTCAAAAGCCACTAGGCATATTGTAACCAAATTTCATTATGAGCCTCCAGGGCTGGGAGACTTTGATAATTTTTTGGCAAGGTCAAATTTGCTTTCTGGTGCTTTTATATGGGAAAATGGTTGAATATAAGAGTTCATGGAACTTGTAAAAAATTTTGGTGCAGAAGTTAATAAATACAGTCAAATAAATGAGTACATGTACTTTTTTAGCAATAGAGGTCAAGGTCATTTTTTGAGCTTTAACAAATGTCTCATATTTTAACAGTTTAATCTATCAGGTTTGTTCAACTGATGATCCTAGTTTGACCATTGATCTTTTCACTCAGGTGAGCGATTCAGTGCCTCATGGCCCTATTGTTTTACATCACCGTTCATGAATGGATTTGACCTGTATTTTATGCTTCACTGACTTTGTCATATTTCTCAGTGCTTATATGGATGGCAGTCATTATATATGCTTGGCACTCACATGTAGACAAGAGCCTTTCAACACCACCATTGCTGTGAGAGTCAAGCTCCCATTAGGCACACTTAGTTATCTTTTGACAGCTCTTGTTAAATTAAAACTGTTTCTATATTGGAAAAATTAAAAAGTTCAAAATTTTATTATACTTCCTGACGTGATGCATAGCAACAAAGAGTGGGCTGAAGTCTCACCTTTGGTGTAAATCCGTCAAATTTGTTTGTTTAGATCTACTTAGATAAAGTCATGTGACATCATTGCCATATTTTATTTCACCTGTTGCTTGTTTTTGAACTTTTAGCTGAGGATGCTACAACTTAGAAGTCATAAAATGAGCCACGACACGAGAAAACCAACAATGTGGTTGTGGGCCCAGCGCAGACTCAGATCAGCCTGGGCATCCGCTCAGTCTGATCAGAATCTTCGCTGTCTGCATGGAGGTAGCTTAGGCCCTTAGCTACCCTTTGAGCACTTAACAAAGAGTCTGGTCAAACTGTGCGGATACCCAGGCTGATCTTAGTCTTCGCTGGACGCACAACCACATTGTTGGTTTTCTCATGTCGTGGCTCAAATGTGTAATGTCAGGAGAAACAGCGGAAGAAATCTTAGATCAACAACAGTAACAACAATGGCAGAAAGTGAAATTAAAAGAAGAAAAACCTTTCCACAGATCTCACCATCCAAATATAAGATGGTGCTTGATGCAACAACCCAGTTAGAAAAAAATTTAGAGACTTGTTTGGTTCTGCTGAAAATAAAAAACAGTAACGCATCAAGCAGTGCTAACTTTTCAAGCACATGCTTCTTGGAATTTGTGAGAAGTTGCGATGCCAGAAACGAAGAACCATCTGATAGGAAATACGAATTGTACTATTTCAGTGACATATTTGTTCATGGAGTAGAGGTCATAAGGAACTTTTTAGAGGACGAGAAGGTTCCAGAGGAAAAAGCAGAATGTGTTGCACTGGAAAACCTGATCAATGTAATAAACAACCAGGAAGGTTTGTAGAACTAAATTGTTTCTTGGAAGTGTCTAGGGGTCCAGCACTGGACCCTGAGACTCTGAGTCTCCACAGTGCTCCATATCATTTTTATACCCCATGTATTATGTTGCTGGTTTCTGTCCATCCCCCTGTTGTAAACTTTTCTTTTCCTGATAACTCCTCCTACAGTTTACATCCAATCAGGCTAAAACTTGGTGTAAGACTATGCGAGTGAGTGAACTCGGGTTTACTGTCCCACCAACAACGAGGTCATATAGAGACGGGACCTTGGTTTACTGTCTCATCCGAAAGACCAGAGATAGTGGAGCAAATTTGATTGCATAAGTGGCCTAGAAAAGGAGGATAGTGGTCTACGGAGTGTAACATTTGTTTTTATATATCAAAATGATTATCTGGGTCTCTAGTTATCAAATTCAGCGTTTGCCACCTTGGCAAACCTTGCATAACTCTGTAGTGGCCAGTTATTTACGCTACCCCATTAAATTTTGAATATCAAAAATATTTATTGAAGTCAATACGAAAAGTGTTTTAACTATATAAATATATCAAATTTAAATATTTTCTATAAGAACAGTTAATATGCTATAAATTAGGTTACTCAGAAATCAGTTCAGAGCTTTGGTGTTGTTATTTTCGTTACAATATATCATGTACCCCTTGAAAATTTAAAATTGGAACTTAAGTTGTTGCATTTTACGAAGACTCTATTACTAAAAGGCCCGAAATGATCATTTTAACTTACTATTCCATTGCCCCCTTTCAGTGCATTTCTAGCAAAACAAATATGAGACCTCTAGCTTTTATATTTTGTCAACCACGTCCTGTTGAACAGTTACACCTATTCCCTGTTTTTGGCTGAAAAGTCATTTTTCGTATAATTGTTCTTGCAAAAAATGGCTAATAACCAATTTAAACTTGACAAATTGGGGCCTTTTGCAATAAGATCATGTTAATCATAATATAACACAATAGCTTAAAAATTGTTTTGACCTTTCCACACATTTTAGCCAGAGTAACGTACTTAACAGATAAAAATGTTTGCATAAAGTGTCCATCATTCCCGCCAGAAAAAAAACTCTTTTCAAATTCTGACTTTTAAACAACGCAGTTGTGATATGTATGTATATAATCTATTGTAAAATGAAATTTTAGTATTGTTTAATAAACTAATCGGGCAGCAAACAGTGTTATTTACATGACATGCAAAGATGAGATTGTCCTAAAATAGAAATGAAAACATTCGTGAATTAATCTATACATAGAACACTTTTATTTTTTACCCCATTAATATCCAAATGACATTTAAAATATCACACCATAAGAAATTTACTAATCAGAACTTACTGTTTTATACTCAGAAAGGTAACGTTTGTAACCATTATTTGAAAACAATCACTGAGATTATGTGTTGTTACTGAAAAATATGTCTAAACCTCATTAGTTTTGTTAAAAATATTTTTAAAGCGGCACTTTGGACTGGTTTAAACCCACACTATGTAATCTATCAGTGAAATTTCCACGGCGATGCATCTGTTGTTGTGTAACGATGTTATAGTTTGTGTTGGCCACTTATCTGTAGTGTTCAAAAAATTTATTTGTTTTGTCTGTTTATTCGCCATCATTCTGATGTATGTAAAACAGAAAGAAAGAAGGTGAAAATATACATTTTGTGTGCCTGGGTATGCTTGATGAAAGCTAACTTGTGGACATCTGCATGGAATGGGCGCACGTATATTTTGCTACCCACTAGTATCGTTTTAGTACTTGTTGTACGCGTTATATTACTACTTTTAGTTTGGTGTTGTGGGAGGGTTGTGGCACTAGTTGAATCAATTTCTTATCATTGCCCTTTTACACTTCTTTACCTGTAATGACATTTTCCTATAAACGCAATATACAAAACCGTAGTTTAATTACTTTTGGCCGTATAGAATATATTTTAAACGAAGTAACGAATATAACAGTTTAAAAAGAAAAAGTAATTTTACCCCACTGCTGCTAGTGTAAAAAAGCATGTGGCTAAGGTGAAATGCTTCCTTGTACTTCATGTTCTGGTCATTTGGAATCATCTGGGCTCTTTCTCAGTCAGTTTGAAAAAGGAAACAGCTGGTGCTAAGTGGCATTGGCAGTGTCGCAACATTATATTCCTTAGTTAAACCAAGGTTGCTGTTAGTTTTTGTGATTCATCCCTTGCTTTCAGAGACTCATCCTTCAGAATTTAATTAAGTTTTTATCAGTCTTAGAATTTAAGGTGAAGGGATACAATTTCACGTAAGTTATTCTGCCAATTTTACTTTGGCCTCCTTTCTTAATGGAGAAAACTTTAAAAAAAATGCTGCTGTAAAAAAATGTTTCCTTTAAGAGCAGACCATTTTTGGAAAGGTTAAAGCTTTCTCAGAAGCGAATAGGAAACATCTACGGAAATAAATATCGTTTCTTTCTAACAAATTGCAGTAAAATACTGAGGTGTGTCCTTTCATATTAATATAGTATTATTGCAAAGACTTGCCAGAAGATCATGTTGAAGCGAGGAACACACACGAGAAAGAACATAGCAGACTCAGTTTAACTAATCCTTTAAAAATCGGATGATATTGCCTAGAGGCACGGATAAGATGATTATGGCATTTTGTCATTATCAAAATGTCTTTTTAATTGAGTCAATGATAATTCACTTACTTTGACTTCTTGGTTTGGTATTTAAAAAGGCAACGTATACAACATTCAAATGTAAACGATTTGTCAGATTAGATTTATGATATTTAATGATATTTTCTGTTTGATATCATGCAATAAGGTGTCCCTAGCACCAGCTTCAGCTTAACTGACTCAAATTGAGCCCAGATGATTCCAAACATAATTTTCAATACGATGAAGTACGAGGAAGCTTTCCACAGTAGCCCAACGGAACTTTACAGTAGCTCAGCTGCAGTAGGAAAAAAATACACATACTTTTTAACCTGTTATATACGTTACTTTGGTGAAAATATATGCTACGAGGCAACTTTGGGTTTATATATTGTTTTTATAGAAAAGGTAAATTAGAGTAAATGGGCAATGAGCAGGAATTAATGTTATCTGCGCAACAACCCTACCACGATACCAAACTGGATATGGCTGCATAAAGATATAAGACAAGTAGTAAGACGATACTAGCAGCTAGCCAGATAAAGATGCAGTCCCTTACAAGTTCATGGGTACAAAGCTGGCCTTAAACAAACAAAATTAGGCATACAAAATTTCCATCTATTTTCTTTCTTTTTCCATATATGCCAGTTATACACCAGAATGATGGCAAATATACATATGAAACAAATCGAGTTTTCGAACATGACAGATAAGTGGACAACACATATGACGACATAGATACACCAGAACTGATGCTCCATCTTGGGGCTGTCAATAATGAGTTACATGAGTGCATTTAAACAGTCCGTTCTAAAAATGTTTTTACTCAAAATAATAAAGCTTACGAATATTTGGCAGTAGCAATATTTAATCTCGGGCAGTTTTTTTTTTTTTTCAAATGTTACAAACGTTACCTTTCTTAATACAAAACTGTACGTTATTACAAGTTATTTGATATTTTGTGGTTTTGTTTAAAACTTTAAAGTTATTTCGATATTAATAAAAAACAAAAATTCATGTACAGATTAACTCATGAAGGTTTCATTTGAACATCGGTGCAGTCTGAGCATTGCATGTTATGTAAATAACACTGTTGTCCGTCTATGTAAGCGACTACTATGCAAAAATTTCATTTTATGATAAACAATAAACATATTTATCACAACTGCGTTGTTTTAAAGTCAGAATTTGAAAAGAGTGTTTTCCTGATGTGAATGACAGGCGCTTTACGCAAACATTTTTATCTGTTAAGTACGTTACTCTGGCTAAAATGCGTTGTAAGGTAAAAAATAATTTTTAAGCTATTGTGTTATATCATGGTTAACATAATCTTTTTGCAAAAGGCCCCAATTTGGCAAGTTTAAATTGGTTATTAGCCATTTTTGTACAAACAATTATACGAAAAATGAAAAACAGGGAATAGGTGTAACTGTTCAACATGATGTGGTTGACAAAGTATAAAAGCTAGATGTCTCATATTTGTTTTGCTAGAAACGCACTGAAAGGGGGCAATGGAATAGTAAGTAAAAATGATCATTTTGGGCCTTTTTGTAATAGAGTCTTCGTAAAATGCAACAACTTAAGTTCAAATTTTAAATTTTCAAGGGGTACATGATATATTGTAACGAAAGTAACGTCACCAAAGTTCTGAACTGTTTTCTGAGCAGCCTAATTTATAGCATATTAACTGTTCTTACAGAAAATATTTAAGTTTGACACATTTATATAGTTAAAACACTTTTCTTATTGACTTCAATAAATATTTTTGATATTCAAAATTTAATGGGGTAACGTAAATAACTGGCCACAACAGAGTTATGCAAGGTATGCCAAGTTGGCAAACGCTGAATTTGAAAACTAGAGACCCAGACGATCATTTTAATATATAAAAACAAATGTTACACTCCGTAGACCACCCCATTGAAAGATAGCCCATCAAGTTTGCTCCACTAAGAAGAGGGAATCAGTCTTGCGACCCCTGGATTGGTAGTCCTTAATTTTATCCACTACGCTACAGCCGCTCCGGTATAAGACTACATGTATGAAGTGTACCAGTGCATATCATGTAGAGGTTACGCTCCAATAATTTTTGTCTCCCCTGCGAAGCAGAGGCGAGACATAGGTATTGCTTTTCCGGTGTCGTCGTCGTCGTCGTTGTCGGCGGCGTCGGCGGCGTAAACTTTCATCGGGTTTTTGCGTTTAGGTCAGTTTCTCAGAAACTATAAGGGCTAGAGCCATGAAACTTGATTTATGCATACATCTGGAAGAGAAGATCTCAAAGCCATCATCAATACTGAGTCTTGACCTACATTTTACGGTTGACTGACTTTGCAATTTTTCATCGGGTTTTTGCGTTTAGGTCATTTTCTCAGGAACTATAATGGCTAGAGCCATGAAACTTGGCTCATGCATACATCTGGAAGAGTAGAGCTCAAAGTCATCATCAATACTGAGTCTTGACCTACATTTTACGGTTGACTGACTTTGCAATTTTTCATCAGGTTTTTGCGTTTAGGTCATTTTCTCAGGAACTATAAGGGCTAGAGCCATGAAACTTGGATCATGCATACATCTGGAAGAGTAGATCTCAAAGCCATCATCAATATTGAGTCTTGACCTACATTGAATGGTTGACTGACTTTGCAATTTTTCGTCTAGTTTTCGCATTTAGGTCTGTTTCTCAGAAACTATAAGGGCTAGAGCCATGGAACTTGGGTCATGCCTTCATCTGGAAGAGAAGAGCTCAAAGTCATCATCAGTATTGAATCTTTACCAACATTTTACGGTTGACTGACTTTGCAATTTTTTTGTCAAGTTTTCACGTTTAGGTCTGTTTCTCAGAAACTAGGGCTAGTTAGTTGAGTTGCATCCCTTTTCTTAGATTTTTTAGCTTGTTTGTTTCTGGATAACTCCTACTACAGTTTTCATGTAATTCAACTGAAACTGTATAGATAGTAAGATACGATGTGGTGAAGGGAATACTGTTTGAAGGTTAGTTCCAGTGATTTTTAGCAGAGTTACAGCCATTAAAAAAAAGAAAAAAAAAACTATGGCATTTCGGATGCCAATTCTTGTGGGTTCTTAACTAGGTTACGCTTTGGGGTATCATGATGAAAATTGAAAGCAATATATATGAGGTTAAGACAGCATGACTCATACAAGAATGGTTGCCCCCCTCTACTTAGTTTTTGAGTTACGTCCCTTTGATTATTGTTGAAGACCATATTTGTACACCCCAAGACTATGTAACCCTTTTGAATATCATGACAAATCTTCTTTGAAATTTCATCTTTCTTGAAGATGATGAAAACAGAAAAAGAATCAGTTGTCCAATGGATCTGGATAAAAAAAATTGCTGATTGATTGATTTGTTGCTTTACATCCACAGTAAACAGCTGTGGTCATGTTGGGACAGTCAGTTAACTTAACCACACTATTTCTAGGCAGGCTTAGACCTCCTAAGCAGTAAACCAGTACTAAGTGCACATACTTTCGCCAGTAACTGACAACTGCCCTTCTTGAATCAGCGGAAGGAGAAATGAAAGTATGTGGCCAGACCGGGTATCGAACCCAGGACCTCTGACTTATGAGTCAGGTGCCCTACCAATTGCGCTACTCGGCCAAAAAAAAAATATATACTTATCACTGATTTAAGTAATTTAAGTAATAAATCACTGTAACAGGTGATTATGTCATAATATGATTCAATCACTTAAGTAATTATGTATAGAAAAGGTTCAAACTTTGAGGCTCTGCGCACACTTATATATTTTGAATATGCGCACTATACATCAGAATGTTAATTATGAAGTTGAACTCTTAAACTTTTGTGTGTGTGTGTTGGGGGGGGGGGGACTAACCTTCTTAACAGGAAAACTCCTAAAAGACAATATAATTGGTCTTAAAGTTGATCAGTTTATGGCCATTTTGTAGTGTTTTAGAGCTCCTGAGGTCAAAGTCTGCCATTAAATGTCAATAAAACTGCATAACTGATGAGAAGGACTACTGGCACACTTTTTATGAAGAGATCATTGAATAAGACTTTAAAGCTGCTGCTGTTCTTTAACGAAACAAAGTTAAATTTGGCAAAATGATAAGAAGAAAGTCTTATCAGAAAATGACTTAAACAAGAGATTTAAGCAATCAGCTGTTCAAGTAAGTGTCTGACTTGTCAAAGGTCAAGTTTCCTGAATTACTTAAAAACAAAGAAACAAAATTTATTAAACTTCATAAAATGAGATGTAATGGCACAGTCATTAAACTTCAAAGAAAAACAATGCATGATAAAATTATATATTTTATTGCAAGATTTAGGATCCCATGCCCAAAGTCAAGGTCACAGTCAGGGTTCAATTATCAGATTTTTTGTGTACTACTTGTAAATGGCTAAAACGACTTTAATCAAACTTCACACAAAGGTAAAACATAATGAGAAGGTATGTCATGCCCAAGATATTGGCTCCAACACCCAAGTTCAGTGTCACAGGCTGATCTGAGTCTGCTCTGAGCACACAACCACTTTGTTGGTTTTCTTGTGTCAGACTGTACAGAATGGTGAAGCATAACAAGAGGATTAGTCTTGTGCATAATCACGCTCTCTTGCCCAAGGGCACAATCAGGCTTCAAGGTCAGTCTGTAACAAATTGTGCCCCAGGGATAACTCAAAAACTATTTAAGCAAATTTTATCAGACTTCAAAGAATGGTAAGGGGCAGTTGTCAGTTACTGGCAAAAATATGTACACTTAGTACTGGTTAACCCTTTAGGCGGTCTAAACCTGCCAAGGAATAGTGTGGTTAGGTTAACTTACCATCCCAACATGACCATAGCTAATTACCGTGGATGTAAAGCAACAAACCAATGAAAAAAAAACTAACAAGAGGGTGTGTGTGTTCCCTTGTCCAAGATCAAGAACCTTTTTGTGGGTGTGTGTTCAAAATTCTGTACAGTCAAGGTACCCTCTTTACAATGGCACTCGTTACAACAGCAAAATTCTTTATAACGTCAATTTTAACAGGCACAGAATGGCAAAATGCCATCGTTGTAAAGAGGGTCCACTGTATATAACCATGTCACCGGGATAACATAAGATTTACTCAAACAAATTTTATCAAATTAGAATAGCAAAAAGGTGTGTTGCATGTTCTTAGGGGCCCTTTGTGGGCATTAGTTACTCACTGTCAGTAATTGTTTGGATATATATTTCAGAAATTTCTAGTAAATTGGAGACCTTTCTAGAATCTGACAAAGATGAGGGACAGAGAGGAACCCTTTGGAGTATTGAGCTTGCCGAGCATCTTTTGAAAGAGTTATCTGTGAGCAAGTCATATGTCATCGATCACGATTCCAAGAAGAAGGCAGAGAAATGTTTTTGTGGTAAAAAGATAACTGGAGAATTTGGAGATTGCAGCATAGGTATGTACCATAATGACCCTTAATATTCAGACAGATAGGTCTAAGCAAACATTGTAGAACCATGGCAAACATTGTAGATGCAGTTTGCTCAGGGTCTACAATGTTTGCCATTCACTAAGCATCATTTGGATGCATGAACGTATGTAAAATCCACTTTCAAAGGGTTTTGGAACAATGATTGTCCAAGTTTTGCATGTCCAAAATTTTAGGGTCATTACGGTAATATAATTATAAGGTACTTGTTAGCTCACCTGAGCTCTTAGGCTCACAAGCTGAGCTGAAAGTATGGCCCAGGATCTGTCATCTGGCCATCTGTATTTTATTCTTTGCATCAACATTTTCAAGCAGGTTCTTCTCTGAAACCACTGGGCCAGTTAAAGTCATATTACTCAGTCATTGAACACTCTTGGGTTGAGGGAATGAAACTTTATTCGTTGGATCTAGGTCACCATAACCAAGATGGCAGCCATACCCCTATACATTAAAAACCTTGCAGAAATCTTCTTCTTAAGAAGCAAAAGGCCATGACCTTGAAACTTGGCATGCAACATTGGGTACTCTAGGCCATCATAGGTTGTTCAAGTGATGACCCTGGAGTGACCTTGACTTATGATGATATGACACAGTCAAATTTGCCAACTTAGCCTGTTGTGTGGAAAAAATGTGAAAACAAAGGACAGTCATAATTCAGAAATATCACAAGCTTTTGCTAGGAGATGAGGTTATACACTACAAGGACCGCTGCTCTGACAGCTGAAAGTCTTTTATCTACGATTAAGAAATCAGGTAGAAACTTCAAATCATGGTGCATTTCTGACTCTTGCAGAAACACCACGTTATGTCCGTTTTCACTACATGTATGCCCATTTTGCCTGCCTGGTAATTTGTTGAGAATTGTTTTTTTCTAGTTTCTGCAACTAAGGAAGCTGTGTCGTCTGTTTAACCCATTCCATTTGGGATACCCCTTTAGGGATATCTGGGCAAACAGTTTGGATCCAGATCAGGCCCCACGTTTGTGGGGCCTGATCTAAGATCCAAACTGTTTGCTGCCTAGACATCATTTCTACAAGAGTTAGTTAGACCAATATTGTCAAAATATTTTTTATTTTTGATGCAGACGACAATTTCAGCAGACGACAAAAAGTACCCAGAATGCAATGGGTTAACTCCAGTGTCATAAATAGAATGAACTGCGGTACTCGTACATGTTGGACTTGCTAAGTTCCAGAGATACCAAGGGTGCTTAGGTCAAAATGAAGCATATCAGACACCCCTTATTTTCCCAACAGATTTTAGCTCACCAGAGCGATAGACTCAGGGTGAGCAATTGCCATCAGTCAATGTCCGTTGTGCGTCATCATCAATTTAATTTGAAGGACGTTTTCTCTACAAAATGAGCATGTAAACTAGAAATGATCCTGTAAACTAGAAATGAGCCACGACATGACAAAACCAACAAAGTGGTTGTGCGTCCAGCGAAGACTCAGATCAGCCTGGGCATTGGCCCAGTCTGATCAGAGTCTTTGCTGTCGGCATGGAGCTAGCTTAAACCCTCAGCTACCTTTAAAGGGCACAACAAAGACTCTGAACAGGCTTGACGGATGCCCAGGCTGATTTGAGTCTTAGCACGGCACACATGCCAAATTGTTGGTTTTGTCGTGTCAAGGCTCAATTTTCTAGTTGACATGCTAATTTTGTATATATTTGCAGGCAATACAGCAGTTTGGCATGGGAGGTTGGATATTTTACTGGGATCCTCCAGAGATGTTGTGCTAAAAGTTGTCACTGATGAAGAGGAAGACAGTGACAGATTCGAAGAATATGAAGGATATGAAGATAGCTTAATAAGTTACTATACTCAGATTTTAGCAGAGACAACCGTGTTTGCATTTCTTCAGAAAAAGTGTAATCCCCATTATGAGAATTTCCTGATACCAACAATTGCAATCTCTAAGTTGGATGTGTTAATCTTTTTGTACGATGCTGAGCATGACATACTTCTTGAAAGTTCAAAATTCAGCTTGTTGAAATATGTTGGAGAGCAGCAGTTGATCCCCTTTAAAACTATTTTGGCTTTGTGGCTAACCATCAATTACAGATATTTTTGTACAGGAATCACAGATACAATGAAAACAAGAGGCTTCACAGCTGATTTCTTTAAGACTGTAGATGAAGGTAAAAAGCATGTATATGTTGAAGGTCTGAAATATGGTGGTTGTCGGACAGAAAATATATATCCTAGTGATTACCTTGGGAATATGCGGCTTGGTGGTATTACGTTTGCAGTTTCGTCCAAACCTTACAAACCTTGCAAAAACATTTCTACTGTCACAACCAATTAAGACCCTTAGTGACATATCTTAATCTGTCAACCACATATACAAAATATAAATTAGAGGGGTTTGATACGTTGTGGTGAGCGATATCAGGCCCATTTGCGCCTCTTGCCCTTCCTACATATTTTCATATATGACAGAGTGAGGGAGTAATTCAGCGAGTTAGTGAGTGAATGAGTTACATATTTGGCCATAAACAAAACTAAGTTGGCCATCTGATGTGTGTAGCAATGTTATAGCCTTCTAAAATTGCCCATGAATATTAATATTAAAAATATTAAGGGGTCAAACTTTTACCCTGCGATTTCTGGACCATTTCAAACACTTGGTAAAATAAATCATTTCTACCTTCCATTTTGTTCATTTTGCAAGTTTTATACATGAAGTTTGAACCTATAGCCTTTGTCTTTACCAAGTCCAGGCTTAAAGTCAAGCTACCCATAAAAGGAAAGTGGTTTGAATTCTCGTAGATAATTGCTAGTGTGTCACTTTGGTCGGGCATAACTTCTAAAATTGCTATTAGTTCCTAACTTGTTACAGCTTGTTTACCTTAATGATGACAATCAAGCTATTTTGCAAAAAAAATCATGAATTGGCAAAATCAAAAATTTTGGTGAATTTGCTCCTTATGGACTTCAGACCACTTTGATTTTGGGGGTAGTGTGAATTGTCAAGATACCCGGTTTGGCCACTTACTTTTGTTTCTCTTCAGGTTGATTAAAGAAGAGCAGTTGTTAGTTACTGACAAAAGTAATGTGCTCGTTCAGGCCATTTTGTTCAGCTTGCCAGTACAATTTTAGCAATTTTGGTACAAGGCAATAACAGAAACATTTGTGTGAAATTATTTTGAATTTAGCTAACTGGTCTAGGAGATGTTGTTTGAAGAAAATGTTGACAATGGACAGATGAGGGACAAAGATGGACAAATATTGATCACAATAGAGAGTTCCAAAAACCACACCTACTTTAAATAGGTAAACATCCTTCCATTAACTGTAAGGTAAAATCACAGACCTATGTGAGACATTGAACCACGTACGATTTTGTTTGTGACACTATGTCACGTGCTAAGTTGTCGTTGCATGGGCCAGTTATACACTATCAGGTGACTTTGAGTGACATTCTGGGTGTGGCTTGAACTGTGTATAGCTCACCTTGAGCACTTCGTGCTCAGGTGAGCTAAAAAGGAATTGAAAAAAAAATTACTTTAACATGATGTTTGATGTCTGGTGAATCAGGAAATTATGCGATGTGCACATTGAATAGTCAAGTCAACCTGCACATTTGCGCTAACTGATCACTAAGATTCTTTACTATTTTAGAACCCCAGGATTTCTAGATAGTATATGAGGAAAGGGACGACTCTGAGCGGTTGCTAGATGCTCATTTATGGTAACTGATCCGATTTCTCACTTTCGGGTTTTAAATTCCCCAGGATTCATAGATCGTATATGAGCTGCGACACGACAAAACATACAATGTGGTTGTGCGTCCAGCGCAGACTCAGAGCAGACTGGGCATTCACCCAGTTTGAACAGACTCTTTGTTAAGTGCTCAAAGAGTAGCGGAGGGTCTAAGCTATTTCCATGCGGACTACAAAGACTCTGATAGACTGGGCGGATGCACAAGCTGATCTCAGTCTGCGCTGGGCGCAAGCTACATTGTATGCTGTCTTGTCACGGCTCATATGTGAAGAGGGAATACTCTGAGTGTTCACCTTCCACACACGGACATGCCAGTTCGACTCCCACCGGAGCACATACACATAATTTCAACAAGCTAATAGATCTCATAGGAAATATGCCTAGAATAAGTGGTATCATGGTGTCTGTCGGTTGAATGCTGGTGATGACAAAACCGGCATAACATATCTGCATGCAAAACACAACACATACTAAGGTACTGTGCCTTTTCTGAATTTGTACCCAGGGACTATGTCCATGCTAAACAAGCATGACTGGACAAAAGGAAGTCTGTCAGATTGAGCACATGCATGTTTGCATTAACTGATCAGATTCTTCACTTGAATATTGGATCTTTCAATCCTGAAATTTGGCTGTATCACAGGAAGCTGGCATACTGTGCTCCCCTGATCAGACTGCTCCTTAAGATCACTTCAGCTTCTGTCTCAGCATCTTCATCTGATCAGGATATTTAGCCCTCAGCACAGAAAAGACTGACAACAGCTCTATCATTGAACCTTATCTGGATCTACAGTTTTTGCCTTCTAGTCTTCTAATTCTCTTTATGATCAAGCTTGGACAAACATTGAAATGAAGTAAATTTTGTTGTTTGCCTTTTCTGTGCTGAGGGCTTAAATACTTGGAGACAAAAGGACTGAAACCCTAGGGCCAACACAGTTTTGGGTGTAAAATTTTGCAAAGTCAGCAGAACATGAAATATATATGTCAAGGGTAAATTAATTGCAACAGCCCTCAAGAACATTGTAAGAAGAAACTTAATGCCAGGTTTGATGAATCTAGGTATCATAGTTCATGAGAAATGGACTTACACACTGGAGTTGAGGTGATTTTGAATATAAAATTTTACGAAGTCAGCTGAGCATGAAGTATAAGTCAAGGTGAAAATAAGAGCAACTGCCCTCAAGAACATTCTTAAAAGAAGCTTTATGCCAGGTTTGATGATTGTAGGTATCATAGTTGCGAGAAATGGACCTAAATGCTAGGGTCGACACAAGGGTTGACGTAATTGTTGATGGATGGTTTTACGAAGTTAGCAGAGCATGAAATATATGTCACGGGTAAAAATAAGAGCGATAGTCCTTGAGAACATTCTAAGAAGAAGCTTTATGCCAGGTTTGATGATTGTAGGTATCATAGTTTGTGAGAAATGGACTTAAATGCTAGGATCGTTGCTTGGATCGACGTAATTGTTGTTTTGAGATTTTACGAAGTCAGCAGAGCATAAAGTATAGGTAAAGGGTAAAAATAAGAGCAACAGCCCTCGAGAACATTCTTGTACGCGTAGCGAAATCGGTAGGGCACCTGACTCATAAGTAAGAGGTCCTGGGTTGGAAACCAGGTCTGGCCACATACTTTCGTTTCTCCTTCCGCTGCTTCAAGAGGTCTAAGCCTGCCCAGGAATAGTGTGGTTAGGTTAACTGACCGTCACGACATGACCATAGCTGTTTACTGTGGACGTTAAGCATCAAATCAATCAATCTAAGAAGAAGCTTTATGGCAGGTTTGATTGTATCATAGGTATCATAGTTTGCGAGAAATAGACCTAAAGCTCAGGTTGACATAATTGTTGATGGATGCATATACGGACGAATGGAATGACTGACCGACAGAAGATCGGAAAGTGATCTATACCACACCTTGCTAAAGCAGGTTGCGACAAAGACCGTTATTGAGTTTGCAATCAGTGTAGATCTAGATGAGGTTGTTCATAAGAGCCACACTATCTGTTACTGGTGTAAGGTAGTGCACTTAGTACTGGTTAACCGCTTAGGAGGTCTAAGCCTGCCCAGCAATAGTGTGGTTAGGTTATTTGACCGTCCCGACATGACCATAGCTGTTTACGTGGACGTTAAACAATAACACAACAAAAACATCTGGATCTATGCTGTTTGTTCTCTGTTCACACTATTTGCTTTCCTGATAGGAGAATCTCACCTCCAATGGGCACTACTCTAAAAAGAATTTGCTCTCCGAGGGCATAATCTTTCCTGCTCTCTGACCCTCTGAGAACAAATTCTTTTCTGTAGGAGTATTCACCCCCACCCCTTTGCCAGGAGAAGGGGAGGCAAGTACTACAGTCTACCGCATTAGAGGACCTGTCTAGGAGGTGTATAAATCAGCCAAGTAGCAAAACACAAGAAAAGAACAGTGACCAGTTAATGTTTTACTTCTTTTGATCAAGGCCTATCTGTCATGTATATAAGATGCTCAAATCTCATCTAAGGCTGCACTGAACACATTAGCAATTACCAAAATTGATATTTTCATCAGGTTTGTCCATATCAAAGCATTGCTTACCCTAATGTGCTTAACTAATGAGACACCTAAAAAACATTAATTTTCCATTGCTTACCTAATGCGCTTAACTATTGGTACACCTAAAAACATCAATTTTCCATTTGGGACAAATGGAAAATTATTGGTTTGGGTGTCCCAATACTTAAGCACATTTGGCAAACATGGTTTACATCTATACTATCTATTTGAATATAAGATGAGTGCTTAATCCCAAAAATCTAAATCTGTCTTTCAAATGTTTTTTTTTTTTTTTCATTCCAAAAAAAATCCCAAAAATCTAGACCCCTCTTACAAGATGGATCTAGATTTTTGGGAATCGCTTTGGAAGACGAGACCCTATCTTGTAGCTGAATTATACAAGACTGATTTACATATTTGGGGGAGACATCCTGCCTTACAGCTAAATTAATACAAGGGATAAATCAAATGCAGTTTTGTTCAAAGAGCTCAACATGGCCATTACTTATTAAAAGGTCCGTCATATTTACCTCTCTTTAGCCTTTGTCTGAAAAACATATCCTAACGTGCTTAAATATTGGGACAACTAAAAAACATTAATTTTCCAATTTTTAAAAAAAAAGGATAACTAATGGTTTCAGGAGTCCCAATACTTAAGGACATAGGGTAACTGCATTTATCATATGACGTCGCATCTGAGAGTGTAATAAAGCCATGCATTAAAGACGATAATCCACTAGTAGATTAAATATGTAAATTACGTCGTAACGTTATGCGTTGACGTCCATAAAATGTCACGTATTCTAATGGCAAAATCGTGACATTTTAGTGAAAAATTTGCTAATACAATGCAAGTTTAGTTGCATATCATAAATAGAATCTTGCATTCGTGCTCCTGTATTATTGAATTTATTAAACTCATTGGTGAAAATGATAAGATGCTCGGCAAAGCCTCGCATCTTATAATTTTCCCCAACTCGTTTAATAAATTCAATAATACATGAGCACTCATGTAAGATCCTCTGTTTATTTAAAGTTCTGTAAATTTCGCCCTTTCTGAATCAAAAACATCTTTCTAGCACATGTCAAGAAAACAGTGGTAACTGAATGATGAATTATTTAGGTTTTATAATATTATGTGGAAAAATCAACAAGGATTACAAAATAACAAAGTATACATAAGTACTTGTGAGCTAGATCACAGCACAACATGTTTCTAAAAGTCTTGGTGTTTTCCAAGGGTGATTTTAACCCTTTTCTGACCAGTGGACTTGCCCATCCATATTATTTGGATGAGTCCATTTCTTGTTTTCGGGGTTTCTGGTATGTTTTCATTTTAATTGTGCTTTGCACAGAAATTCCTGCAAGCAAACAGTGTAAACCCTGATCAGATGCCACACTCTGTGGCATCCTATCTAGCTCTGCACTGTTTACATACGTCCCCATAAGTTTACTGTTTTGAAAGGGCTAAACCATTTTTGTATCCCCATATACAATAGGTTGTATTTGACTGAACTTTGAATGATGTGAAAACATCAGTCACAGCGTAAAAACATCCAAGAAAGTCATGCCCTCTATCTCTAAATTATCAAAGTACTATACATAAAAGAAAGATTTAGAATTTCCCCTTTATGGCTAGAAATGATAAATGCCATGTTTTTGCGCAAATCTGAATTGTTTTTTTTCAATGCAGGGCACCTTTTTTTTCTTTTTGTCGCACCTGCTTTAGCAAGATGCGATATAGGCGTCCGGTTTTCCGTCTGTCCGTCCGTCAGACCGTCTGTCCGTCCGTTCACAATTTACGTCGACCCTGGCGTTAAGATTTGCGAAGTTAATTTCTCCAAAACCACTGCACCCATGGTTCTCAAATTTCATATAGAATATAACCAGACTACACGGCTTCAGTTTAGAGAAATTCGGTCTGGTCGAGAATTAAAGATGGCCGCCATGGCTAAAAATAGCAAAACAATAAAATCAACATTCACAATTTACGTCGACCCTGGCGTTAAGATTTGTGAAGTTAATTTCTCCAAAACCACTCCACCCATGGTTCTCAAATTTCATATAGAATATAACCAGACTACACAGCTTCAGTTTAGAGAAATTTGGTCTGGTCGAGAATTCAAGATGGCCGCCATTGCTAAAAATAGCAAAACAATAAAATCAACAATTTCTCTGGAACCACTAGGTATAATTGGCTGAAATTTGGCATGGAACAGTAGGACCTTGTTTTTGAAAATAATAAAAATGAAGAAAAAATTATAATGGAATTAGGTCACAGTGACCTACTTTTGGTTAATGAGCCCAATTTTTGCTGGAATGCTAATAAATTCAAGACCATTAAATGGACTTTGCTCAAATTTAATCTGAATGATTCCTGAATATTTTTTTTTCAAATTTGTGAGAACATACCATCCATGATGGCCACCAGCTGTTGTTACTAAAAATAGCAAAAACATGCAAATGACAATATCTCAGGAATCCATAAATGGATTTGGACCACTCTTGTGTCAGAATGATTCTTGCATAAAGCTATTTAGGTTTTCTAATTTTCAGATTTTGCTTTCACTTTCTTCTCACCATGACCTCTGTTTCTTCTCTCCATGACCTCTACTACTGTAGAAGCACAATGCAGGTGCGACATAGCATTCCGCGGAATTCTTGTTTAATGCTACTGAATGTAAAAGACATCCAAGACAATTTTGTCAAATATTTAGATTAAAACATATTCGGGACCCTATAGTAACAATCAGCTCGTACACATATCTAATTCTGGTTGGATACTACACACTTCGATTATCTTAAAGACATGCTGCTGACCATATTGGATGTCTGGAGATGCCGTGTAACACAACCCACTGCACTGTCACCTAACTCAGGTACAAAGGAAAGAAATAGCACTAATGTCTCCACAGAAAAATCTCTCAAGCAAAATATCATTTAAACACTTGAAGCGCCAAAAATGAAAACAGTCAAAATTCGCAAACACCGTAGACCCAGATAATGTGCCTTGTCATGAGCCACCTCCTCTGGATCTACACCTTTGCCCTCTAGTCTTTGTGATGTCAGTTTGATATGGCTTTGACTAAAACAATTTTTTGAAATTTTGCACAGGCAAAATTTGTCATCTTTTCTGGCACTTAAAGGGCTGAAAAGGACTGTCTCATGACTGACTTTGTGCATTAAGTGACTTTTCTGAGTTTACTACTGAATGTATGAGACAACTGTTTGTGACTAAAATAAGAAAATTATTACATGTATATGATAACAATATGATAATAACAAAGCAATATATACAGACAAAAGTAAAAATTATTGAAATAAGTTACTATGGTAGTGAGCATGCATACACAAAACCTAATGACATAAATGGTATAAAACAAGGAAAAATAAGTTTCCAATGGCAAACAATAACAGAGTGACAGTTAAGCCAATAAATTGGTTATGATAACTTGAAGCCTTTTTCATACTCATTAAGTTGGCAATTTCTATGTTTTCATGTATCAAGCTAGAGATATGATTTACAAAGTTTTCCAGATTTTAAGGAGAAGTTTGTGCCATTTTTCATCCTCATTGCCATCCATTCTAAAAATGAGCTGTGACATGACAAAACCAACAATGTGGTTGTGCCGGCACCCCTGTGCAGACTCGGATCAGCCTGGGCATCTGCCCAGTCTGATCAGAGTCTTCGCTGTCCGCATGGAGATAGCTTAGACTCTTAGCTACCCTTTGAGCACTTAACGAAGAGTCTGCCCAAAACTGGGTGACTGCCCAGGCTTATCTGAATCTTCACTGGGCACACCACCACATTGTTGGTTTTGTGTGTCGTGGCTCAAACTGGGACTCCAAAATGATTGTGGTAATTGTCTTAAGAATGGTAAATTTTGCCTGGCAAAAAATCAATTGGCAGTGCTGCTTTCTGTTAAAACCATCCCAAAATTTCAGCTTATCTGCTGCTCTGAATGACCTTTATAACTCCATTGTAACTCGAAACTGAAAAATGAGTCTTAACTTCCTACCCTAATTACTCAAACATCTCGAACATTTCTATTATGGACTTTCCCATCTTTGAAGTTAGGAAATCCCATTTGTCTAAATGGCGGGGCATTAATTTTATAAAAGGGTTGGCAACAGAGGAGTAACTGGTGAGGGGAGCAGTCTGATACTTCTTTAAGCGTATGAGAGCAGCCCCCTGTTTCTCGGCCATTTTTACAAAAATAATAATTATAGCTGCAAGTATACATGAGAGCCATGCAAATATGAAAAGATGCCTTAAACATAAAGACTACAACCAGTCTGCTAATGTGTAGGCTGGTCTTAGGCTTTCTTGTATGCAAAGAGGCAAGTCGGCATAAACTGTACAAGTTATAGCCTTTCTGTGTGCTCCATGACCATTATACACGGGCCATAGCCCAATAACAGCCTTTTAAGTATGTTTCCACCGTAAGCAATATATACAAAGGAAGACATTACAGTCATGCATAATAACTATGATAAGTTGTGGCAAAATCTAGATTATGTTATATGCAAACCGCATCAGTCCAAACCAGTCTGCACATATACTACCTCGTAAAAGGCATTTATCATGCATCTGCTGCAAAATTCACCTGATAACATGGGTATGATAACATGATGTGATATCATGTCACTTCAGAACTGTGCTTGCAAAAATGTTATCAGGCAATGCCTTAAGAAGCGATCTGAAGATGATAGGCTACATCTTGACATTGGCCATGAGAACAGCGTTCGATTGGTTAAATGACGTCAGTGACTTGCATCACAACGCATTCACGATGTCAACAAGTTCGGACAAAACTGTGTTTGCTTTTCATTTGTTTGACTGTTTTTACACTGTAAAATCTTCATTGCATGACAAAAAGAAAGCCATGATAGTGTCTTTTGATATCAAGTTTATCAGGCTTGACCAGAAACACGTTGGACTGACTCGGCAAGCCTCGCCAGTCCTACGCTGTTTCTGGTCTTGCCTGATAAACTTGATATCAAAAGACACTAACATAATTTTCTCTATAAGACATAATTCCATTCCAACTTGGAAATTGAAAATCCAAACTTCTGCAAAAGCATAGCCAAAATATTGTTGTGTTTCATTTCTTGTAGTGACATTCCCAAAGTGGCTCAGCGGTATGTAACCATAGTTGAGCTAAAATATTACAAAACTTTTCAACTTGTATCTGTCTGAAATTTTAAGTTAAAAAAAAATCATTTGATAAAAAAAAAAAACAATAAAGGAGTTCTTATAAAGCCAGCAATTTCAGTTTGACCACTTTCTGAAGCTTTGTGGTAACTCCACTTGTTCTTTTACTTTAACCCAAAACTATCTGGACATAATTAAACAGACAGGTCGGCACAAACTGTTTGCATATGGCTTAAAGTATATGGGTATACCCTCATGTTTTTCACCATTTTTCACAAAGGGGGGCAACTTCTGTGACTTCCTATTTGCATTCCTGATTGACAAATGCCTTGCAAAATGGGGTCAACTCTTAAAGGAAAGAAGCAAATTCTTTTCTGTATGAGCTGACCCCCTATGAGAAGGGAGACAAAAAATAAAACTGGCGGAGTTACTCCCCCTGAACGTGTACCCATTAACATGAAAATAGATTTTGCCAATACGACACTCATAAACATATAATATGAACAAGCCACTTGTTAGTTCAATAATTGCGCTTCTTTCAAGGAATGTTGAAACATGAATTGCACCATAAATTTATATACTCATTGACCCAGTTATCGGTGTTTACCAGTTACCGGTGATTTCCGAAGTGCCTCTCAAATTTTGTTTACATCACAGCGATTTGCATACCCAACGTTTTTGGTTTTCAGCAGTCAAAATCTCCCGCTAACCGTCAGCCCTTTAACTCATGAAAATTAGATTTTTATTTTTTAATTACTGATATAATAAACATAGTTTATAAATCAATTAAGATCACCGGTAACTGGGTAAAGGAGCATAAACCTTGTACCTGTACAAAAATGTACAGCTGTGTGCCAAAATTGGAAGCTGGTGAATAAAAAAAATCCATATATTTCCCTGCAAATTTTTCTGCTCTTTTTCATGTAGGAGTTTTATTTTGAAACACTTTCACCAAATACATGAAAATAACTTGTTTCAACTATACAAATGATAAATATAAGGCTGTCAGGCCGTCTGTTTTTTATACAGTATTCAAGAAATTTTCAATATTTTTTTTCCCCATAATTCTATATCATCATTAATGGAAATGGGAAACAGCTAGTGATGGAAAGAAAAGTTAACAGCAAATAATGTATATTTTGTTTATTTTCCTAGTGTAGCTTTTTAATAAATAGTTTTGCAGGTTGCATGTTGATGTAGCTTTCTAGTAATTCCATGCCTATACAAAAATGTAGACAATGAATAAATAGAAACACATCAAATTAAGTGAAATGGCTTCTATTGTCCTTCATATATGGCACAAAGCTGTATACATAACAAAGTCAAAGGTCAACTTAATTACAGTGCAATTCATTGCATATACAAGCTTGATAAAATACGCATATCCTTTAACAACTGAGACCTAACATCACTGACCAAATAAATACAAATGGAAGTGGCTCTCAATATGAGAGAGAAGCTTTTAAATGGAGTTTCAAATACCGAAAGAATTCTGAGATAGTTTTTTTCTTTTCCCTATAAGAAAGCTGTTGTGACCCCTAATTAACCTTTACAGCGCTAAAACAGCCGGTGACAAAATTTACATCTCCAAATTTTTAAGAAACTATTTTATCCAAGCTGTACTGTATTATGTACAAAAACTAGAGGGCAAACAGTGTAGATACAGATGAGGTGGCTCATAATGAGCTGCCTCATCTGGATCTACACTGTTTGTTAATTCAATTTTCATTTTAGCACTATAAATGTTAAACGTGTCTCACTAAAGTGCTTCAAACCAAGGTTCACTACATGCTACCACAGAGAATCAACTATTTATCTCAGCAATATTATTGAACTCCTCCTTACTTGAAACACGGCTCGGCCATTATAGAAACTCACAAGGATGACTCCTTAACATCTCTGGCTTTGACATAAAAGTAAACTGTCTCGATGTCATATAGACTTTGGAATATTATATATGTAAATTTTATGAACAATGATTTGCATCCATGATTACATAAAGACTTTAAAATTATAAAACAGTACTGTAAAACTGATGTCTAATTTTCACACCTGACCCTGAGGTTATAAACACTTGAGTACATTCTCGAACTCAAAATAAAGCACACTGACAGGCTGCTTCCGAGCACATGCTTGGAAGCAGCCAATCAGTGTGCTTTATTTGGAGTTTGAGATTTTTCTCAAGTTTTATAACCTCAATCACTAGATGTGCTACTTTGAAATTAATGTGAATGGGTACACAATCATGTTTATCCGCCGTATTTTCTGCTGGCGACAATTCTTGTGATTTCATGTTTGTTTACAAGATAAACCTTTCCAAAATGAAGTCTACTCTGTAAACAAAGAGTTTGCCTAATCCATTGCATTCTGGGTATTTTATGTCTGCTGAAATTGTCATCCGCAACAAAAATCAAGAGTATTTTGACAATATTGGTCTAACTAACTCTTGCAGAAATGATGTCTAAGCAACAAACAGTTTGGATCTCTGATCAGGCCCCACCTTTGTGGGGCCTGATCTGGATCCAAACTGTTTGCCCAGATACCCCTAAAGGAGTATCCTGAATGGAATGGGTTAAGCGAAAGCAAGTTTCCTTTCAGAGTTGACCCCTATTGACAAAGGTGGCAAAAATATTAGAGTGCTTACCTTGAAAGTGTACCCTTCAACTGTAAATATATTCTTTGATTTTTAGAAACAAAATCAAATTCTTATTTGTGCTGCACACATGTCTATAGCCATGAAGTCAACTACAGTAGAACTTCAATGGCTCAAACCCTGATGACTCGTTAACCCTGCCTGGCTAGAACTCATTCCTGGGTCCCAAGGGTTCGATTTATATAGAAACTTACCCTGGATGGGTAGAACTACCTTTGGCTGGAACTAATTTTCATGGTCCCAAGCCTGTTCTAGCCATTGAAGCTCTACTGTATTTAACAATTTACATCAAATAACAATGGTTTCGCATTTATACAAATATTTTATAATACGGAAAAAAAAATCAAGGAAAACATGAGCACCCTTGGAGTTGCAAGAATGGTCCGATGCCACAGCATTTCTTGATCTACCGTAAAAAATCTAAGTAGTGGAAGAGAGAGGTCTGAGCAAACTGGAGTTTCAGATCAAACTGAACCTAAAGGTACAGTCTGAACAGAGTCTGCATGGTTTGCATTCCATCTGTGTCTGTTCACCCATTGCATTCTGGGTATTTTTTGTCGTCTGCTGAAATTGTCGTCTGCATCAAAAATCAAGAATATTTTGACAATATTGGTCTATCTCTTGTAGAAATGATGTCTAGGCAGTAAACAGTTTGGATCTCAGATCAGGCCACACATTTGTGTGGCCTGATCTGGATCCAAACTGTTTGCCCAGATATCCCATCCCGATTGGAATGGGTTAACAAAACTGTTCCTTTTTTTTTTTTTGAGAATAATGGTACATGTAATTATTTTAGTGTCCTAATTTTAAATTTTTTACGGTAATCAGCATACAGACATGAGCTAAGTACACCACAATATAATGGTCTGCAATCTAGAAGTATTCAGTCCCAGTTACAATTTTAATGAAAAAATGTATACATCAAAATGTCAATCGTAACCAGATTGACAAATGAAATGGCACAATGTCATCAACTTATGTGAATATCAAGGACTTGTACTTTTTTTTCTTTTTTTAAATATCCAAATCTGCACACCTTACTGCATCTTTTAAATTCCACACAGAGGTTTCCATGGCTTTTATCTGCACTTATACCAGTTCTAACAATGCTGTCATAGTCACATGGTGTCAGAGTAAGAAGCTGAGAGTTTATATTTAATGGGATATATATATCAAGTGAGGGGTGTAAGATAATTCTATGATAACATTTGTAATTTCACCATAAAAACTTATGTCCCTGTCAATATGAAGCTCATATTAAGAAGCCACCAAATATTTATCACAGTGAACTTTGCCACTCTAAAGAACAGTCATGACACATTTTTTATGGAATTCACACTCTTCTTATCCTGAGCTATGGCTTATTTAGTTGCTTCATTTTTGTGGAAGTAACTATGTTTTCTTGTGTGTGTGAGTGTGTTAGTGTTTTGTTTTTTCTCATTTTTTTTTCATTATCTCATAAGAGTCATGGTGTGGTTATGCCTATTTCACAACAGGCTTGACTAACAAACCAAGCTAAGATACCATATTCCATCCATTTCTTCAGATTCCTGCACCTCAGTCCGAGACCATGTGACTCCTGCTTACAATGTTCACCATGCACTCTGCTCAACAGTGATGAAATATACAAAACAGATTATGTACACATATTACAAGAAAGTTATATAGTAGGCCATAGTTAACAAAGCAACTGTTCAAGCCATGTAATAGATTAAATAAAGGTCTTACTCCGGCAGTTACTGCTAACTGCATATGACATAAAACCCTTTCCTCGTAACATAGTACAATTGCAAGCCAAAATCTCACGAGGACTTTTGAGTTGTGTTTTCTTCAATTTTTCCACAGAAAATATTTTGTTGGACTCAATAGAATAACCTCAATGAGGATTCTAATGGAAATTCACAAATATGTGCTTTTGTGGTTCACAGAAAAATGAGCTGTGCTATACATAATGGGTCATTAAAACCCATAACTGAAATGCCAAATACAGTCAAGTCTTGATATCTCAAACACTGTTATCTAAAAGCATCCTCTTATATCAAAGAATATAGTTTGGGCACTTATTTACATTTTACATTTTTACATTATCTAACACTTATGGTATCTCAGAGTAAATTTTCTGGTCCCAGAAAATTTGCTTTGAGATATCAGAAGTTTCGGTCGAAATTCAACTTTGAGATATCAAGAGTTGACTGCATTCAGAAATGTGTGCATATATGCAAATCTGCTGTTCTGACACATAATGTATGAGCATGAGAAACTTAGAAATGGACCGTGACAGTGTGAATATTAAACATTTACTACTGCAATAAAGAACCACTACGTAGAATGCAGCTCAAATACAAGCTGTCACCAAACACTATAGCTCTTCTGAACTTTAACTTACCCATCTCAAAACATTTTTCCGAAACATCCAAATGTAGACACATAATACCCATGCTGTGGTGACAAACTTAAAGTCATAAAGTTTCATACAAATAATCGTAAATAAAAAAATATTCCCCCGTAACTTTCAGCATATCAGAAGTTCTGGTACAGTATCATACAAAGCATTAAGCCACATTTTAATATTGTAAGCAGTTGTAATTTACAGAAGCACTTGAAATGAGAATGTACAATTTAACAAGATGAACCTACATAATACTATTGGTAGCTGCGAAATTAGCTGAGTATCATATACTATATACAAATATTGCATCCATTAAATAACTCTCATCTAACTGGGCTGGATCAAGAGAAAATGGTGTTTTCCATCTAGATAAACAGCAAAGACCCAGATAAGGTGGGTACAGAGTCTGTTTAGTGACTACATGATTCAGTTTCACAAACACAAGTCCTTCCAAATAAACAGTTAAAAGGCAGTCATCAGCAGCAGATACAATCAAATTCCACATCCTGCCCCAAACACCAAATGGGAAAAGATCCTGATCAGTACAGATTTTAATTTTTGCACACAAAATCACTGGACACAGCCCAATTAGTGCTAGTTTGAAGCAAATGTTTCTTTGGACTACACAAATCTATTCTTTCAAACTCTGGACCTGTTTTGGCATTTACAACTTGGCCTACCATGCACATTCTCCATACATTTATGACTTGAAAGCAGATATACAAACCAGTCTAGTACGAAGCTGAATATGTCCAACAATTTTATATGGGACTTCAAGGCCTCTGCTTTTCATTTAGATAACTCCAAAACCTAAGCTACACGTTCCTTTGCCATTATTATACTTGAGTTCTTGTGGTAGGGGTGGGGGAATAGGGCTGTTGACTTTTCAAAACTTTTTAAGGTATACTGTTTTGTCCTTATTTCTTGGTTCCATTTTATAGCCACCTCATACCTGTTTATAATTAAATAACAGTGTTTCACTGTTTCTGTTTCAAATAGGAAGGCTGGCTCTTTTCCAAAAAACAATAAAATGGAATTAAAACAGAAGTTTAGTTTAATGAAATTGGTCAAAAATATCCAGATGGTAACCATCAGTTACTGATTCAATGAACACCCTGAATATTTACCAACAAATGGTAAAAAGGGTAATAAAAATTTCTCTGATAAAATTTATGTAACTGATCCAAACAACAAACTGAACATTTTACCCACAAATGGTGATAAGGCTATATTGATTTTATGGCATAAAATTTTGATTAAGAAATTTGGTACTTGAAAGAGAGCTTGAAACAAAATGAAGAAGACTCATCACCCAATTAATGTGGTATTTTAACTTCTTTCATTTATATGCTAAGGACTTTTAGCTATCTGATTTCTTTCTCACTCTCTTATGTTAAATGACAATAAACATTTGCTCTTTTTCAGCCTGTACTAGATCTAATTCAGCTTGCAGACATGAACTTTCCATTTTGTTCATTTAACAATATTGTCCAGAACCATGTGAGCTTCTAATTACCCATGTGAGCTTTTATCTATCCATCAGGGGCTTACTTACCAAAAGTATTTTTCACATCATTTATACAGTCCAAACATACATTGTCTACAAACAGCATGAGTTATTGTTTGTTCATATTGGTCTTTAAACAATGACCATGACTATGAAGGAGACAGAGCGTATGACTGGTCTAATTTTGGAGGTAAACTTTTATCATTCTTTTTATAATATATTGTGGGATCAAATATAATCACCCTTGCTGAAGCAATTTAATAAGACCCCACGCACATATATGGAGTAAAAAGAACAGCTTTATTTTTGCTTCCAAAATTTCACTTATCCCTGCTCTGAGGATACTTGGTCAAGCAACAGGTACTATCAGAGAATAAGTATATCTGTACAGAATTATCATTATACAAGAACGCTCATGCAAGTATAAAAATATTATATCTTAACAAGCACATCTTAAGATCAGTTACAAAGGACAGAATTATACTTCATAAAGTGTATGGATTAAGTAATGCAAAACAGCACATCAGCTTGGGCTAGGACAGCAGTAACAGCCAATCAATGAAATCTAGATGTCCCTCCTATACATTTTATACTACATGTGCATCCTGTTCTTATGTTCATCTGAATGGCATAAAAGTTTGTCCCAGCCGAAGCCCAGGTGGTTTTACATGGTGGTCAATGACACAACTGACAACACAGCTTTCAAAGCTAAACATCAATACTTTAACAAATTAGTATCTTACCTGAAGAAAACATTTAACCTGATAATGGTGAAAGTTTTAGCTTTGCCAGCTATTCATACTCAAGACATTTCCTGAATGATGATGTATTTGCTAACAATGCAGACCCAAAACAGACTGCTCCAAAAATGAGCAGTCTGATTGGGATCTTCATCATTTGCTTTTTTTCTTTTATTACATCTTCTATTTGCAAAAACCCAACCTTCCATCTATAACAGGCTAAAGGCAAACCAACTAAAGTGAAATGCTTTCAATTTATGAATGAAATGCCATTTTTCAAAGGCTATCAGCAGGTTAGAAGACTTTCTCCTTTGGTTAGAATTCTCTGTTTATGTGTAAATTAGTTAGAATAGTTATGCTAATGAGACAGGGATGAATTTTCTTTCAAGTAGTTTTATAAATAGAAATTTTCATGATATTTACAACAAAAGGCATTTTTTCAAATGTTAGTCTTGAGAATATAATGCAAATATTAGTAAAATTTGTTTAAAAACTAGTCTGATCTTGTGAGCATGAAATGTCAAAATGTTCACTTTTGGCCTAAGATTATCTTTGCAACACTGACCATTAAATAAAGCATATTCCATACCACTAGAAGTATTTGCTACATCTTCCCCTTTGTTTTCTTTTTCTGATAATGGCACTGTTGATTTGGGCTTTACCTCTGTTGTTACCTAAGTGGATAGTTAAAAAATGTACCAGTTCGCAAATGCCTCTTGTCACAACTGCATGTAGCAAACAATTCCTGTACTATAATTTGCTGAAACATTTACTTCCAAAATTCCTCAATGAGACTTTTACACCTATTCAATGTTGCAGCTTAATCCTGATCACCCCCAAATTATACATCTACACAAAAAATAGAACAAATATCTGAGAAAAAATATCAAAAGCCATCATTATCTTAAGTTCTGTCAATTTCAAATTATTGAATGATCTAGAGTCAAGTATACATTATCATAATTTAGAGAGAAAACATGATACAAATATTCTACATTAAAATATTGTCGAGTAAAAAGCCTGATGAAGCATTTTTATAACTGTCTACTTTTCTTGCTCATTCTTGCATGTCCTCATTAACGATTTCTTTCACATCCCCCTCGAACTCGCTAAGCCGTCTCTCAAGTGATGCTATCTTTTTGTCCTGTTGTTTCACCAAGCTTCGTAGTTCAGCCATATCCTTAAGTACCTGTGCAGCATCAAAATCCTGAAATATTTATACACAATTATTATACGCATGTTTATGCATATAGTTATAAAACCGGGGCTGTATTTACAAAATGACTTAAGTGGTTGCTAGGTTGTTGCTAAAGCTGAATTTCTATGAAGGAGATTCCCTACAACTATGAAATTGCTCTGAAGGAACAGTCTGTAAAACGACTTAGCAACGAAGGAACAGTCTGCAAAATGACTTAGCAATGACTTAAGTTGTTTTATAAATGCGGCCCCTGAACTTCTCCACCAATAAGTTTTGTTCATACAGTACCAATCAAACTTATGACATTGTTTCCTACAAAATCCAGTTGCAAAGCCATTTTCTTCTGTGATGAAATGAAATAATGATTTGTATGTATGATGCCGTAACCTTTAGAGGGCCATAATATCAGCTCAAAAGTTGCTTCTCAAAATTTCAAATGTTGCATCTCAAAATTTCAAATGCTGTATCAGATCACAGAAGCTTGAAGTTTTATGTTCAATGCTGCCACTAAACATCCAGGCTATGAGCCATTTTGAAGAAATGGCCAGGTATGCAAGCTTGTGTTCCGACTCCACTATGGTCTCCAGTTTCTGGTGTATCAACGTCACTCAGCAACATCAACAGATTCAATTACAGGAAAACGAAGTGATTCTGCGGATAACGATCCTCTTAAATATACAACTTCCTACTCTGTCCAATAATCAAACAACAAAGTCGCCGATCAGACTGTGCGGATGTGCAAACTAATCTGCATCTTTGTTGTTCGGAAAGTCAGTACATGTATGCCTCAGTCAACAAATGAAAATTTTACGTTACTGCGTAGTTTTGACGTTCACACGAACCTGATGACGTCATTTTCATCATGTTTGTTTCAAGTTTTCGCTCGTGAGAAACGTTTTGACGGAAATTAGGACAAACAAAATGTTGTAAATACATGGAAACAGTGATTCAACGACATTGGTCGTATCTAGAAGAGTAATTGAATGATTTCGCTGATGTGTGATTTTCAAAAGCGTACAAGCACATGCTCAACTTTGGCGCAACAGTAAACCGGAAATTGGACACCGAAATAGCGACGAGATTTTGTGTCAAATTTTGAATTCAAGATTACAGCACCGCATAGACCATAACTGAACAAATTTATCACGATTAAAGATACATTTTGAAACGAAGTTTACAGGTAAGAAGTTTGCTTTTGTTGGGGTGGTTCTAAGTGACAGTTTAAGCAGTCCAAAAAATCGAGGCATTTTGCTTGCATACCTGGCCATTTCTTACCTATAAACTGATTCAAGTTAAGTTAAAGTTAGTTAAAGTCAAGTTAAAAGGGTTTTGAGTTTCTTTTTTTTTTCTTTTTTTAGCATAGAACTTCAAGCGCCTGTGATCAGACTGAGAATTCTGAGATGAGGCGGGTCAAAATGAGCCGCCTCATTTGGATCTATGTTGTTTGCACATAATTTTTTTTTTCATTTTTTGATGCCTTAAGTGTTATGGCAACACTGTTTCATACAAATTCAGTTGCAAAGCAATTTTTTTCCTGGTGAAGAAATGAGATAATGATAATGAATTGAATGTACAATGATTTAAAATTAGCAAAAAAAAAGCTCCAGATGCAAAACAAGACAGTGAATTAAAATGAAATTTGAAGCCATCATATCTCAGCATAGGACACTGATGCATGACAAAACAGGGACCTACAATGAAACTGAAAGTCATCTAATTTCAGCATATGATAAACAGCCTTAACTTCTTCTTAGCTACACCAGACCCCAAGATAGAACATTTCATGGTAGTAATTGCTAATCCTCTGTATGAACATATAATTTGTCCTCACTTTAGGCACACCTGGTAAACTCACAATTCTTTTCTCACATGGACATTAAAAATTCAAGCTTAGCAAATGGACTGTCAAAATATAATAATGATATTATAATGATATTCAACTCGTATGAATGTAAAAGACTATTCGTACAAAGTTTCAGCTTGGTAAAAGGTTAACAGGTGGAGTTATCACTAAACTTTCGAAAGAGGTCAGACCATAATTTCTATTTTGTGATTATTCCATCAGGACCCAGTTGTTCAAAACTAATGATGTTAGTTAACGAGACAAAAAAATTCAAAATGAATTATAAGCAGTTTGCCATAAAAATGTGAAGAACTTTTGCACTGCAAAAGTTCCTCACAGTTTTTGGCAAAAAATGTAAGCCCTCTTGATTTGGGTTGTACTGGAAGAATAACGAATCACTGAGTAACGTCTGTTAAGCTGACAATGTATTTTACAACCGGGACCTGATCTCTTATTTCAAAGCAAATACTGTACACAGATATATTTTTTGAATATACAAGTCAAATACAGTGATTTTTTTACAAATCTCCTTCTTTGAGTCCCAGGACTCACAAGACCTAAAATCTTTGCATCCCAAGCTCAAGGGTTTGCATCTTTACTGGGATGCAAAAGCAATATTTTCTCTGCATCCCAAACTTAAAGGGCTTCAAAGGACAAGCCCTATAAGTAAAAAATAACCAACGTCAAGCTCCTGTGGTCACAGGAATAAAATAAATCACCTGTTGTCTCATTGTCAGACAGCGTATTGGATTTGGAGACGTTCGTTGTCATTTCGGATTCGAAGTTTGATCGGTCGCATCATGATCTGCAACATCTGGCCTTGCGTGTTTGTCTTGCCCAAGAAGACCAAATAATGTTTGCTGCTTTGAATCAAGTTTGATCTTTTTCTTGTTTTTTTCGGAGGCATGATTACTTATTGACTCGGTGTATTAATAAAAGTTTGCACTTAGGTAAAAGACATCACCGTGGTTGATAATACTATGTTCCTCCGGTACTGGACAACTACTATTGATTATTGGTGTTACAGGTAGACTTCGGTATTTAGCGGGAGTAGGAAAGACTATGGTACTGTTTTTTACCAGTAATATAACAATCTGCTAATGCACCGTTGCTATATTCTTAAAACGAAAGTAGCTTTGTAAAAGAAACCGAAATCGGAAGTTGGACTACCGATCGGCTATTTTTATGCGTCCCGGAACGCAGCCAAGGAAATATTTTGCGTCCTCTGGGAAAATTATGCGTCTAAGACGCAGGACGCAGGGGTAAAAAAATCACTGAAATAGCACTATTATATTTTAAAATAACCCAAGTTGGAATGGAATTGTGCATTTATCAGGTGTGCTAGAACTATTGACATGCCACAAAGAAAATGAGTTGAAAGATGATATGGCTATCTTAGATTTATCCTTAGCCATTTCCCTTATATGTGAGAGTGTCTGACATTTTGAGCCTTATGGAGCCAAAAATCGGAAATTTTGTTTTTAACATCTTCATATTTAGCAGTGCTTCCAGAATAGATTTCGAGAAGCACAAAGAAATAGCACTAAGGATAACTACAAAAGCGAACACAATTCACACCTACCCAATTTTTTGTTTTCATTTCATTGATTGGATACAGTTTACATACTAGCTATTCTGACTGGTTTGTGGCATCGCTTTTCAAAGATCTTAAAAGCGGATATTCTTAAAAGAGCGTAGATGAAGAAAATTAAAGACGCCGATAGACGTATTGAATCACTCTATTTCAGATGACGTTTTGAAATTTATTATTCAGTGTGAGGAAATCCAATCAAATTCACGTGCAAATTTTATGATGTCACTTTCATTTCATGTTTTATGCTGTCAACGTCGCACCTCCACATGGCTCAAAATGTCAGACACTGTCACATATTGTGCACTGCATACAAAGCTACCGAAAATAAATTTGAGCAAAAATATCTACATTGAAAACAAAACTATTCAAATATTGGAAGTTTGCAATCTCTGAGATTTTGAAACAGCTCAAACTTTAATTAAATTGTAAAAAGTAAATTGTATCATGTAACCTCTTCATGATTTTTTCATTTATTATTATTATGTTTTGTTTGTTTTTTTGTTTTTTTTTGTATGTCATGAACTAAAATATAAATCTAAATGAAGATAGAAATAAAATCAAACCAAACAAAATAAATAAATAAAAGCAATAATGACAGAAAAGATAATTAAACAGAACACTGAAAAGTCCAGTAAAATGAAAATCAAGGAGGTCTGAAAAAATGTGAACCTTTGGGTTATTTAAGCATCACTAAGTGCAAAGGCTATTCATAGAGTACTGCTTCTTAGCTTATCAACCAAATGACTTATAGTCTTTATTACAGAATATTGCATCCATCAAACTTTTAACATAAATTGAGTGATTTAATCCAGAAATAAAACATCTTTGAACATACTCTTGGCTAAAGACAATGTATAGCTTTTCAGAAGGGAGTTACATTCTTAAGAGAAATGTTACAGGCTCTATCATATTACTTCTAATAAACTCCCCCTCCCCAATAAATGCCCCAACTGAGAAAAAGGTGGCTTTATGTCACTAAGACTGGCTTTAAATCACTATTTTCTTTTATTCCTTGCCCAAGTTATTTCTATAAAAATGCAATTATGGGTGACGTGAAATGCAATGCCTGGGCATTTATTATAAGTAATACTGTGTGAAACACAATGCTTAGGCATTTATTATAAGAAATACTGTTATGTCAAATTCTGATATACATCTAGCAGAAAATAGCATATTTATAATTCATGGTAAGCATTTTAACCTGAGTGTTGGTTATAAATACCAAGAGGTACTACTAGCTGAGGCCAATGCACTAAAATCTATAAATGAAACAAATACAAGTGCATATTACTGTTTTCAAAACACAATGATATATCACCATAATCACTAATACTAATTTTACGCAGATAACTTGTGTATGAAAAGCAGTTTAATGGATTAAAAATCTCATTTTAATTTCTGTATCACACATGCAATATGTTAATACTTGTGATGTGTTAGTAAAGTTCCTTTATGTTCCGGTTGTCTTGCCTGAAAACGTGTCTCAAGGCATACCATATTTAACTGGTTGTAAGACTGGGTTTTATCATTCCAAAACAACCAAAAATATCTAAAAGTCTTATAAGATGGGGTCTTTCCGTCCAAGACAAACCCCAAAAGTCTAGAGATTTCTTACAGAAGGAGCTAGTGTTTAAGAACTGTTTTGGAAAGGAAACCCATCTTATAGCAAATAATTACACAGACTGCATGGTTAAATAGAGGATCTTACATGAGTGCTCATGTATTATTGAATTTATTAAACGAGTTGGGGAAAAAGATAAGATGTGAGGCTATGCCGAGCATCTTATCGTTTTCACCACCGAGTTTAATAAATTCAATAATACAGGAGCACGAATGCAAGATTCTATTTATCATATGACACTAAAATTGCATTTTATTAGCAAATTTTGCATTAAAACGTCACAATTTTGCCATTAGAAAACACGACGTTTTTATGGACGTCAACATATAACGTTACGAAGTAATTTGCATATTTAATCCACTAGAGGATTATCGTTTTTAATGCATGGCTTTATTACACTCTCAGATGCATCGTCATATAATAAAACATTTTAGGTCATTCTAGAGTAGAAAACTCTCTAACTTAGAACTGAATAAAATAGATCTGAGTTGTGAAGGCATCTGCAACTTCTCAGCTTTTATACACCCTGGCCAACACATGCATCGTCCGCTCAAAAACAACTGGAAGAAGCAAACTATAAATGTCCTGGTTAGAGTGCATACCGTATACGCAGTAATTTTTGCGGGTTCAAATTTTCGCGGTTAGGGGGCAAAAACATTGACATTAATTTTCGCGATTTTTAATTTTGGTGGTTAGCAAAATGTGCAAAAATCAAGATTGCTTGATTTTCATTTGAGCTAGTTCTTTCATTAACCCGCGGCCGCAGGTTAATGAAAGAACTGGCTCAAATGAAAAGTACCAGACTTTACTGAAGCAAACAGAAACAAAATATATGGACGCAGTGTCTACTGATAATACTTTGTAAGAAACAGGAAATTATTTTGTGATTTTCACATTCATGGTTTCTAAGTAACTGCGAAATACCCCGAAAAATGGAACACCGTGAAAATTATGGCGTATTCGGTATATGGGTATGTGCAATTTCAGGGGCCTTGAAACCAGTTCACCAACAATACACCTTGTTTAAAAGATAACTCTCTTGATAACTACACAATGGTTCTCCCAAGCTCTCAAAAGTCTATAACAAACTAATAAAACAAAGAAATAATTTACAATCATTATATAACTCCAGATAAGCAGATATGTCTTGGAATAGCTCTTTTTCTGGCATTTCTCAACGCATACATTAGAATTCCTTCCTCAAAGTAATCCTAATGGGATCTTATTGAGCATGTTTTTTATTCAACATCACGGGGGAAATGTCAGAATTTTATGAAACAGACTTTGCTTATCTAAAGCCCTGATTTTAAGGGATATTACTTGGAACACCCTTAACCCTGTTTGGTATTACTTATCATTAACTATGCCCTTTATCTTAATCAATAATTTAATATCACCTAAAATAACTTTAAATCAATCACAACAGTAATGGCACAAAGATGCATTACTTGTTCATTAATCAAACTACTGGAACAAAGTTAACAGAAATGTTTTAAGATGGCTAAATGTGTTCCAAAAAGCTGCATGTGCAAGCTAGTAGACTGCAAGCTGGGGCCGTATTCATAAAACGACTTAAGTGGTTGCTATGCTGTTGCTAAGGCTACATTTCTATGAAGGAGATTCCCTACAACTACGAAATTTGCTCAGGAGGAACAGTCTAACTATAAAGTTTGCTCAGGAGGAACAGTCTAAAAAGACTGTTCCTCCAGAGCAAATTTCGTAGTTGTAGGGAATCTCCTTCACAGAAATTCAGCCCTAGCAACAGCATAGCAACCACTTAAGTTGTTTTATAAATATGGCCCCTGGTGAATATACACACTGTTATAAGCGCTAAGAGTGTTTCAAGCAGGGGAAAAACAAATCAAAACCACAAGCTCTTTTCAATACCACTGATTCAAGGCTTTCATCTTTAATCTTTCTTAATTCATGTCATTTTATTTATTACCCATTTATAACCTGATAGTAAGCTCATATAAAAATATACAATGTGAAGTTTACTGTGAGCAAAATAATAGCCACTGCTCTTATACACTGAGTGTATCATACTCCGAAACAAATAATGTATACAAGTCAAAGGTCTGAATCAATAAATTCTGCAGAGGTGCAGATGTTTTTTCTTTTTATCCTACCTGCCACATATTGCTCAACTAAGTAAGTGGAAAATATCAAATTGATACTTATAAAGCCTGACTATGTAAAATATATGAGCTGCAACACAAGAAAACCAACAAAGTGGTTGTGCGCCCAGCGCAGACTCAGGTCAGCCTGGGCATCCGCCCAGTCTGATCAGAGTCTTCGCTGTCCGCATGGAGGTAGCTTAGACCCTTAGCTACCCTTTGGGCGCTTAGCAATGGGTCTGTTCGGACTGGGTGGATGCCTAGGCTGATTTGAGTCTGCGCTGGGCGCACAACCACTTTGTTGGTTTTCTTGTGTCGCGGTTCATATGTTAAAATCACCAGTACAAAGCTGCTAGCAAAATTCTAGCTAATTATGAAAGCCTTGATCAAATTACCAGTTAATCAATGACTGAGGCTTAACATGAAAGAAATCTACAAGTTTGGAATATGCTGTACCTAGTAAGAATTTTTGGCAGAGGCTTCTCAACTCGATACCTTATGGTCCTACATGTATTTGTAAATTTTTGCAATTATGAGCCAAATATTGGCCTTCACTAATTAACAATAGGTTTAAATTCTCGAGCAAAGCACCAAAAAGTAAAACTTGTTTGGGTAAAATCCATTTTAAAGTACAAGCAAGGAAAGGTAATTCAACATTTTTACTTTTTTACAGTCTTGTAGTATTTCCCCATGCAAAGCCTCAATCAAAACAAAAGCGTAAACAGCACATCTACTCCAAGCAAACAAACACCAGTGACATAATAACAAAACAAGAAATACACTTATGCTTGCTCCTCTTCTTCCGATGTATTAGCTTCGAACTGAGCAACTTTATCCTCTAATGTTTTTATTCGTCGCTCATGAGCTTTAACTATAAGTTTAAGCTTTCTTATGTCATCTAGAAGGCCTTGTGGGTCAAAATCCTAATCAAATCAAAATAATCAAACATAAAATACTGAAATTTAAAAAAATCTAAAACTTACCTGAACTGAAACTAAATATTTAAGGTAAATGAAATCATCTCAAGCACGGAACACTTGACAAGTGATTTAGCCTCCCTTTATCACACAAAAAAAACTGGTATCCCTGGTGATTAACTACATCTGGGGCCGTATTCATAAAGCAACTTAAGTCGTTGCTATGCTGTTGCTAAGGGTAAATTTCTATGTTGGAGATTCCCTACAACTATGAAATTTGGTCTGGAGGAACAGTCTTACAAAGACTGTTCCTCCAGACCAAATTTCATAGTTGTAGGGAATCTCCTTTATAGATATTCAGCCTTAGCAACAGCATAGCAACGACTTAAGTGGCTTTATGAATACGGCCCCTGTGCTTCCAAGTCAAGAGTGACCTGCCTAGAAACTGATTTCAGTCACCTTAAATGAATGTTAACCCAAGTCTACAGAACAAAAACTCAAAGGAAGTTTTCTTCTGCCAGCTCTCATTAATCATGGAATGACTGATAATCAGCTAGTTTGAGCTTAATGGCAGCACAACCAAATTTAGGTTTGGACTGCTAAAAAAAAAAAAAAAAAAAAAAAAAAAACACAAAACAAGTACCCACTTGTACAAAGAACATATGCATGAGAATTTTCATAACTCTCTTTATGAACCATTTTTACTAAACTGAATCTAACAAAATGAATACAATGAAATTACTGAAATACAGACACTTAAAATATGAAATTATTGTAAATATACAAGAAATTAAAAGGAGCATGAAAATTATTTGAGTATTCATTTGTTGTAGACCAAAGAAAGACATATCCTTGCCTTAGACATGAGCAAGAGTAGCAAAAGCGGAGAAGTTCGAGACTGGAGCAAAGAAACAAGCACTACAGTTGCAGGTTAACCCTTTTTTGACCAGTGGACTTGTCCATTCTTATCATGCAGATAATCCCATTTCTAGTTTTAGGGGTTTCTGGTGAATATTTTCACTTTTATTGTACTCTGCATAGAAATTCCTGCCAGCAAACAATGTAGGCCCTGATCAGACGCCGCGTTTCGCGGCGTCTGAACTGGGTCTGCATTGTTTGCATAATGTCCCCAAAACGGGTATCCGGTCTAAAAAGGGTTAATTGAAGTCTTTGTGTGCTTTTGTCAAGTTTTTGTGACCAAATTCTATAGCCTGTGCACTGTCACAATACAAAACTAAATCAGAAAACTTGATTGAAAGTTAATGTTGCCATTGCCTGATGCCAGAAAAGTAACAACAATGTCATGCTTCCGCTAGTTGTAGGCAAGACAATACATATAATTGCAGCACATGAATTTGTTATTAATAACAAATATGAGAATAAGGCTTGCTAGTGAGACCACAGCAACAAGTTTATTATTGGAAATTGTCTGCAGAGCCCCAGGTAAGAAGAACATTTTTTTTTTCTGGTGGTAATTCAAAGACATTTTCTTTTAACTTATTTATCCGCTAATACATCCCGTAATGTGCCTAAGTATTGGAACACCTAAATATTAATTTTCAGTTTGTTCCAAATGGAAAATCAATTATTTTCCCAATAATAAAGCATGTTCCACTAATCTATGGCCTCCTCATTAGAACTGCCTTGTTTTAAACATATTTATTTAGCTTATGCAGTTAACATACATATACACATACATAAACAAGTAAGATATCAGTACAAGCTATGGGATTAGAACAGAAGCGATATGCTTATCGAGTTCTTCTCCCAGAACTGCCTTGCCTAGGTGGTCCTAAAAAATGCCCAGAGTTCTACATTATGGCATTCAGAGCTGTAGATACGAAGGGTATTTGATGATACCGGTAATTGAGGGATAATTTTTCTTATTTCTCACAAAACCATATGTTGTGACTCCTCATCTGAACAGTCTCGACGAGACAGTTCAGATGAGGGGTCACAACGTATGTTTTTATGCAGAATTAACAAAAATTATCCCTAATTGTCACCAAATACTCCCTCTTATCTAGAGCTCTGAATGCCATAATTTAAGTACTGTAAATTGTCTCCGATTCTTCATCCACTACCTTATCTGGGGCTCCTGTATACAGTGACAGCAGCAAAGTTCATTATGGACAAAACACTTTCAGCAAAGTTTCACTTCAAAAACATGTAGTTCAAAGAAATGTATGTATCACAAATGGCTCTCCCAAAATCAAAATCAAGTCTGACATGTAAAAAATTAATGAATACATACCGAATACAATTCCACCTAGAGTGCTGTTATATTACATATTCAAACTGGTATGTTTCCATATACACGCCTACCAATCGCTCTCATGCGGAACCACGGTTCAGAACGTCAATCCATGAGAGGAGTTGCCGCTTTTGCAGTAGGGGAGCCAAAATCGTAAACAAATTTGACATCGGCACAAGGTTTGAGGTATTTGTTTTCTCTGGAAACTATTTATGCAAAATATAAGAATGCTATTTTGTCACATATAGATTGTTTCTTCGGCACATGAAAGGATTAGGCACATTGTCTTGCATTTTTCCAGATATGCATTAAGTACGACGGAGAATGTGTTCAAGGTCAATCTCGGCGATACATACATGTAGGGAAAAGTCTCATTCTCTTGCTTGATTTTGAGTCTCTGACCTTGTCAGTCGCAAAGAAGTAAACAGAACTACTGTATGCGTGAATCCAAACGTAGGAAGTAAGCTTTCCGTAATGGACAGTTTCGCATATAGAAAATATATGCAAAAACTTGGCATCGTCAGCCCGGTTCCGCATGAGATAATAGAAAATATAAGGAATTTTTATGAGAAACAAAAACAGTTTCTGAACAATAATGGAATCAAAACTAACCTGAACTCTGTGATAAATCATTATTTTATACATTGCAGATGACTACTTTTACGCTGTTATAATTTCCAGTTTGTCTTTTTTTAGGCATTTTACAACCCTCTTTCAAACCCTCTTGCATGCCTCAAAAACAGACAAACAGGGATTAAAACAGCCAGAAGGTCATTTGCAATGTATAAATAATGATATATTACAGAGTTCATGTTAGTTTTGATCCAGTTATTGTTCAGAAGCTGTTTTTGTGTTTGATAAAAATTCCTTATATTTTCTATCATCTCATGCGGAACCAGGCTGACGACGCCAAGTTTTTGTGGATATTTTCTAAAAACTAGACTGTCCAACGCAATCAGCTTTCTTTAAACGTTTTGATTCACGCATACTGTAGTTCTGGTCACTTTTTGCGACTGACAAGGTCAGAGACTCAAAATCAAGCAAGAGAATGCGACTTTTCCCTACATGTACATATCGCCGAGATTGACTTTCAACCCATGCTCCGCCGTACTAAATGCATATCTGGAAAAATGCAAGACCATGTGTCTAATCCTTTCATGTGCCGAAGAAACAATCTATATGTGACAAAATAGCATTCTTATATTTTGCATAAATAGTTTTCAAAGAAAATAAATACCTCAAACTTTGTACTGATGTCAGATTTGTTTACGATTTTGGCTCCCCTACTGCAAAACCGGCAACTCCTCTCATGGATTGACGTTCTGAACCGTGGTTTCGCATGAGAGCGATTGGTAGGCGTGATATAGTGATATAAATATATTTAAATTTGGTAGTAGTCTGAGGTATTTCTGTAAACAGGGGAATTTTTCAAAGCAATTTTGCATAGACAGCGCAAGAAGTTGATTTTAATACTTTAACCACCAACATGTACGAGCCGGGACACTACAAAACCAACAAGGTGGTTGTGCGCCCAGCGCAGACTAAGATCAGCCTGGGCATTCGCCCAGACTGATCAGAGTCTTCGCCGTTCGCATGGAGGTAGCTTAGACCCTTAGCTACCCTTTTAACAATGAGTCTGACCACACGGGGCAAATGCCCAGGCTGATCTGAGTCTGCGCTGGGCGCACAACCACTTAGTTAGTTTTCTCGTGTCGTGGCTCATGTACATTTAATTGAATTTGCCAGCAGTTGAGGCGACTCATAATGATCTACCTAGTTTGCTCTCTAGTCTTTTGAATTCTCTATATGAGCCGCGACACGACAAAACCAACAATGTGGTTGTGCGCCCAGCGCAGACTAAGATCAGCCTGGGCATCCGCCCAGTCTGATCAGAGTCTTCGCCATCCGCATGGAGGTAGCTTAGACCCTTAGCTACCCTTTAAACACTTAACAATGAGTCTGACCACACTGGGCAAATGCCCAGGCTGATCTGAGTCTGCGCTGGCCGCACAACCTCTTTGTTGGTTTTGTCGTGTCGCGGCTCATATGATACAGCTTGGAAGAAACAATTTTTGAAATTTCGCAGATGGACATTTTGTTGTCTGCCTTATTGCATCTTTAAGTACATATGAGCCGCGACACGACAAAAACCAACAATGTGGTTGTGCACCCCGCTTAGACTCAGATCAGCCTGGTCATCCTCCCTGTTTGACCAGACTCTTCGTTAAGTGCTCAAAGGGTAGCTAAGGGTCTAAGTTACCTCCATGTGGACAGCGAAGACTCTGATCTGACTGGGCAATTGCCCAGGCTGATCTGAGTCTGCGCTGGGCGCACAACCACATTGTTGGTTTTGTCGCGTTGTGGCTCATATCATGAAACTGACCAATGCTGTATATCCTAAAACCCTAATTCTTTGGACAGACACTCCTTAACAAAGAAGATCCCAATAAAGGTCTTAGCTGTCTGCCATTCTGCATGTTTGCACAGTGAGGATTTTTGTCTGAATAGCTATTCAAGTGCCAATACCTTCCACTGAAACTTGATTGACAAAATTAATGAGCCGCTACACGACGACTGATTGATTGATTTGTTGCTTTACGTCCACAGTAAACAGCTATGGTCATGTGGGGATGGTCAGTTAACCTAACCACACTATTCCTGGGCAGGCTTAGACCTCCTAAGCGGTCAACCAGAACTAAGTACACCTACTTTCTGCAGTACATGTAACTGACAACTGCCCTTCTTGAACGAGTGGAAGGAGAAATGAAAGTGTGGCCGGACCGGGTATTGAACCCAGGACCTTTGACTTATGAGTCAGGTTCCCTACCGACTGAGCTACGCAGCCTGCTCACTACCAATGAAGTGGCATGACTCAGATCAGCCTGGGTAGCCACCGTGCCTGATCAGAGTCTTCGCTGTTTGCTCAAAGGATAGCTATGGGTTTAAGCTAGCTCCAAGTGGACAGAGAGGACTCTGATCAGACTGGGCAGATGCCCAGGCTGGTCTGAGGCTTCCCTGTGCACACTGCTACTTTGCTGGTTTTGTTGTGTGAAAGCTCACATCTGCCCTATGACAATGATTATTTCTTGCAGTTTTCGTAAAACCCGTGCCCCCCTCTCTTCCCTACTTACTCAAACCACCCAAATACAATGTATGGTAAATTCTATCAGTTCCCCTGTTTACAGAAATGTATGCGGATACATGTATCAATTATTTTTCCTTTCTGGTAATTTTCAAGCAGAAAATAGTGTATTTATTCTTACCAGTGGTAATGATGGTCCTGAGCTGGCCTGAGCTGGTTCCGCTACACCTGACCTGTCATTAGCCTGTGTTTGATGTGCTGGTGCTTGGTGTGTGGTGGTATGTGAGGACTGGGCACCCGCTGCTGGCTCAGATCGGGCATGCTGCTGGTGTTGCTGTTGCTGGGGTGGGGGTTTCTTCGGAGTGTCGAGAACATTAGTTTTCCTAACAACTACAGGTTCTTTCTTGGTAGATACAAATCCATCTTGTAATGATACCTGTATTAAAAGAGTATTGTTATAGCATTTAATACAGGTATATTTTGCCCATTATAAAACTGGGTTTTAAACAAAGAAAATCCAGTTACCCTGAGAAAACAAGAATTCTGCCAAATGCAGTGTCTCACCTGTCAGCACATTGTAACAAAAAAGAGCAAAACCTGAAAACTTGACTATAAGTATCTATCATGGGTGTGAGGTTTGAATAGAAAAATCTGTCTCAAGGATCACTGTTTGGCATTACGATTGACAGATACGTTTTCTTGCACACCATGTACTGTTTTAACTTCAGAACTTGTTAAAATGCGTAATTCTAGTGCTTGAGAGATTTCAATTTGATTTTGAAAGAAGGCGCAGCTTTCAAAGACGGCCATTCGGCTCTTTACGTCAACGACTGGCGTGCATAAACCGACGTCAGTTTTGCCGTCTTCGTGACGTCATCATCTAAAATGCCAACCTCACTTGACAATGCAATTACGTGAGCTCCTATACAACCAATGCATTGCCCGCTCGTTATGTTTATCCGGTCCTGATAACATGGGTAAGATAAGATTTTCTATCCCAGGTGAAAAGAATGGCATTTTCTATCCGGTGTGCAAGAATGAAGTTTATGTCGCTGATGCCAACAATGACAATGATGAATCATAAATGCAATACTTGTCTTGCATCTGATTGTCGCAGGAGTCAAGAATCAAGTTTTTGCACAGATGACAGAAAGGAAACAAAATAAGATAACATTTAAAATTTGATAAGCACTGAGACCTAAAAGCAATAATTATGATATATATGTATTTTGTAATTATCATGAGTGAAACCTATATAAATACATGTCTTTCAAGGCAAGAACCCATTATTCTTGCCATTTTCTTTTAATTTTTACAGTGCTCCAGATAAGGGGTAACAGTGATAATTTAGGAATATTTTTCTTATTTCTCAATATGAACATTTGACTCCGGTCACCCCTCATTACAACTGTCCAGGTCTGTCTGACCAAGAGGGTTCAAATGAGGACCAAGCATAGGTTTTTGCTGAGAAATAAGGAAAATTATCTAAGAAATAGCCTCAAAACTCCACCTTTTCTACAGCTTTGTTTTTACTTGACCAGCCTCCGTGGCCTAGTGCCTGAGAGTGCTGACTCTTTAACATTAGGTCTCTCACCGCTGGGAATTCGAGCCTCTGCCAGTGCACACGTGTGAAAGCCAACAAATGGAAGGTTAAGCGTTTTTTCCCCCAAAGCACTCTGGTTTTTGCCGATCTTTGCCTAATAATCAGCTCAACGTAAGTGAAGTATTCTTGAAAGGAGCCATAAAACCCATAACAAAAACAACATCTCATTTGACTTGCGAAACATTTGGACAACAAAACATCAGCTCCAGATAAAGTGGATTTTTTAGGCTAATTTGGAGGTAATATTTCTTATTTCTCAACAAATATGTTGTAGCCCCTCATTAGAACCGGCTCATTGAGAACCATCTCATTGAGAACCGTCTTGTTGAGACTATTCGAACCGTCTCATTGAGATGGTTCTAATGAGGGGTCACATCATACATTTTATAGAGAAATATGGAAAATTATCCCTATATTATCCCTGTGACCCCTTCTTATCTTCAGATCTGCATAGACACCAGTACATACCAAGATAGGATCACAGTTCTTTTTCCCATCAATCCACTCTTCAGCAGTAACAGCAGGAATATCACCAGCAGTATCAGGGTATAAATCAGTCTGGAATAACTCCGACTGAAATATAAACAAGTTTCATCTAAATTCTTTCCACTTATCTTCTCCATTTAATATGAATGAGTACATTTTCAGGGGAAGCGACTCCGCTATTTTCTTAATTTGCTTCCCCTAAAATGCAGGTCAGATCTTAAAAGAAATAAGACTAAAGAATTTCCTTTAAGAGTTTACCTCATTTTGGAAGGGACTCGTTCTTGAAAGCAGACAGGAAGGTACACAAGTTGTTTCCTTTTGGGGAAAAAGGCAGAAAAACATGGAGGTATACCCATACACTTACATACACTATAATGTACGATCTCGCAAGGTTATGAGATATACTAGACTAGACTAGACTAGAATATAGGCTACAGCTTATGGTCAATACTCCATACCAAACTTTTCAGCTTCTTTATATATAAGTGTTGAGAATCTTTTCAGCTTATATGCTCTCTTTAATCTAAATTTATGAGCCCTCCGTCTTTTCTCATTACATTCAGCTTACATGTATTCTATGCTATACTGTAAAAAATTCTAAATATTTGGACAGATTTGTCTGAGCAAACAGTGTAGACACTGATCAGACTGCTCCTGAAGGAGCAGTATCATCAGTGTATACACTGTTTGCAATTCCAGCTGCATCTTTTAGACACTTTCTTGCATTGAAAAACAAAACTCTTCCATGTTTTGGACAGTTACAGTAATTATTAGATACCCCAATATATACATATTTATCCAAAGAAGTCCACAATACAGGATTTAATATCCACAAAAGAATAAACGGAAGACTGTCTTTATTTTTGTCCAAATTTAATACCTTAACATTTCACAACAACTGTAGATCACCAGAAGAGAGAGTAGTTACATATATAGATATATGATTTTTTTAATTGGATGGACGGATGACTTGCGATTTTCCGTTCTTTTTAACAGCATTTCAGTCATACCAGGACATAGGTAGGTGATAATGGAAGGCTGTGTGCAATGGACACCCCCCCCCCCCCCACCCCCCGTTTAGGATTGAAAAAATTCACGCCTACAGCAGTGGGGCTCAAACCCGTAACCACTAGATCAGCAGGTCACTAGATCAGCAGGCCAGCACCCCCCCCCCCCCCCCCCCCCCCCCCGTTTAGGATTGAAACTAGACAATCACTAAAGGTGATGAATGCCCCCGCCATATGCCTCACTAGATGAGTAATGTGTTAAAACATATTTGTGTGAAGTAACATCAAAATCTGTCAATAAATAAAGGTGCTAGAGGGATGACTAAGTTTTTCTTAAAAATAGCAACTGTGACCTTGACCTTGGAACTACAACCCTGAAAGGTTAACTTGTCCAAGATATTTTCATACTTAATATTTGTGTGAAGTTCTATCAAAATCAAATAATAAATAAAGGCGCTAGAACCATGACAAAGATTTACATGTACCTATAATAGCATCTGTGACCTTGACCTTGGATCTACAATGCTGAAACGTAAATTTGTCCCAGATATTGTCAAGCTAAATATTTGTGTCAAGTTATGCCAAAATCATTCCAGAGGGATGACAGCGTGTTTTCTAAAAATAGCAAATGTGACCTTGACCTTTACCCTGAAATTCTGGATCACCAACTTTTCCAAGATATTGTCACACTAAACATTTGAATGAAGTTACATCAAAATTGTCAATGAAGAGGAGTAGAGGAATGATAAAGTTTTTTCTAAAAATAGCAACTGTGACCTTGACCTTAGACCTGCGGTGCTGAAACAGTAATTTATTCAAGATATTGTATAATTAACATTTATGTGAAGTTACATCAAAATCGATCTATAAATGAAAGCGCTGGAGCAATGCCCTAGTTTTTCTGAAAATAGCAACTGTGACCTTGACCTTCATCCTACCAACCTGAAACCCAAAGTTGTTCGAGGTACTGTCATACCCAATAAAGCTGTGATGTAATACCAAAATCGGTTAATAAATGAGGCCGCTAGAGCGACGATAAAAGGTGAGATTGTATTTAAGCTATGGAAATATGGTCAAAATATGCATGTTATTTAAGGGGACATAATGCTGCAATAAAGACCTGACTGAGAGTTCTGTTTCCTTTATGCACATGTTCAATGCATGTCTGAACTGTGTTGCAAGTTTCAAATCCCTACATCAAATACTATTGGAGGAGTTGCAGAGACAAGAACAGTACTACAAAGTGTGAAATATGGTCAAAATATGCATGTCATTCAAGGGGACATAATTCTGCAATAAAGACCTGACTGAGAGTTCTGTTTCCTTTATGCACATGTTCAATGCATGTCTGAACTGTGTTACAAGTTTCAAATCCCTACATCAAATACAATTGGAAAAGTTGCAGAGACAAGAACAGTACTTCAAATGTGAAATATGGTCAAATTATTTATGTTATTCAAGGGGACATAATTCTGCAATAAAGACCTTAATCAATGTTCTGTTTCCTTTATGCACATGTTCAATGCATGTCTGAACTGTGTTGCAAGTTTCAACTCCCTATATCAAATACTGTAGGAGGAGTTGCGGAGACAAGAACAGTACTCAAATGTGAAATATGGTCATAATATGTATATTATTCAAGGGGACATAATTCTGCAATAAAGATCTTAATCAAAGTTATGTTTCCTTTATGCACATATTCAATGCATGTCTGAACTGTGTTGCAAGTTTCAACTCCCTGCATCGAATACTGTAGGAGGAGTTGCGGAGACAGGAACAGTACTACAAAGTGTGACGGACGGACGTATGCACGGACGTACGTATGCACGGACGGACAAGGGCAAAACTATATGCCCCTCCCCACTTCGTGGCGGGGGCATAAAAATTCACGCCTACAGTGGGCAAACCCGTAACCACTAGATCAGCAGGCCAGCGCTTAATCTACTGAGCTACCGGGGCTCATTTTTTTAATTGTATCTTTAAACTTATAAGCTTCTATAAAACTTCTTGTGTTGATAGTCAAAGGCCTTACCTTTCTAGGTACAGTAAATGGTATAACCTCACATAGACCATTGTTCAGCAACTTGTAAAATCTACAACAAACAGATCCAGTGTAAAATACTTGTTAGTCACTATCTAAGACCTTTATACTATTAATTTCTACTGTAGTTTTCACCTTTGATTTCCAGAGACATATTTTCAATTAGGTAACAAATTTTCTGTCTTTCTACTTTTCAGTAAAATTATCAATACATTGCCAATAGACTCATACAATGATAAAATTTTAACACCACATTAACACTTTGTTTGTACAAATGGGTCCTGCACATCGGCTAATCATGTTTAATAATGAAAATATGAAACTTTTTGAGCAAATGTTAGCAAAGATGGACAAATAGACTGAATAACTTAAACTGAACAGTAAACCCCTCTAAAGAGTATGCAAGAAGTATAACAGGAATCCCATGTAAAGCAGTGTCTCGCCTGTCTCGTGAAACTAGAAAACTTAACACAAGTTATGCCTTGCCTTCTGACTCTGATGGGGAAGTAATATGTATGCATCGCTTCTGTAAGTCATAGGCAAGACAAACAAGAGGGCCATGAGGCCCTGAATCGCTCACCTGAACAATTGGCAAGGTGGCTTATACTTATCATGCCCGAAATTGTCAAAATATGAGTTTTGGGTCAAAAGTCAAAGAATGACCATGACCACTTGTACTCATAAATATTTATGTACTCATTAGACAACCATATATACCATTTTTAGGCCAAAATCTCCTAAACTTTCCATAATTTCTTATGTTCTAGCATTTTCCCATATTTGACCATGCCGCAAAAAAGGTCAAGGTAAACCCAAGGTCACCATTTGAACAGTCTTGGTGGTACTCTAGTACTCCATGCTATTTACCAAGTTTCAGGGCCATAGGTATATTGGTTCTGGGGAAGAAAAATATTAAAGATTTATCCGGTAAGTGGTAATGGCGGCCAAGTTGGTCATGTGACCTGGACCTTTTGAACAAATTTTCATTCAATCAACCCCTGGAGGCTCTATATGAAATGTGTTCACAATTGGCCCTTTGGCTTTTGAGGAAATGGTTGAAAATGTCAAAATATGAGCAATCTGGATCAAAGGTAAAAAAATGACCTTGACCTCTTGTACTCATAATTCTTCATGAACTCATTAAGACAACTGTATATACCAATTTTTTAGGTCAAAATCTTCATAACTTTCCATGAAATCTTATGTTCTACCATTTTCCCATATTTGACCTTGCTGCAAAAGGTCAAGGTCAACACAAGGTCATAATTTGAACAATCTTGATAGTACTCAAGTACCCAATGCTACTTATAAAGTCTCAAGGCCATCGGTCAATTGGTTCTGGAGAAGAAGATTTTTAAAGGTTTTTACCATATATGGGCGTGGCGGCCATGTTGGTCATGTGTCCAGGACCGTTAGATAATATTTTCATTCCATCACCCCCTCAAGGCTCTATATTAAATTTGGTTTCGATTGGCCCAGTGGTTTTAGAGCAGATTGTTTGAATTTGTCAAAATTTGAAATTTCTGGGTCAAAGGTCAAAGAATGACCTTGACCTCTTGTACTCAAAAACCTTCATGTACTCATTAAGATGATTCTATGTACCAATTTTTAGGCCAAAATCTTCAAAACTTACCATGAAATCTCATGTTCTAGCATTTTCCCATATTTGACCTTGCCGTAAAAAAGGTCACGGTCAACCCAGGGTCATAATTTGAACAATCTTGATAGTACTTGAGTACCCAATGCTACATACCGAGTTTCAAGGCCATCGGTCTACTGGTTCTGGAGAAGAGGATTTTTAAAGGTTTTTACCATATATGGGCGTGGTGGCCATGTTGGTCATGTGACCTCGACCGTTTGAACAAATTTTCATTCCCTCAACCCCTGGAGGATCTATATGAAATTTGGTTACAATTGGCCTAGTGGTTTTTGAGGAGATTGTTTGATATTGTCAAAATATGAGAGTTCTGGGTAAAAGGTCAAAGAATGACCTTGACCTCTTGTACTCATAAATCTTCATGTAGTCATTAAGATGACTGTATGTACCAATTTTTAGACCAAAATCTTCAACAGTTTCCAAGATATCTTATGTTGCAGCATTTTGCCATATAAAAGCATGAGTAAGCAAATTTGACCTTACCGTAAAAAAGGTCAAGGTCAACCCAAGGTCATAATTTGAACAATCTTGGTAGTACTCGTGTACCCAATGCTACATACCAAGTTTCAAGACCATCGACCTACTGGTTCTGGAGAAGAAGATTTTTTCAGGTTTTTACCATATATGGGCATGGCGGCCATGTTGGTCATGTGACCAGGACCATTTGAACAACTTTTCGTTCCTAAGGTCCTAGGAGGCTCTATATGAAATTTGGTTACAATCGGCCCAGCGGTTTCAGAGAAGAAGTCGTTTGAAATTGTGGACGGACGACGGACGGACGACGGACGGACGGACGACGGACGCTGGAGCCTTACCATCCTATAAGCTCCCCCGGAGCCTCTGGCTCAGGTGAGCTAAAAATAACATAGACCAGAGCCCTAGCTAAGAGGGAGTATTTGGTGATAATTAAGGATAATTTTTGTTAATTCTGGATGAAAACATATGTTGTGACCCCTCATCTGATGAGGGGTCATAACATATGGTTTCAGTGAGAAATAAAGAAAATTATCCCGCAATTATCATCAAATACCCCTCTTATCTACAGCTCTGATAGAATGCATAAAGTACCTAGCTATTTCACAATGATTCACATCAAGTCCTCTCTTAGGCATGTAGCCGATTCCTCTCTGAGCTTCTTTAGATTGGAACAAATTGAGATAATGTACTAGTGGCTCCTGATCTGTTACCTCATAAAACCTAATTATACTGTCTCCCTGAAAACATATAGAGTTACTGTTACTTAAGGGAAATGAGAAAGCTTTCAGGAGAAGCAACTTTTTGTTATCGTTTTTGCCTCCCTTCTCAATATGGGTCAATACTTAATGGAACAAATCATTTCATTTAAGAGCAGACCCCAAAACCGGGACGTTTCGTGCCAGGGAGGTTTCGTCCCAGGACGATTCATCCAAAACAGGTCGAAAACCTGGGAGGATTCGTCCCAGGACGTTTCTTTTCAGTTCGTCCCTATTTCATTGTTACATTTTTCCTGATACTGTCATGTAGCAAAGTCTTAAATTCATTACAACACAAAGTTGTATCCTTGCCTTCAAACTGAGGCTCCCAGTACATATTAAGACGTTCTTTCATTCTATTAATATTTGCCTTTTCCCAGTCAGGTATTTCCTATTTCCTCCAGGAGCAAATTCTTTCCTTTAAGAGTAGACCCATTTTAAAGAGCTACCTTATCCAGAGAGGCAAACAGGTATTCATTCAAGTTAATATAATGTTATTTTTGGAAAAGAGGCGGGGCCATTTGTCAGAGCAGAGGCGTTTATTAAGAAAAATATGGTATGTTACCTTTCCACACAAATAGACCATGTTTGTATCAGCATCATAGAATGGGAAGATAACTCCATTGCTATTGTCTATTGATTCCATGTTCAAACTTTCCTTCATGTTATTCTGCAAAATAAGAATGTACATCCACATTTAAAACACTAGAGCAAGTGAGCAGGGGCTCATGTATACCCCCGGGCCAACGCAACTGCCTAACAAAAACACACTTTATACTTAACTCCATAGTAAATTTTAACAATCAGACAGGTGGACAATTGTGAAAGGCCTATAGACATATACCAAAGGGTCCCATTAAAAATTTGCAATAAGAAAACAAATATACAAATTTAACACAAAATTAAACATTAATTTACATGAACTTCAATGTCTGTGACCTTAACCTAAAGTCAGAAGCAAAGTATGTGACCTTGACCTTAGGTCAGCAGCAGTAACCACATGGCAAACAAATATGTATCTATCCTGAAGTAATATTAAGCACATATTAAGGCCTTCAGAAAAACAGAGCAAAAACAGAAACTTAACACAAAACTTTAACGCAGCTATTGTACAAATTTCAAAGTCTGTGATCTTGCCCTTAGGGCAGCAGCAGCATGTATATGATGTAAACTAATCAGTATCCACCCTCTGCTAAAATACTAAGGATCATTGAACAAATGCTAGATAAAAGAAGCAAAAGAAAAAACTTAACCAACAAGAGCTGTCGCCGGACAGCATAGCTCGCCTGAATAGGTGCTTGCCCATCACACAGCCGATATGGTGGTGTGGACTGCTATGCATAAAACTTCATGCAAGCATGTCCATTATGTAAACACATTTATAAACAAAAGCTATCTCAGAAATAAGTCTTAAAATAAAATTAAAATAAAAAAAAATGAAATTTCAAAGTCCATGAGCTTGAGGCAAAAAAAACCTGACGGATAGGGGGGAGGGGGTGGTGGTGGTGGTGGGGGGGGGGGGGGGGGGGGGGTAATGTGGACTGCTATGCATAAAACTTCATGTCCATAATGAAAACACATTTATAAACAAAAGCTATCTCAGAAATAAGTCTTAAAACAAATTTAAAATATAACAAGAGCTGTCGCCTGACAGCATAGCTCGCCTGAATAGGTGCTTGCCCATCACAGTCGCTATGGTGGTGTGGACTGCTATGTATAAAACTTCAGGCAAGCATGTCCATAATGACAACACATTTATAAACAAAAGCTATCTCAGAAATGTCTTAAAATAAAAAAAAAATCCACATGAAATTTCAAAGTCGATGAGCTTGAGGTCAAAGCACTAAGGGGTAGGGGGTGGGGGTGGGGGGGGTGGGGGGGGGGGGGGGGGGGGGGGTGGGGGGGGGGGGGGGGGCAAGGACAGGGCTAGGATGTATCAAAGCCTTTAACCGTTATCTAACATCAGTCCAAGTATTAGTATCAACTGAGTCCATTGTGGCACTGTGAAATTATGTCTTCATTAATATAAATTATGTCTTCATTAATATAAAACTAATCGAAATCTTTAAGACAAAACTCAAAGTCCATGACCTTGACATCAAGGTCATCCAGTCGGGTAAGTATATAGTGTTTTGTAAAAACTCAAAAAAGTGTCTAACATCAGTTCAAGTGTAAACTAAATCTCTGCCAAGCATTATGAATCAGTACGCAATTAGAAAACTTTAATAAAGACCAAATTTCCTAAGTCCCTGACCTTGACATCAAGGTCACCAAGCAGGGCTGGGGTAGTACCCTGTAAAACTTTGGACTAATATCTAACTACAGTGCAAATATAAAAAGAATTCATCTATGGGTTCAGGAGATATGTGTCATTAAAAAACTTTAACCAAAACATCCAATCAATAAAAAGACAATTTTCTAAGTCCATGACCTTGACATCAAGGTCACTGAGGGGGGTGGGGGTAGTACCTTGGAAAACTTCGGACCAATATCTAACTACAGTGCAAGTATCAAAGGAATCCATCCATGGGTTAAGGAGATACTGGGCTTTAGAAAACTTTAACCAAAACATCCAGTCCCAAAAAACTCCCAATTTTCTAAGTCCATGACCTTGACATCAAGGTCAAGGAGTGGGGTGGGGGTGGTACCATGTTAAACTTTGGACCAATATCTAACTACAGTGCAAGTATCAAAAGAATCCATCCATGGGTTAGGGAGATATAGGTCTTTAAAAAACTTTAACCAAAACATCCAATCCGGACGCCGACGCGGACGCGGACGCGGACGCGGACGCGGACGCCGTGGTGACAACAATAGCTCTTCCTGAACTTTCGTTCAGGCGAGCTAAAAAATGAAATGAAATTTCAAAGTCCATGAGCTTGACTGACGGTGGGGGGGGGGGGGGGGGGGGGGGGGGGTGGGGGGGGGGGTGGGGGGGGGTGGGGGGGGGGGGGGGGGGGGGCTAGGATGTATCAAAACCCTAACCCATTATCTAAGATCAGTCCAAGTATAAGTATCAACTGAGTCCATCATCGTGGCACTGTGAAATTATGTCTTCATAAACATAAGACTTTAACCAAAAGCTTTAAGACAAAATTCTAAGTTGATGACCTTGACTTCAAGGTCATCCAGTGGGGTAAGTATAAGGTGTTCTGTAAAAACTCAAAAACGAGTCTAACATCAGTTCAAGTATAAACTAAATCTCTGCAAAGCATTATGAATCAGTATGCAATTACAAAACTTTAAAAAAGACAAAAATTTCCTAAGTCCCTGACCTTGACATCAAGATCACTGAGCGGGGTTGGGGTAGTACTCTGTAGATCTAACTGCAGTGCAAATATAAAAAGAATTCATCTATGGGTTCAGGAGAAAAAACTTTAACCAAAACATCCAATCAATAAAAAGACAAATTTCTAAGTCCATGACCTTGACATCAAGGTCACAGAAGGGGGTGGGGGTAGTACCTTCGAAAACTTTAGACCAATATCTAACTACAGTGCAAGTATCAAAGGAATCCATCCATGGGTTCAGGAGATATTGGGCTTTATAAAACTTTAACCAAAACATCCAGTCAAAAAAAATACCAATTTTCTAAGTCCATGACCTTGACATCAAGGTCACGGAGTGGGGTGGGGGTGGTACCCTGGTAAACCTTAGACCAATATCTAACTACAGTGCAAGTATCAAAAGAATCCATCCATGGGTTAAGGAGATATATGTCTTTAAAAAACTTTAACCAAAACATCCAATCCGAACGCCGACGCGGACGCGGACGCGGACGCCGACGCCGTGGTGACAACAATAGCTCTTCCTGAACTTTCGTTCAGGCGAGCTAAAAAGGTTAGCACAGTTGAAATAATTTTCAAAGTATGTGACCTTGACCTTAGGACAGCAACAGCAGCGCTTAGCTGATGCAAAATAATTAGTATCCATCCTCAGCTAAAATACTAAGCATCACTGAAAAAGGTCTGGATAATAGAAGCAAATGAAAACAACTTAACACAAAACTTTAACGCAAATGTTAACACTGTCGTAATAATTTCAAAGTCGGTGACCTTGACCTTAGGACAGCAGCAGCAGATGATGCAAAATAATCAGTATCCATCCTCAGCTAAAACACTAAGCATCATTGAACAAGGTCTGGATAATAGAAGCAAATGAAAAAACTTAACACAAAACTTTAACACAAATGTTAACTTACGTACGGACGGACGAACTAACCGACGGACGGATGAACGTACAGATGGACGAACGGACAAACAAATGGAAAGACGAAAACTATATACCCCTCAACATACTTCATATGCCCGGGGGTATAATAAAAAAAAAATATGTTAGTGACTTAACTCATTATTATATGCACCTGGCTATCCAATGGCAGGGCCATAAACTGAACAATTTATATATATTTCTCCAAAAGGATGATGTATATAAATTACAAGCTTACTATCAAATCATGATCTTCTGTTGTATGTATATATGTATTGTTGTAAAATAATCTTGAATAAAATAGTGTTTAAACCATTATAAAACCAGAGGGCCAATGGCCCTATATCGCTCACCTGAGCACTGAGGTTACAGCAACAAAACACCATGTACAACAGCAATAAAAAGCACCATTTATGTGGAGGATAATATCACAAATATTTATGAAAAAAAAGCTTTATCCCCCCGTAATGGCTTCTCAGAAGAAGATCTTTGGCTGCAATGGAAACCAATCAAAATCAGGTATTTGGGAAATATTCATATGGCTGGTAAAGGACTACTCCAGGAACATTTCTGTAAAGCTTTTGTCAAAATATCTGCAGTAACACAGAAATAAATAGCAAATGTCCACTTTCCCCATTATAAGTCTATGGAAACTTTAAGTTGCCATAGCAACGAATTCACACGGGCAATGATAATATGATACATACTTTAGGTAGAGGCTAATGTTACCAATATGTATGCTAAGTATCAGCTTCATCCCCCTCATGGCTTCATTTTTCCCATAATAAGTCAATGGAAACTATAAGATGCCATAGCAACCAAAGTTCTTATGGGATTGGAAGACAAAGAATAAAATTTATGTAGAGGCTACTGTCATCAACACATCTGCACAATATCAGCTTCATCCCCCATATGGCTTCTGAGCAGAAGATTTTTTTATTTTTTTTCGAAAATTTACCCTATATTTTGCCATGGCAACCAATCAAATTCAGCGATTTGGAGAAAATTCATATAAATCGTAGAGGACTACTCAAGAAACATTTCGGTAGAAAAAAAATCTAAATAACTGCAGTTAGACAGCAAAAATTGCCAATTTCCATTTTCCCCATTATAAGTTAATGGAAACTCTTAGTTGCCATAGCAACCAAACTGCTGGAGCAGTTGCCATGAAAAACAGTAATTCTATAGAGGCTAGTACTAAGGTTCTTTCTGTAAAGTTTGAGCTTTATTGGCCACACAGTTTCTCCGGAGATGATTTTTTAATATTTTTCTATTTTTAACCATTCGGTTGCAATGGCAACCAGCCAAATTGTGCAATTTGCATAAATCTAATAAGACTGGTTGAGGACTACTCAAGGAACATTTCTATAAAAGTTTTGTCAAAATATCTTCAATGACATAGCAATAAATGCAAATATTCTATTTTGCCATTATAAGTCAATGGCAACTGTAAGTTGCCATAGCAACCAAACTGCTAGAGCAACTGCCAAGAAAAACAGTATTTTTATAGAGGCTAGTAATAAGATTCTTTCTGTGAAACCTAAGCTTTATTGGATGCACAGTTTCTGAGGAGAAGATTTTTTAATTTTTTAACCATTTGGTTGCCATGGCAACCAGCCAAATTGTGTAATTTATAGAAATTTCATGTGGTTGATAGAGGACTACTCAAGGAACATTTCTGTAAAAGATTTGTCAAAATATCTACAGTGACATAGCAATAAATGCAAATTTTCAATTTTTCCCATACAAGTCAATGGAAACTTTACGTTGCCATAGCAACCAAAGTTCCAAAGGGATTTGGATAAAAAACAGTATTATTGGTTCCCCCTGCCTATAGATGCTGTATATGAAATTTGGTAACAACGGGCCTTGTAGTTTCAGAGGAGATGTCGTTTGAAAACATTGACAGACGGACGACGGACGACGGACGGCGGATGCCTGCCTATACTATAAGCTCACCTGTGAGCCTTCGGCTCAGGTGAGCTAAAAAGCAGTGTTTCCCCCAGACTGAAAAAGGGGCAGGGTGCTGCTGAAAAAAAGGGCACTTTTAGTGCGGCGAAGGGCATCTGGAGGGGCAATGTTACTCACCTTGTTCGGCCTACATCTAATGATTAACCTCAAAAGTATGACATTTCAGTGCAGTAACACTACCATTATGTGTTTATATGTAGTGTAATTTAGCAGTACTGTTCATAGTGTTAGTGTGACAAGTCCATTGTTGAATTACTGAAAAAAAAAAAAAAAATGAACTGCTTAAAAAAAACAATCCGGCATTCTCAAACCACCACTACCTCCCCACCTTTCCCTCACCCTCCATATACACATCCAAATTTGCACCTCGGATGATGGGTCTGATTTGTTCTAGTGATTTTGATCAAAGCTGATACTTGTTTACAAAATAAGTCTATCTCAAAACCGAGTTTAATTCTACACTTATATAAACATACCTACCGTAAGACCTTTCTAGAGTAGTTAAATATCAAATAAGGATCGCGTATTGTTGCATATCTGGGCCGGTAAATTTGTAAAATTGCAAATTACTGAATGGTGACAGCTGTTGAGATGCTAAAGATCGCGGATTTCCCAAGGTACAATTAATAAATTGACTGGTTCTCGTTCCACAGATAGTACACCTGAATCGGCGGGAACTAGATAGAAAAACGCGGGAAACTAATCTTAAAGTGAACGAACTGACTTTCATAAACAGAAATCGTCGGCACCTGTGAAGATTTCATGAAAATATGTATGATCTGATCAGCCTGCGCAAATTTTAGCATGATCCGTATCTGTGATGACCGTACATTACGTATCTGACATATTTACCGGGAAAATAGATATTGAATCATTCCATTGTCGTACGCGTCTAATAGGCCTCGATTTCTGTAGTAGATCTACAGCGCAACGTGATACGGTGAAAAAATAGTTATCGGTATTGATGCCCCATGCGGCACCGTTATGGCGATTGAATCTCCACCTGCCACACCCTCAACTAGGCCTGTGTCATTATCGGAGCGAAGCAAACGAGTTTAACGGTGCTAGTACCGTGCTACCTGTTAATTTCACAGTCGGAACAGGCTGGTCACTTTAACGAGAGTTTCTTTAATTGCTCTGGTTACTATCGCCATGTCCGCAATGCATTTGACACCTTAAAAGCCGGTAACCAGCATGTGTTTTCAGTTGGCAAAGTAATTTGCCGCTCCAATTAACACATGACGGTCGGGGTTTAGCGAGGTGATAATTGCTACAGATTAATCACCGTGATTGGTGTTTGACAGATTATCGATCGACTTGAGTTGTCAGTTTTTACAGGTTTGGGACACAATGGAACCGCGCGGGAAAAAGGACTGGTTACTGATATTTTCGGGCAGGAGGGTGCCTATGACACATTTTTGGGGCAGAAGGGCGGGACCGAAAAGGGCAGGGCACGGCGCCCCGCCATTCCGCTTTAGGGGAAACACTGAAAAAGTTATCTCACCAATTTTTAGGACAATTAAGGTAATTAATGTACAGAAGCCCTGGTAGCTCAGTGAGCTAAGCACTGGCCTACTGATCTAGTGGACCCGGGTTCGAGACCCACTTGAGGCGAGAATCTATCCTACCATAAACGGGGTTCCATTGAGCACAACCTTTCATTATCACCCTTCCATCGTCCTGATATGACTGAAATACAGTTGAAAAGGACCAATTGCAAGTCATCCATCCATCAATTATTGTACATCCAAAGTTTTTAAATCTTATACAGGGTCTTACCTCATCCCATAAAGCATACTGTCTTTCACTCATCCGTGAAAATCCTGTCGTAAATATTTTCCCATTATTAAGATACACACACATAGATGGCTTGGCCCCATCATGGCCCTTTGATTCCTGCAAACAAGCAATAGATACACAATTCATAAATAATCAACAGTTACCATTACTTTCTGTCTTTTTTCTGTTTTTCTTTTTTTTTTTTGAAAAAAAATAATAAATAAATAAAAATTAAAATAAAATAACATTTTTTTTTCTTTCAAAAATGCTTGATGACAATTATTCTCCAATATGCTGAGCGCACAATGTGTCCACAGTATTTGTTATTTTATTCTGTCATTACGAATGTGAGATGGGGAATTTCCTTTGATGAAATACTACTATCACTAAAACATCTGCACAATATGGCACCCAATGAACAAGAATTTTTGTCTTTAGAATTCGTCCATTTATTAGCAACATCCCAATGGGATGCCCTGTCATAATATTCATTTACAGTACAGGATTTTTTCCCATTAAAACAACCAAAATTCAGATCTATAAGTTTTTTTGTTTTGTTTTTTTTTAAACCCATCTTAAAGTAAAATTACCCTGGTCTGATTTAGATATATAGTAAAGTTACACATGTCTGATTTAGATATATAGTAAAATTACACAGGTCTGATTTAGATATATAGTAAAATTACACAGGTCTGATTTAGATATATAGTAAAATTACACAGGTCTGATTTAGATATATAGTAAAATTACACAGGTCTGATTTAGATATATAGTAAAATTACACAGGTCTGATTTAGATATATAGCAAAATTACACAGGTCTGATTTAGATATATATTACACAGGTTTGATTTAGATATATAGTAGAATTACACAGGTCTGTTTTTTTATATATAGTAAAATTAGACACATCTAATTTAGATATATAGCAGAATAACACAGGGCTGATTTAGATATATAGTAAAATTACACAGGGCTGATTTAGATATATAGTAAAATAACACAGGTCTGATTTAGAAATATATTAAAATTACACAGGGCTGATTTAGATATATAGTAAAATTACACAGGGCTGATTTAGATATATAGTAAAATAACACAGGGCTGATTTAGATATATTGTAAAATTACACAGGTCTGATATAGATATATAGTAAAATTACACAGGTCTGATTTAGATATATAGTAAAATTAAACAAGTCTGATTTAGATATATAGTAAAATTACACAGGGCTGATTTAGATATATAGTAAAATTACACAGGTCTGATTTAGATATATAGTAAAATTACTCATGGCTGATTTAGATATAGAGAAAAAAAATTACACAGGTCTGATTTAGATATATAGTACAATTACACAGGTCTGATTTAGATATAGTTAAATTACACAGGTCTGATTTAGATATATAGTAAAATTACACAGGTCTGATTTAAATATATAGTTAAATTACACAGGGCTGATTTAGATATAGTTAAATTACACAGGTCTGATGTTTGATAAATAGTAAAATTACACAGGTCTGATTTAGGTCTGATTTTTGATATGTAGTAAAATTACACAGGGCTGATTTAGATATATAGTAAAATTACACAGGTCTGATTTAGATATATAGTAAAATTACACAGGTCTGATTTAGATATATAGTAAAATTACACAGGTCTGATTTAGATATATAGCAAAATTACACAGGTCTGATTTAGATATATATTACACAGGTTTGATTTAGATATATAGTAGAATTACACAGGTCTGTTTTTTGATATATAGTAAAATTACACACATCTGATTTAGATATATAGCAGAATTACACAGGGCTGATTTAGATATATAGTAAAATTACACAGGGCTGATTTAGATATATAGTAAAATTACACAGGTCTGATTTAGAAATATATTAAAATTACACAGGGCTGATTTAGATATATAGTAAAATTACACAGGGCTGATTTAGATATATAGTAAAATTACACAGGTCTGATTTAGAAATATATTAAAATTACACAGGGCTGATTTAGATATATAGTAAAATTACACAGGGCTGATTTAGATATATAGTAAAATTAAACAAGTCTGATTTAGATATATAGTAAAATTACACAGGGCTGATTTAGATATATAGTAAAATTACACAGGTCTGATTTAGATATATAGTAAAATTACACATGGCTGATTTAGATATATAGTAAAATTACACAGGTCTGATTTAGAAATATAGTAGAATTACACAGGTCTGATTTAGATATATAGTTAAATTACACAGGTCTGATTTAGATATATAGTAAAATTACACAGGTCTGATTTAGATATATAGTTAAATTACACAGGGCTGATTTAGATATATAGTTAAATTACACAGGTCTGATGTTTGATAAATAGTAAAATTACACAGGTCTGATTTAGGTCTGATTTTTGATATGTAGTAAAATTACACAGGGCTGATTTAGATATATAGTAAAATTACACAGGTCTGATTTAGATATATAGTTAAATTACACAGGTCTGATTTAGATATATAGTAAAATTACACAGGTCTGTTTTAGATATATAGTAAAATTACACAGGGCTGATTTAGATATATAGTAAAATTACACAGGTCTGATTTAGATATATGAGCCGCGACACGACAAAACCAACAATGTGGCTGTGCGGCCGGCGCAGACTCAGATCAGCCTGGGCATCCGCCCAGTCTGATCAGAGTCTTCGCTGCCCACATGGAGGTAGCTTAGACCCTCAGCTACCGTTTGAGCACTTAACGAAGAGTCTGATCAAGCCTGCCGGATGCTCAGGCTGATCTGAGTCTGCGTTGGGCGCACAACCACATTGTTGGTTTTGTCGTGTCGCGGCTCATATAGTAAAATTACACAGGTCTGATTTAGAGATATAGTAAAATTACACAGGTCTGATTTAGATATATAGTATAATTACACAGGTCTGATTTTTTATATATAGTAAAATTACACAGGTCTGATTTAGATATATAGTAAAATTACACAGATCTGATTTAGATATATAGTAAAATTACACAGGTCTGATTTAGATATATAGTAAAATTACACAGGTCTGATTTTTGATATGTAGTAAAATTACACAAGACTGATTTAGATATATTTAGATATATATCTAGTAATACACTATCTTAAAACTGAATAAATCAGCCGCAATACAACAAAACCAACAAAGTGGTATGTGCACAAAGCAAGGACTCAGATCAGCCTGGTCATCTGCCCAGCGAAGACTCAGATCAGCCTGGGCATCAGCCCAGTCAGATCAGTGTCTTCACTGTCTGCATGGAGCTCGCTTAGATTCTTAGCTAGTAATAGCTACCCTGTAAGCGCACTGCAAAGACTCTGATCAGACTTTGCCGCTGCTCTTCGCTTACTGCAGAAACATACCATAGTGGCTGTTCATGGGCCATCACTCATCTGAAATGGCCATTGTGCACACAGAAAGGCTGAACTTGTAACAGTTTGTAGTGACTTTGTACTGCATTGTCAGTATAGGTCATCATGTGCTTGCAGATTTTTCATAGACCAAACATGACAAAACCAATTCGGCAGTGATTTATTGTAGGACAGAACCAACACAACAAAACCACCACAGCAGTGATTTGTTGTAGGACAGAACCAACACAACAAAACCACCACAGCAGTGATTTGTTGTAAGCCCAAACCAACACAGAAAAAACCAACACAACAGAACAACACAACAAAACCAACAAAGTGACATGTGCACCCATCAAAGACTCAGCTCAGACTAGGCATCAGCCCAGTCTGATCAAAGTCTTCACAATTCGCATGGAGCTGGCTTAGAATCTTAGCTACTGTTTATGTGCACAGCATAGACTGATCAGACTGGGCAGCTGCTCAGGATGATCTGAGTCTTCCCTGGGTGCACATGCCACTTCATTGGTTTTGCGGTGTGGTTTTGTTGTGTTGGTTCTGTCCTACAACAAATCACTGCCGTGGTGGTTTTGTTGTGTTGGTTCTGTCCTACAACAAATCACTGCCATGGTGGTTTTGTTGTGTTGGTTCTGTCCTACAACAAATCACTGCCATGGTGGTTTTGTTGTGTTGGTTCTGTCCTACAACAAATCACTGCCATGGTGATTTTGTTGTGTTGGTTCTGTCCTACAACAAATCACTGCCGTGGTGGTTTTGTTGTGTTGGTTCTGTCCTACAACAAATCACTGCCATGGTGGTTTGGTGTGTTGGTTCTGTCCTACAACAAATCACTGCCATGGTGGTTTTGTTGTGTTGGTTCTGTCCTACAACAAATCACTGCCATGGTGGTTTTGTTGTGTTGGTTCTGTCCTACAACAAATCACTGCCATGGTGGTTTTGTTGTGTTGGTTCTGTCCTACAACAAATCACTGCCGAATTGGTTTTGTCGAGTTGATTTTGGCATTTGTTGGTTTTGTCATATGGTACTTACTGATAACATTTCTCCTGTTCTTGCATTGAAGATCCTAATCATTTTATCTTTACATGACATTACTAGCTTTGAACCATTGTAGTTGAAAGATGCACTTATACACAGTTCAGGTAAATCTATTTCTACAAACACTTCTTCTGTTCCTACATTCCATATCAATACTCTGTTGTCTGCCCCTGAAAATACAGAAGCACTGGTCTGGATAATTGTACATGAGCTGCAACATGACAATAAGGGCTTCGCAAGCAGTGCATAATAGGCCCGTTTCATGTCATAAAGGGGTTTATAATACAGAATGAACAAGATTGTTTACAAAAGGATAGACAGGCAGACAAACAAGGGCAACCACTCTATAATTAATGATGGCAACATTATTTAAATATTTAACACATCAAATACTATAAATATACAAAAAAATCAGCTTCCAAGGTGAAGTGGCTCAGAAGTTGAGTAGTGTCAAAGTCAAACAAGGATGATAATTCATAAACTTAATATACTTGATATACCATTCTTAGTTCTAATGCATTCCCTTGACAATACACACATCACAAATAATTTGTGTTAAAATATTTTAAATGGTTAAGGAGTTGCAGGGTGAACAGGAAATTTATGCAAGGGCAGATAATTCAGTAAGTAAGCCAGAGTTGAGGGTTCTTGCTCAGGATACATTGCCCCATTATTATACACATTCCTACAAAGTTTCATTCTAATAATTCAAAAGGTTAAGGAGATATGGAGTGAACGGGAAAAATCTACAAATATTAATCAAAGGGAAGTTACTCCAAAATTAAGAAAGGGGAGCAACCATTCTTATATGTGACACATCGTCTTGTGATCATGCACATTGCTATAAAGTTTCATCATGATGTTCCAAATGGTTACCAAGTTAAGATATGCACAAGATAAGTATACACAAAAATAGCCTAAAAGAACTAATGAAAGGGATGTAACTCTAAAAGGAACAAAGGGAGAGCAACCAATGTGGTACGCCACACATCATTAGGACTTCATACACATTGCTATGAAGTTTCATGAATTTATCCCAAACGGTTATCTAGTTATGGCGCACACAAGACTTGCAGGGAAAGAGTAATCAAAGGGGCATAACTTGGAAACTAAGGAAGGGGGAGCAACCATTCTTGTACGCGACATGTTGCCCCTACCTAATACACATGCCTTCAAAATTTCATGAAGATATCCCAAATGGTTACTGAGTTATGGCGCGCACAAGAATGTTTACAGACAGACGGATAGACAGACGGACTGACAGCGCCACGACATAATACGTCCGTTTTCCAAAACTGGGGTATAAAAAACAACAAAATGGCATAGGCGCCCTGCAAATATGCAGATTACTGAGGGCAGCTGCCCTGTCTGACCAGTCTTCGCTGTCCGCATGAAGTTAGCTTAGTTCCTTAGCTTCCCTATAAGCACTCAGTGAAGACTCTGATCAGACTGGGCAGATGTCCAGGCTGATCTGAGTCTTCGCTGGGCACTCATGCCACTTTGTTGGTTTTGTCGTGTCGTGGATCATATATTTTCTTTGAAATAATGCTTGATTAAGGCAATACTGTCTTGCTTGTTGATGCTACACCATTAGCCATTTGTGCCTGATTCCTGCATCCTTAATAGCCATAAATATAATGCTACACTAAAAACACAGAATGAGTGAATTGTGGCCACTAATATTTCAGTTGAAATGTTACCTCCATATTCTTAAAACTTTTACCCAACCCTGAAGGAACAAAGCGTGACTAAAACTACTAGCAGTTCTATTGCAGAAGAACTAAGAAGCACACAACATGGAAACAATGTGTCATTCTCTATGCAATGTCAACATGTAAGCAATGAGGTATCAAGCTCAAGACATTGCATCACCACTGATACAATGTTCCAATATTGTTTGCCTTACAGGTACCAATTCTCATAGAAACAAGAGCTGTCGCATGACAGCATAGCTTGCCTGAATAGGTGCTTGCCCATCACACAGTCGCTATGGATGTGTGGACTGCTATGTATAAAACTTCAGGCAAGCATGTCCATAATGACAACACATTTATAAACAAAAGCTATCTCAGAAATGTCTTAAAAAAAAAAATCCACATGAAATTTCAATGTCCATGAGCTTGAGGTCAAAGAACTAAGGGGTAGGAGGGGGGGGGGGAGTGGGGGGGAGGGGGGGGGGGCAGGGCTAGGATGTATCAAAGCCTTTAACCGCTATCTATCATCAGTCCAAGTATTAGTACCAACTGAGTCCATTGTGGCACTGTGAAATTATGTCTTCATTAATATAAAACTAATCAAAATCTTTAAGACAAAACTCAAAGTCCATGACCTTGACATCAAGGTCATCCAGTCGGGTAAGTATATAGTGTTTTGTAAAAACTCAAAAAAGTGTCTAACATCAGTTCAAGTGTAAACTAAATCTCTGCCAAGCATTATGAATCAGTATGCAATTAGAAAGCTTTAATAAAGACCAAATTTCCTAAGTCCCTGACCTTGACATCAAGGTCACCGAGCAGGGCTGGGGTAGTACTCTGTAAAACTTTGGACTAATATCTAACTACAGTGCAAATATAAAAATATAAAAAGAATTCATCTATGGGTTCAGGAGATATGTGTCATTAAAAAACTTTAACCAAAACATCCAATCAATAAAAAGACAATTTTCTAGTCCATGACCTTGACATCAAGGTCACTGAGGGGGGTGGGGGTAGTACCTTGGAAAATTTCGAACCAATATCTAACTACAGTGCAAGTATCAAAGGAATCCATCCATGGGTTAAGGAGATACTGGGCTTTAGAAAACTTTAACCAAAACATCCAGTCCCAAAAAACTCCCAATTTCTAAGTTCATGACCTTGACATCAAGGTCAAGGAGTGGGGTGGGGGTGGTACCATGTTAAACTTTGGACCAATATCTAACTACAGTGCAAGTATCAAATGAATTCATCCATGGGTTAGGGAGATATAGGTCTTTAAAAAACTTTAACCAAAACATCCAATCCGGACGCCGACGCTGACGCCGTGGTGACAACAATAGCTCTTCCTGAACTTTCGTTCAGGCGAGCTAAAAACTAATTCAAAGAAAAGAACTATGCAGCATGCTTAAAATAGAATGTGCCTAAATTTAGGCACGTTCTGTATTTCTCGGAATTATAGATTACAATATCCCAGAAATCTCAGCAGAATCTTTCCCTTATCTACAGCTATGCTTACCAGCACTGAGGAGCACATTTTGAGCTGTTGGATGCCATCGTACTAAACTAACACGTCGTTGGTGTCCCACTAGACTCACTACAGGTTCTGTCAAATTAGTGATCAATCCACCTTCAGGTATCTGCCAAACTTTGGCTGTTGTGTCTTCTGACCCACTGGCTATTACATCATCATTGTGAGGACACCATTCTATATCTAACACAGCTGCTTTGTGACCAGAGACTGTTGGGTGGTCCCTCTCTATACGACCAGTCTGGATATAAAGAACAGGGCAAATCAGATGGATGCATGATACACAGTTTCATGTCCCTTGCAGCATTCCATATTCATCCTATTAAATGCCTCTGCTCTAATAAATGCCCCCTGCTTCTTTTCCGCAAATAATTTGACCTTAACTTGCATTAATTCAGAGCTCTAGATAAGAGGGAGTATTTGATGATAATTAAGGATAATTTTTCTTATTTCTCATCGCAACCATATGTTGTGGCCCCTCATCTTAACCGTCTCGTCGAGCCCTCATCTTAACCGTCTCGTCGAGGCGGTTCAGATGAGGGGTCACAACATATGTTTTAATGCAGAATTAACAAAAATTATCCCTAATTATCACCAAATACTCCCTCTTATCTAGAGCTGTGTTAATTCCTGTTTACTTCTGTGAATGAGGTAGCTCTTTGAAATTTACTCTAAAGGAAAGAATTTGCTCCTAGAAGAGCAAATTGACCCCACCACTACTGAGAAGGGAGGTACCCATTCCATAATACTGTTTATAGGTATATTTGCAGCAGCTGATTCACTACAATTTAGGCTCTACACTAGAGGTGGCAGTAAGCATGGCTTACTAAATACCCCCCGCGCTTAACAGTTAGGCATGCAGCTTTCAGACCTGGGGCTGATTACATTCCAATGTAATCGATTACAATTACAATTACTTTTAAAATCATGATTACAGATTACAATTACAATTACATTTTTTCTCAATGTAATTGATTACAATTACAATTACTTTGCAAAGTAATCATGATTACTATATGATTACATGTGATTACATTGTACAAGTGTACAAAATGATCATGACTGTGATAGTGCAAAACTCTATATCTAAATCAGCAAATAATTGGTGGGTTACATGAAAGTGCTAAGAGGTAAGATACACTGTAACTTCTGAAATAATTTCTGAAGAACTTGACATACATTTTAATCTGAACTAAATTCATTTAGCAATCTGCAGTTACATGTATTGTGCATACAATGACGGTATGCTATTTATGAAGTTTGAGAAATTCAATAAATGCTGTGTGTCAAGTCCTAAATATAAACACATGCTTGAATATTTTTTCTCCCTCACTTATTTAACCTATTCATTTGAAACATCAGACATATGATTCTACATGGTCTCCAATGTCATAAAACTGCTTGTGAAAGACTAGTTTAAAGTCTTCAAAGCAAGGGGCCAAACACTTCCTGTAAATTTATTCATTAAACCATTTTAACTATTACTGTATATATTTCATTTTTCATGTTCATCATTTTCTTGCTCGCCCTCAGTTGCACAAGATTCAATGTTATTAAGTTGGCCAATATATGTGAAAGATTGGCTTTTTGTTGTATGCAATACACAGGTGTCATAAAGTAGACAGATGTATGAGTTGTACTGCTCAACTCTGCATCAATAAACACAAAACAGTCAGTATGTTTGAAAAAACATCTCTAACACTGGCATCTGCCTGTCCAAAGTAAAGATGATAAATCGTGTAAATCAATCCAACAAATAAAATATTTCAACCAAGGCAGTTACCAGTCTTAACCTAAATTCTATGCATTCAAGAGTACCAAAATCTCACAGTTTTTACATTATAATGAATGTATCTTAAAATATTAACCCATTAATGCCGAACATCCCATAAAAAGGACACAGATATACAGTGCAGACCCAGATCAGATGCTCACAATGAAGAATTTTGATCACTGTCACTGCTTGCATAAGATTTTAACAGTTTGTGTATAAAGATGTAAAAAAGGGTGCTCGGACATTTCGGCCACGGACGTTTCGTCCTAGGACATTTCGGCCTAGGACAGTTCGGCCACGGACATTTCAGACACAGAAATGGTCAAGGGGGGACGTTTTGGCCATTATCCAAAAAATACATTTTATTATAAAATTAAGGTGTCACATGAGTAACTTAAGCTAGTCTTAATGACCTCCAATGATATTTTGTTGTTGTCTTGATATTTTATGGACCTTCAATATCTTTAAGGTCATTCTGAGCATATTAATGCAAAACACACTGTGAACATTAGTTTCAACTATTTGAGCTAGGGCACATATGATGTTTGGTTTAGCGTTGTTTTTAGTTTTATGACCCATAAACACTTTTAAGGTTATTTTGAACAGAGTCCCGCACATTTACCATCCCCGCCCATGGGCCATTGTGGTCTTTTTCTTTCCTGTGATGCCTATAGTATCGTGATAGACAAACATATAGCTTATTCAATATCATCTGCGATGCACCCATTTTTGGCCTTAAGAGATATTGTTGGAGTTATTTGGAGCCCAGCTACACATTTTTGTACCATGTGTGCCAAGAAAAAAAATCTTAGTCATTTTAATGGTGAACAGTAGCATCTTTTCATATCCCCTTTTCCTTAACTTTGGCCGAAACGTCTATGTCCAAAATGTCCATGGCCGAAAAGTCCGTGGCCGAACTGTCCTAGGCCGAAACGTCCGTGGCCGAAATGTCCTACATTCATAAAAAAGATATGCCAGTCACCCTAAATTGCTAAATGGACTCATCCAATTTGTGGGGATATAAGAGTCCATCAGGCATAAACGGGTGAAAAAGAGCATATTAAAAACAATGATTCTGCTTTTAAAAATTTACTCCCAAAAAGAGTATAAAGGGAATTCTCTTGTCAGTTTGAAGTTCTGAATTTGGTCTGCTGCCTTTTGTACACAATTAAGATAAGTTTTCTTTTTTTTTATTCAGTTTGAAGACACTTTGAAAAATCAACTGCTTTTTGTTTTTCTTTTGCATAAGTCTTGTAATTAAAGAAGAGCAAGATTCTTTTTTTTTTTCTTTTCTCATTTCTAAAAATCAATCAAAGTAATCAAAATGTAATCATAAAGTAATCATGATTACAGCCCATTTTGTAATGTAATCGATTACATTATGATTACTTGTAATCATAAAAATGCACAATTACAGATTACTTAATGATTACTCAGAAATTGTAATCAATTACAAGTAATCACGATTACAGATTACAATTACCCCACGTCTGGCAGCTTTTGTGATTTAAGTTTTACATTTACAGCATACATGTTATGACAACTACAAGTGCACATCTATATACCAATATCTGTTCACATATTTAATATCAGTCAAACGGTTTAGGAGAAGTAGCGACAACAAACTCTGTTTTCTAAGACTACAAAGGGGCACAACAAAGCTGGAAAACCCTTTTGAGAAAAACAGAACAATATGTGCCAACTCTTTCTTCTACTGTATCTGTGCACCAAATCTGAATAAAATGGAAGTGAAAATGGCATTAAAAAAAAAAACTTCAAACTAGGGCAAAAACATATAAAAAAGGGGCATAACTCAGGCAAAAAGGGTTAATGCACATCTTCATACCAATATGTGTTCGCATACTTAATTTCAAGAAATCCATCAAATGGTCTTGGAGTAGTAGGGATAACAAACTTTTCTTATGAAAACTACAAAGGACATAACTCAGCAGGAAAAACCTTTCCGGAAAAACTGAACAATATGTATCAGCTCTTTCCATATGCTGCATCTAGAAACCCAATTTGAATAAAATGGAAGCAAAAAAGGCAAAAACCCTATAAAATAAGGCAAACATATCAAAAAGGGGCATAACTCAGGCAAAAAGGGGCAGAATTTAAGATCACAACCCTAATGCACATCTTCATACCAATATCTGTTCACATACTTAATTTCAAGAAAATCCGTCAAACCATCTAGGAGGAGTTGCGATAACAAACTTATTTCACGAAAAATACAAAGGGGCATAACTCCACAATAAAAACCTTCCAGGAAAAATCGAAAAATACGTATCCACTATTTTCTTATGCTGCATCCATGGACAAAATTTGAACCAACTTGGAGTAAATTTAATGCAAAAACCCTATAAAACAGGGCAAAAATATCAAAAAGGGGCATAACTCGGGCAAAAAGGGACAGAATTTAAAATCAAAACCCTAATGCACATCTTCATACCAATATCTGTTCACATACTTAATTCCAAGAAAATCCGTCAAACCATCTAGGAGGAGTTGCGATAACAAACTTATTTCACGAAAAATACAAAGGGGCATAACTCCACAATAAAAATCTTCCAGGAAAAATTGAAAAATATGCATCCACTATTTTCTTATGCTGCATCCATGGACAAAATTTGAAACAAATTGGAGCAAATTTAATGCAAAAACCCTATAAAATAGGGCAAAAATATCAAAAAGGGGCATAACTCAGACAAAAAGGGGCAGAATTTAAAATCAAAATCCTAATGCACATCTTCATACCAATATCTGTTCACATACTTAATTTCAAGAAAATCTGTCAAACCATCTAGGAGGAGTTGTGATAAACTTTTTTCACGCAAAATATAAAAGGGTCATAACTCCGCAATAAAAACCTTCCAGGAAAAATTGAAAAATACGTATCCACTATTTTCTTATGCTGCACCAATGGACAAAATTTGAAACAACTTGGAGCAAATTTAATGCAAAAACCCTATAAAATAGAGCAAAAATATCAAAAAGGGGCATAACTCAGACAAAAAGGGGCAGAATTTAAAATCAAAACCTAATGCACATCTTCATACCAATATCTGTTCACATACTTAAATTCAAGAAAATCCGTCAAACCATCTAGGAGGAGTTGCGATAAACTTTTTTCACGAAAAATACAAAGGGGCATAACTCCACAATAAAAATCTTCCAGGAAAAATTGAAATATACGTATCCACTATTTTCTTATGCTGCATCCATGGACAAAATTTGAAAAAATTCGGAGCAAATTTAATGTGTTGCAGAAGGACGGAAGGAAGGTCAACATCAAAACAGTATACCCCCCACAAACAGAGTTTGCGGGGGTATAATAATGCCCCCTCTTTCGTAAAATGCAATGCCCCTGGGGCATTTAATAGAATTAAAACAAGGTCTCAGTCATTCCAGATGATGGTATGATGATAATGAATGGCACTTAAATGAAATCTTGTTTACTACCAGCAAGTTTAAAACCCTATTTGCTAGCTTAGCAAGCCAGTACTTAACCCACAGAGTACCATGGCAGCAGAGCCAGTTTACCACCTGCTTGTAAAATCATAACATAGCTTTCAAATAGCTACTTACTACTCAGCCGTAAGTGTGCACTACAATTGATAGGCTCAATCAAACTTGGGTAGGGATGGATGGATGACTTGTGATTTTACTTCCCTTTCAATAGTATTTCAGTTATGTCAGGACGAGTTAAAAGTGATAATGAAAAGCAGTGTGCAATGGAACCCCATTTACAATTGAAACTAGAAAATGTGTTTATGAAACACTATGCCCCCAACCTTATGCTTGCCTCTAAAGAGGGTTCATCCCATAATTTACATATCCATAATTTACATATCAGAAAGGTGTATTAACCAGTTCATCTAAATCTTAGTCTGTAACTGTATGCCAAATACAAGGAACAAAGCTTGAGCACTTCTTTGGATGTTTTGTTCACAAGCTCGCTTATTTTTCATGTACATGCCACACATAAAATTTCAAGTCCCTATCCATAACGGTTCTTGACCGTATGTACAGGTACTTTTATACCATAGGCTTCAATGCACTAAGTCTTAAAAGGGGCTTAACTCGGTCAAAAATTAACAAAAATTTTCAACAGTTGATCTGGTCATCTACACCTTGGACAATGTCTTGCTGCAAAAAATCAGGATCCTAGCATCAGGGGCTCTCAAGATATTTTGTTAATAAGGTTCCATAGGCTTAAATGCACTAAGTTGAAAAAGGGGCATAACTCGGTCAAAAATTCACAATTTTTTGTCAAAGGTTAATCAGGTCATCTACATCTTGTGCAATGTCTTCCTGCAAAATATCGTGATCCTAGCATCAGGGGTTCTTGAGATATTTTGCTAGCAAGGTTCCATAGGCTTACAATGCGCTAAGTTGAAAAAGGGGCATAACTCGGTAAAAAATTCACGATATTTTTTCAAAAGTTATTCAGTGCATCTACTTTATAAGCAATGTCTTCCTGCAAAATATCATGATCCTAGCATCAGGAGTTTTCGAGATATTTTGCTAACAAGGTTCCATAGGCTTACAATGCGCTAAGATGAAAAAGGGGCATAACTCGGTAAAAAATTCACGATATTTTTTCAAAAGTTAATCAGTTCATCTACTTCATAGGCAATGCCTTCCTGCAAAAAATCATGATCCTAGCATCAGGGGTTCTTGAAATATTTTGCTAACAAGGTTCCATAGGCTTACAATGCACTAAGTCAAACTAGAGGTGGCAGTAAGCACGGCTTACTAAATACCCCCCGCATTTAACAGTTAGGCATGCAGCTTTGTCATTTAAGTTTTACATTTACACAGCATACATGTTATGGCAACTGCAAGTGCACATCTATATACCAATACGTGTTCACATATTTATTAATATCAGTCAAACAGTTTAGGAGAAGTAGCGACAACAAATTCTGTTTTCCAAGACAACAAAGGGGTACACCAAAGCTGGAAAATCCTTTTGAGAAAAACAGAGCAATATGTGCCAACTCTTTCCTTCTACTGTATCTGTGTACCAAATTTGAATAAAATGGAAGTGAAAATGGCCGAAAAAAACTTCAAAATAAGGCAAAACATATAAAAAAGGGGCATAACTCATGCACAAAGGGTTAATGCTCATCTTCATACCAATATGTGTTCGCATACTTAATTTCAAGAAAATCCGTCAAATGGTCTTGGAGTAGTAGCAATAACAACTTTTCTTACGAAATCTACAAAGGGACATAACTCTGCAGGAAAACTTTCCAGGAAAAACTGACTAATATGTACCAGCTCTTTTCATATGCTGCATCTAGTAACCCAATTTGAATAAAATGGAAGCAAAAAAGGCAAAAACCCTATAAAATAGGGCAAAATTATCAAAAAGGGGCATAACTCTGGCGAAAGGGGCAGAATTTAAAATCAAAACCCTAATGCACATCTTCATACCAATATCTGTTCACATACTTAATTTCAAGAATATCTGTCAATCCATCTAGGAGGAGTTGCGATAACAAACTTATTTCATGGAAAAAAACAAAGGGGCACAACTCCGCAATAAAAACCTTCCAGGAAAAAATGAAAAATACGTATCCACTATTTTCTTATGCTGCATCCATGGACAAAATTTGAAACAAATTGGAGCAAATTTAATGCAAAAACCCTATAAAATAGGGCAAAAAATATCAAAAAGGGGCATAACTCTGGCAAAAAGGGGCAGAATTTAAAATCAAAACCCTAATGCACATCTTCATACCAATATCTGTTCAAATACTTAATTTCAAGAAAATCTGTCAAACCATCTAGGAGGAGTTGCGATAACAAACTTTTTTCACGAAAAGTACAAAGGGGCATAACTCCGCAATTAAAACCTTCCAGGAAAAATTGAAAAATACGTATCCATTATTTTCTTATGCTGCATCCATGGACAAAATGTGAAACAAATTGGATCAAATTTAATGCAAAAACCCTATTAAATAGGGCAAAAAATATCAAAAAGGGGAATAACTCAAGCAAAAAGGGGCAGAATTTAAAATCAACACCCTAATGCACATCTTCATACCAATATCTGTTCACATACTTAATTTCAAGAAAATCCGTCAAACCATCTAGGAGGAGTTGCGATAACAAACTTTTTTCACGAAAAATACAAAGGGGCATAACTCCGCAATTAAAACCTTCCAGGAAAAACTGAAAAATACGTATCCACTATTTTCTTATGCTGCGTCTATGGACAAAATTTGAAACAAATTGGAGCAAATTTAAAGCGTTGCGGATGGACGGACGGACGGAAGGACGGACGGAAAGACGGACGGAAGGACAACGTCAAAACAGTATACCCCCCACAAACACAGTTTGCGGGGGGTATAAAAAGGGGCATAACTCTAGAAATACATGACCAGTGGAAAAAAGAAAAAATACGTGTCTGCTTATTTTTCATGTAGATGCCACATATAAAATTTCAACATCATAGCATTAGGGGTTCTTGAGTTTCCAAGCTGCTTAAAAATGTTACGGACGGACAGACGGACGGACGGACAGGCCCAAACCAATATGCCCCCTCAACTTCTCCGAAGTTGGGGGCATAAAGATTTCTGCCTCTAGGAATCTGACTGAGGACCATTAGATCAGCAAGCCAGCACTTAACAGGGCTCCATAAACCTGCCCTGTTTTATAACACTCCATTAGTGAACATTTAAACTGCTTTTTTTACATGTGGACTACATCAGCTAAAACTAGAGGTGGCAGTAAGCATGGCTTACTAAATACCCCCCACGTTTAACAGTTAGGCATGCATGTTATGACAACTACAAGTGCACATCTATATACCAAAATGTGTTCACATATTTCATATCAGTAAAAAAAAGGTTTAGGAGAAGTAGCAACAACAAACTCTGTTTTCCAAGACTACAAAGGGGCACAACAAAGCTGGAAAACCCTTATGAGAACAAGAGGGCCATGATGGCCCTGGATCGCTCACCTGAGTATCATGTGAACCTAACCTCAGAGACATCCATATGACCGATAGAGTTTCACAAAAATTTAATGGAAAATGAACCCTTTATTGTGTACCTAAGGTTTTTTTAAGATTTAACCTAATGACCTAGATTCTGACCCCACATGACCCAGTTTCAAACCTGGTCTAGATTTCTTGGATATGAACATTCTGACAAAGTTATCAAAACTGTGCCCTCTAGAGTGTACACAATGCTTTTCTGAGGTTTAACCTAGTGACCTACTTTTTGACCCAATATGACCAAGTTGCACCCTTGGTCCAGATTTGTTGAAGACAAACATTCTGAAAAAGCCCTATGAAGATTAAAAACAAAACTGTGTCCTCTAAAGCGTTCACACTGTTTTTCTAAGAACTGACCTAATGACCTAGTTTTTGACCTGACATGGCCCAGTTTCAAATCTGGTATAGATTTCATGAAAATAAACATTCTGACAAGGTTTCACGTAGACTGGATCATAACTATGCCCTCTAGAGTGTACAGAAGGTTTTTCTAAGATTTGACCTAGTGACCTAGTTTATGACCCCACAAGACTCAGATTCAAATTTGGCCTAGACTTTATATAAATAAATTATATAAATAAACATTCTGACAAAGTTTCATGAAGATTGGATCATAACTGTGCCCTCTAGAGTGTGCACAAGGTTTTTCTAAGATTTGACCCAGTGACCTAGTTTTTGACCCCATATGACCCAGTTTCAAAGATGGTCTAGATTTCATTTAGATAAACATTCTGTCAAAGTTTCATGATGATTGGATCATAACCGTGCCCTCTGTGTCATTCTAAGATTTATTTCTATTTTTAGCTCTGGTGGCCATTTTATTCAGCGGAGTGGAACCGTTTAAGCAATTTTTGTTCAGGGCCATGAGTAAAACATTTCTGTGAATTTTTTTTGAAATCGAGCCATTGGCTTCAGAGACGATGATGTTTAAAGCTTTTTTCTATTTTTAGCTCTGGTGGCCATATTGTTCCATATTGGAGCAGAACGGTTTGAGCAATTTTGGTAGAGGGTCTCCTAAGGAACATTTCTGTGAAATTATTTCGAAATCGGCCCAGCAGTTTTGGAGGAGAAGTCGTTTAAAGGTTTTTCTATTTTTAGCTCTGGCGGCCATATTGTTCAGCGGAGCGGAACCATTTGAGCAATTTTGGAAGAGGGTCTTCTAAGAAACATTTCTGTGACATTATTTCAAAATCGGCCCAGCAGTTTTGGAAGAGAAGTCGTTTAAAGGTTTTTCTATTTTTAGCTCTGGCGGCCATTTTGTTCAGCGGAGCGAAACCGTTTGAGCAATTTTGGTAAAGGGTCTCCTAAGGAACATTTCTGTGAAATTATTTCAAAATCGGCCCAGCAGTTTTGGAG